>CM076913.1:13352649-13887534 GCA_039566165.1 Maruca vitrata | reverse complement strand
ATGAGTTGGCTATCGAAAACTTACTTACGTTAAAAACCTATCTAGTTGTTTTTTTCATACGGCCGATTTTAGTTCTTCGCGTAACCACCAGCGGCGCTGTACAAGTTTGTCATAGACATATTTACGTAGGCGATATCGAGTGCGTAAGTTTTAAACTCATGGTAGTCCCACTGTAACCTGATGCTGTCTGCGAACACGGCTGGTTCTATTTGACTAGTTAATTATGATCGGCAATTGTTTTCAATAACTTTAGGTAGGTATTGATAAAAATAACTGAAATCTTTGATCGATTCTATCGCCTGTTGTGCACTATTGTGCAGGTGAGAAGACATAATTTAAAAAGCTAAAAAATATCTTCATACGAGTACAAGACTAATTACTGCCATCAGGTATATATGGATAGACCAATATTTATTTATTTTTATTTTATGCACAACTGACACAATGTAATGTCATTACAATCTTACACTGGTATCATAGTAAAATTTTATTCCTGTAAGTTTTATGCTCAACATTTTCTGAGGGTCTAATACTAAGTATGCAATCCTGTTATTTTATATAAGTGTACTTTGTACCCAACGAATGCACTTTGTCGTTTCCGCAGACCGCTAAAAACACAAGTGTATCATCAACTTGTTATCAAACCAGTCTCAGTCCGCCATCTAATCAAATTATACAAAAAGATATTGTCGTCGTCATTTCACTTCTCAGGGATTTCCTCGAGATCATTTATTCAATTTGCGTATTCAATTGGATTCTTTATCTGTTCTGAGATAAGTAATCTTGATAGCTGTTACGATATTTTCATTCTTGGTCTAGTATTTATTACGTAGTTGAATTTGGGGAATATTAAACAAATAAGTTGTGTTTTTTCTGCACAAAAATATAGCCCATATTTGTTTACATATAAAGAAGAAGATAGTTTTAGTGATTACTTGTTATATCACAGTTATTGATATTCTATACACGAGTGCGCTTATCTTGGTATCGGCGATCGCAGCGAAGTGAGAGATGTAAGAGTATTTATTAATTGTATCTATTAATAAATCAGTATCAATAATAAACCAGAGTTGGGCTTCGCTGACTACGTTTGGCTTTTGTTTCACATTACCGTAAACAAAAGCGAAACGCCAAAAGCATTCCAAAATCAAACGCTCTTTAGCGAGCGAAAATTCCAGCGCTGGCCAGTCGCGGAGACGAAAATAAACAAAAGAAAGTTAGAAGCCCTATGGCCGGTGCGGTACCAGGGCGGCGGCGGGTCGACGACCGGCCTTGCGCCGCCGCACCGGCTTGACCCTCGCTTTGTCCCACCTCGCCTGCCACGCGTCCCGTCGCGAACGGGACGGCCGCGTCCGACAGCAAGCGGGACGTCCCACGGCGCTCGTTACCTTTGTTACGTATTATTGCAATCTAGATCTCCATTTGAACTTGTCAATCTTCATGCCAAATATGTCGTTACAGTCCTAATGCTATATTGGGTGGCTACTATATTTAGTGAACTATATTTAAATTTGTCTAGATAGCAGGCGTGATATTATTAAATCAATGCGGGACAACATACCTTATAATCGTTCTGCTAATTTTACCCGTGCCTCACATGGTCCCAATGCAAACATGAATACTAGGAACGTTAACTGCACGATACCTCCAGCCCACGCATTTCTTGTTAGCGTTACGGATATAATAAATTAAGCTTCAGCACGCTCGACAAGGGCAAGGTACTCTGATCACGATTTACGATTCAAACTTGTTATTATGGCTCATGTAAA
The DNA here is from genome assembly GCA_039566165.1 of Maruca vitrata. NCBI lineage: Eukaryota > Metazoa > Arthropoda > Insecta > Lepidoptera > Crambidae > Maruca > Maruca vitrata. The sequence goes on along the minus strand of CM076913.1, from coordinate 13,885,765 downwards.
ATCAGAATCGCGAAACGTAAGGGCTTAAAGATGTAATATAAAACATAAACAGTGGGCAATGTGCCAAGGGAGTTGTGCAAGGTCGCGCACCACGCCTCATTATTATTGCACAACTTCGCAAGACAAATCGGGATCACTACAACGTGCGCGCGCGTCATCGCGAGTAATTTTAACTCGCGGAAGGGCACCGTTTAATATTTGAGCTTTCCACCGCGGCGGGCGGAGCGCTCGTGTCTGTTTTGCCGCGTTCCATTAGCCACGGTCCCTGATGAAGTAATAAGCGTCGTGCCCACGCGCAGTTTTCGGCGTCGCCCTGTCTGATTGTTGCTCCGTTTAACTGGCTCCATTCCATGTTTGTACACCAACCGCCAATGTACTGTTTACGGGAAACGTGATTATTGTTGTTTTAGTACCTGATAAAGTTCAACGAAATCAAGACGAAGAAGGGCATTGAGCTGCTACAACATTTGGTGGAGTATTACCACGCGCAAACGAATTACTTTCAAGACGGGTTGAAGACGATCGAGCACTTCGGCGTGTACGTTGCGGACTTGAGCGTGCAGCTGCAGAAGATCAGGCAACAGCAAGACGACGAGAGGCGGAGGCTTCTGGAGCTGAGGAACATGTTGAGAGCAGCCGCGCCCCAGGATAGGGAGGTGAGATGATTATCATATATGACAACATTAGTGAAAGACACCAGCTAACAATTTCGGCCAAATTATTCGACGGTAGGACGTGTTTTGGACGCCGTTCAAAAAGATCGATAAACGCTCTGATTGACTAACGAGGTCTAGGACCTTGAACACGGAATCAGTTATTGTCTCTTAGTTCGAGAGAGGCTCGTCTAGAACAGCGTCACGTCCGACACAAAAGCTATTATTTTGGAGCTAAAGTTTTGATTAGTCACACTAGTACGTACGTGTGAGATGCTATGAGGACCAAGTCTATTTGACTGTCTGTATATACGAGCATCCTTATGAATTCCCAATTGAATGTTTGCATTTAACTTTATGTTAATAGACTTATAAAAATTATAGTAAAAAATGGACACAGTAGACTCTACCAAAATGCTTATGTTGAAAATTGACAATAATGTCATACAATACTATTTTGAAGTATGCAATATTTACTATGTAGAGATAGGTTTTCATGTTTGGAAAACCGCAGTCACACGTTGTCAAAGTGCTACGGTAGGTAGGTACTTGTGTATGGAACGTGTGACCACGCCTTTCCAAACATGAAAACTTATCTCTACATAGTAAATATTGCATACTTCAAAATAGTATTGTATGACATTATTGTCAATTTTCAACATAAGCATTTTGGTAGAGTCTACTGTGTCCATTTACTTGGAACTACATAAGCAACTTTGTTCAGTTCAGTGTTCTAAAAGTCTTGTTTTATACTTTTTCAGCGTCGTTTTTTGTCGTAGTTGGGTTTTAGTTTTTAACTTTTTATTATTTGTACTATTTTGGTGTTAAAGTGTATTTGTGGCGCATAATATTATCAAAAGTTAAATTGATGAACCAACATGTTTTATATTTTAAGGGGACCTGGGAAGATTTCTTAATCGATCTAATTCAGCTATTTAATTTTGTCCGCTAGAGGGCGCAATACTAAATTTGGTGACAAGCTATAAAGCTCATAACTAACAGAATATCAAGGCCCTTCTAATGGTACTGCAGTGGTCTTATTCTGTTAAGTAGTAAAGAAGCTATGAACGAAAAGATGTGAACTATATGCAATCAGTCCATGAATATACGTAAAGTCACATGCAAATGCTAGTAATATAATATATATTTAAAATGTATAAGTAAAGCGCTTTCCAATGATACCAAACACGGCGTATTTATCTTAACTTTATTTTTTTACTCTGTATGTTTTGTCCGCTAGTGGGCGCCACATTAGATTTTGTGAAACCCTATATAGCCTATAACCAGCGGACAATTAAGACGCTTCTAATGATATGTCATTTGTCGAATTCTGACAAGCAATTTAGAAGTTATGTGGAAACAGATGAACATACATACATACATACAAACATACATACATACATACATACATACATAGCCTGTCAAAATCATAACCCTCCTTTTGCTTTGCCGTAGTCGGGTAAATACAGTCAGAGCATCTCGTTACCGTATGGAATAGAAAGAAACTATTGAGTATTCAATAATAGTAGTAGATCATAAATGTTTTTTTTTTATATCGATATGATTTTGGCCATTGCTAGGAATATTAAAAGACGATGGACTATGAACTAATATACCATCGTAAGGCCGATGATCAGTCTCTTACACAAACCCTTACTCGTTACAGGTATCATCTGCGATCGGTGGTTATTCCCTCCACCAGCTCCAAGGGGACAAACAGCACGGCGTGACCCGAAGCGGGTACTTGCTCAAGAAGTCGGAGGGTAAGGTGCGGCGCGTGTGGCAGAAGCGCCGGTGCCGCGTCACCGCTGAAGGTTTCCTGGACATCTTCCACGCGGACGAGAACAAACCGCCCGCTAGGGTGAACCTGCTGACTTGTCAGATTAAAGTCGCCGCTGAGGATAAGAGGGCGTTCGATCTAGTCTCATGTGAGTTGTGTTTTGTTTTATTTAGGCGGATTAGTCCCGTGTGTGAGTTCCATTCGAATCTGCATTTCAGACAGCCATTTTAATCGGCCTACTCTGACTTACCCCCTGAATTAAATAAGTTTGTGTGTATTATTTCAGTCTACGACTAGAAAAAAACAGGCTGTAACCGTATTGAATAATTCAATGAATTCTGTCTGATACTTTAAATTATTTCTGCAACAAATGTTTTGAATACATTCTCGATCGAAAATAGCATAAAGAAAACAAAAGCATTTGTTGTTTATTTCTATTGTCTGAATTTTAAATTGCCAACGAATGCACACACGCTTAATATTTCAACCCGAATATCTCAGTTCAAAGCATATTTCGCAATCCAAACCATTTGCATGCTATCAAAAACGTGAACATAAACACTGGCATACCAGAGCGTTAACAAAATAAACTGTGCTTTTCAGACAACCGTACCTACCACTTCCAAGCTGAGGACGAGAGTGAACAAAGAGCGTGGACCTCAGTTCTGATCAACTGTAAGGAGGGGGCTCTTATGAGGGCTTTTCACCAACAAGCCGGGGAGAGCAACGACACAGGGCATTCGCTGTTGGATCTGCAACGGTCCATTATCAGGGCTGTTCGGACCATGCCAGGGAACCAAGTTTGCGCCGATTGTGGATCTAGTAATGGTGGGTTAGAGTTATATATTTTTTCTTTTTTTTTCATTTTCTTCGTTCTTCGACTTCGTTCGCGTTTACCCCATTTTTAACACATTTTCTTCTGTTTCTATTGCGCTCCTATTGGTCGCAGTGTCATGTTATATAGCTTAAAGCCTTCCTCGATAAATGATCTATCCAACACAAAAGTAGTTCCTGCGATTAGCGTGTTAAAATATACAAACAAACAAACACTTCATCAGCTTTTATAATATTAGTATAGATGAACATAAATACAGTTGTTATTGCATGTCCTAAAAATAATCTAGCTTCTGAACCGATTGATGGAGCCATACTGATCTGATTTTCGCTCGATAGATACCTGTATAAATATTGTTGATGCATTTGTTGTTTGATTCGATATGATATGATTAAATTATTTATCAATGTCATTTAGTGAACCCTTGTTTATTATGATTAACAACATCGTACATTAATTATACGTAACTATTTTAGCAAACATCAATAACAATACAAGTACCTACATCTGAACTGATTGAGCAATATAACAATCATGATGTTTAGTGATTAGCTACCGACTTTTCTATGTTGACAAACGTTACTTTGTTAGCCTTTGTTCTGTTCAATCAATAACACTAGATGTTATTTGTGACCTCATTCCTAGCGCGGTATTTACGCAACATTAGCACTCTCCATTGCCCTACGATCTACCAACGGTATGTTTGTGAAACTACTTTCCGCCGGATATTTAATTCGCTTGACCGAGACTGGTTCGGGTAAAATGTAGTCGAATTGAACATAAGTAGGCTAAAGTATGAGTATGTAGTGTTCGAAAGTGGAATACCGATGTTGTTATCTCGGTGAAACATTGACATTGCTATTGTTCTAACGTTACAGGATGTTATTTCCGTTCAGATATAAATGTAGAGTAATCATTATGTACAATTGAACGTTATTTCTATTTTAAATAGCACGTGATTCATGTTCTATATTAAATATTGATATTATTTGGATTAATATTAATTTGTATATCTGGATAGATTTTTCACAAAAATAAAGAATATCCATAGTTGACTCTGGCTGGTTTACCTAACTATAGATACAAAGACCTTACCTGCTTTACAAAATACGACGGACCGGCACAATCTCAATTTTAATTTAAACAATAAACATTTGTGCTACCATAAGTACCGTTACGAACGGCTTATAAAAGGCATGCTTAAACTGCTCCCTGAATAGAAACAAGTCAATTCATTAAATATTAGTCTTTATGGGCCTACACGCGCCCGACGTTTCGACTGGGTTACGTATTTGCTACTCCTAATATAACGTGTAGACCCATAAAGACTTAATATAATATTTAGTGTAATCGAACGCGAAAGTCTAAAATCTTTTAATTAACTTACAATACCGATATCTCCTTCCAGACCCCACGTGGCTATCGACGAACTTCGGCGTAATAGTGTGTATAGAGTGTTCCGGCAGCCATCGAGAGCTGGGCGTCCACATATCCCGGATACAGTCGCTCACCCTGGACCGGCTGAGCACGTCGCAGCTGCTGATCGCGCGGCACATGGGCAACCAGGCCTTCAACGAGGTCATGGAGAACACCCTCGATGAGAGGATTAAGCTCACCCCGGAGAGTACCATGTGAGTCATCATCGTCAGCTCATATACGTCCCCACTGCTGGGGCACGGACCTACCCTCAACTAGGGCGATAAGGACATAGTCAACCAAGTGAGGGTTGGTTGACTACACAGCCTGCGGGGAGCAGATTGCTTCCATTTTGCAGCCCTACAAATGCGTATAAATAAATATCTGGGATATTTCCACACACGATCTGATCTGGTCACATCTGACCCCAAACCATGCAGAGCTGGTACTATAGATATTTATAAATACATACTTAAATACATAATCACACCCAGATACGGAACAAACACCGATGTTCATCACACAAATATTTGTCCCGAGTGGGAAACGAACACACGACTGTTGGAATTAGCGTTTCACTAACTACTGTTCCGCCGAGCCAGCCGAAATCGAGCCAGTATCAGGCGCATATAGAAGAGTAAGCGGGCTAAACGCCGCAAACGGTGAGACGCTCACTGTTCCACTAATAAGGCCGCGCCCTCAGCTAATTAACGTATACTTCATTTCCATCTGTTGGAAGTGACGTGTGGTTAATTAGTTTACTTTGCATAACGCAATAATGAGACAGTACCGTAGATATTGACGTGAGTCAGATGCGCATGGCTTCCTTGCGATATTGTCACAATTGGCGGAAGTAAAGATTTTCTATTACTGTACAAAAGATTAATTAGCAAGAAATCCATTCGTGTCAATACGCAATTTCGGCATACGACCGTGCATCACAATGAGATAAGCTAGGTTCTTTGTACGTGGAGCGTTGAAGAAAAAAGTCCGTCAAAAGGATATATGGGCTCGTTTTATTATCGTGTTACACCACGGATACGATCACGGAACGTGACGAGTGCGCGGGTGTTATTATTTCGTGGAGCATTGAACTATTTTCTAGCTGACTTACGATGCTGGCTTAGTAGCCTCGTCATCACCACCGGGCTTGCGGGGGAGCGGATGGCTTTCACCCCTAAATCTTTGAGCTGTATATCCGGCTATTCGGTTCATGCTTGATTTTTTCTGCCACATGTCATTAAGGCATGGAATACCCTTCCAGCTCATGTTTTCCCTCCGTCCTATGATCTCGGGCTCATCAGGCGGCGTGAAACGGCAGACAGATGTTGGCTTATCAATAGACACAGGTTTTTTTTTTCAAATATTGATTGTTTTCCATTATTCTTGTTAGGGAGGAGCGTCTCCGCTTCATCCGCGACAAGTACGTGGTGCGCGCGTGGGTGGCGCGGACCTGCTGCGACGCGGCCGAGCGCCTGTCCGAGGTGGAGCACGCCGTCAACAACCGGCACCTGCAGAACCTGCTGCAGGCCTACGCCGAGGGCGCCGACCTCGCCGCGCCGCTGCCCTGCTCGGTAACTACCGCGACACTACACCCGGCACCTGCAGAACCTGCTGCAGGCCTACGCCGAGGGCGCCGACCTCGCCGCGCCGCTGCCCTGCTCGGTAACTACCGCGACACTACACCCGGCACCTGCAGAACCTGCTGCAGGCCTACGCCGAGGGCGCCGACCTCGCCGCGCCGCTGCCCTGCTCGGTAACTACCGCGACACTACACCCGGCACCTGCAGAACCTGCTGCAGGCCTACGCCGAGGGCGCCGACCTCGCCGCGCCGCTGCCCTGCTCGGTAACTACCGCGACACTACACCCGGCACCTGCAGAACCTGCTGCAGGCCTACGCCGAGGGCGCCGACCTCGCCGCGCCGCTGCCCTGCTCGGTAACTACCGCGACACTACACCCGGCACCTGCAGAACCTGCTGCAGGCCTACGCCGAGGGCGCCGACCTCGCCGCGCCGCTGCCCTGCTCGGTAACTACCGCGACACTACACCCGGCACCTGCAGAACCTGCTGCAGGCCTACGCCGAGGGCGCCGACCTCGCCGCGCCGCTGCCCTGCTCGGTAACTACCGCGACACTACACCCGGCACCTGCAGAACCTGCTGCAGGCCTACGCCGAGGGCGCCGACCTAACTACCTCGATGCTATAAGGCGTCCGACCGATTTCGTCCATGGCGGCCGATCTCAATGGAGAGCAGCCAACTGCACAAATGCACTCTCTGTTTCCTTACCCTCATAGTTCCGTGAGGCAGCAATCCGACATAACCGATGAGATATCAGGCGCAGGACCACCGGCTTAACATGCGTTCTGAGGCATGCCCATGTCCATCCGCCAACTTCCTGGCTCCGGGCTGACTAATTTCTTAAATAAAAACTCAGTTATGAACTGGCTGTTACAAACATTGATTAGATGAATACATTTTTTTACGAACAACAAACTGTTCAAATATTTGTTTACTTAGCAAATAACAAGAATTTTATTATTTCTAGGACTGCGGCGAGACGGCCCTCCACCTAGCCATATCGCGGGAACTGGGCGACGGTTCCAGCTTGCACATAGTCGATTTTCTAGTCCAGAACGGCGGCGCCCAACTCCTCGACAAGACGACCTCTAGCGGGATGACGGCGCTCCACCTATGCGCAGCGACGGACCGCACGGAGCCGATGAAGTTGTTACTGAAGGCTGGTGCCGACCCGACGCTGAAGGATGGAAGCGGCAGGACCGCGTTACAGATAGCAAGGCAGATGGGACACCATGGCTGTCAGGAGCTGGTGAGTAGGCTTTGATGTTAGTAAAGTTGTGCTCGACAAGACGACTTCTAGCGGGATGACGGCGCTCCACCAATACGCGGCGACGGACCGCACGGAGCCGATGAAGTTGTTACTGAAGGCCGGTGCCGACCCGACGCTGAAGGATGGAAGCGGCAGGACCGCGTTACAGATAGCAAGGCAGATGGGACACCATGGCTGTCAGGAGCTGGTGAGTAGGTTGTGAAGTTTGTGAAGTGGTTACTGAAGGCGTGGAGAGTGGGTTGTGTAGTTGTTACTGAAGGCCGGTGCCGACCCGACGCTGAAGGATGGAAGCGGCAGGACCGCGTTACAGATAGCGAGGCAGATGGGACACCATGGCTGTCAGGAGCTGGTGAGTAGGTTGTGAAGTTTGTGAAGTGGTTACTGAAGGCGTGGAGAGTGGGTTGTGTAGTTGTTACTGAAGGCCGGTGCCGACCCGACGCTGAAGGATGGAAGCGGCAGGACCGCGTTGCAGATAGCGAGGCAGATGGGACACCATGGCTGTCAAGAGCTGGTGAGTAGGTTTTGATGTTTGTGGAGTTGTTCTCGACAAGACGACCTCTAGCGGGATGACGGCGCTCCACCTATGCGCGGCGACGGACCGCACGGAGCCGATGAAGTTGTTACTGAAGGCCGGCGCCGACCCGACGCTGAAGGATGGAAGCGGCAGGACCGCGTTGCAGATAGCGAGGCAGATGGGACACCATGGCTGTCAGGAGCTGGTGAGTAGGCTTTGATGTTTGTAAAGTTATGCTCGACAAGACGACTTCTAGCGGGATGACGGCGCTCCACCAATACGCGGCGACGGACCACTTTGCAGATCGCCAGACACATGGAAACCATGGCTGTCAGGAGCTGGTGAGTGGTTTATGTCTCTCGGCTAGTTGATGTTTAGTGGAGGCTTTTTTAATTTGCTCAGAAAAAGAAAAAAATTAAATATTACATTTTTAAGTGATAAAGCTTGCACTAGCTGTTTTGATCTTGGAAAAACGCAAACAATTAAATTTCTCCGCTGTTTACCGGGGATTTGACCACCCGTCTTTCCGGGCATCGCGCGAACTAATACACCAACTAACAGCTATTGTAGCCGACGATATTTTCTCGCATATTACCTGTTGGTACAGATGCAACTTATAACCGTTTTTTTAGTTAGGACTATTTTCTTAAAATTTTCTTTTTACTTAATCTTTTCAGTTGTATGTACAATTATGTTAAAATTAAATTTAATGAAAAATATTTTTGTCTGTATAAATATTATATTTTGTTCCAGTTGGATAATGTGGATAAAAGAGAGAAGAGTATATTTGAGAATATAAATATAGATTGGAATCTTTCCCACGACGACGGCTCCACAGATTTCTCTGATGACGACACTGTTATCGATGAAAGGGTAAGTTCAATTTATCAATTCAAGACCGAAATGTAAAAGTAGAGTACTGCTTACGTGTCATCTCTATTTGTTATTATAATTATACATATCCCGTCGATCAATAGTTGTTGTTTTTAAATAATTGTGGTATTGAAAATAAGTTTTATGTTGTGCAATAAGGACAGCTGTTGTGAGTACTTGTGAGCTAATGTCGGCAGTTGTGGCGTTACAGTGACCGCTCTGTTTTACTTCTTTTTGTTTTTTTCTTCACTAACTTCATCGTTTCCTTGTAGCAAAACGGCAGCGTAACGCCAGAGAAGAAATGTCCGCGGTCGCGACCGCCTTCGTACGCGGGCGGCGCGGTCGTGTGCCCCACTGGGGGCGCGGGGGGCGGAGTCTCCGACCGGGGCGGCGGCGGCGGGGGCGAGTCCCCCGTGCTGCGCTCGCGCTCCTCCACCTGCGACTCGCTGCACCACGCGCCGCCCACACCTACCACGTTACCTAGGAAACCTAATGTTTGTAAGTGTGCTGATTTGGTTAATATTTTGTAGTGATACATCAATTTATATAATTATTAAGGACAACCAACAAATCTTACACTTAACAAATACAATAGACACATGACATAGAACAAGTGCTAAGTGCAGATTTAATTACAGTTGCCATGACTTGCAATGTGAGATAGAATTAAAAAATTGAAGACTGTGGTGAACACTAAGTTGAATTTAACAATTGATGGTTTTATCGTTTTTACCTTGCTCTCATTCAACTTTCCATGTCCGTTCTGTCTTGTGGTAAACAAAGCTGTTCTCGAACCGACATTATCTGCTAAATAAGGCCTTCCATATATTGTGCCAGAAATCATCTGCCATAGATGTAAAGACAAGTATATCAATATTAAATGGTAACATAAACTTGTTGTTTTTCTTTATAGATAACATAGGCAGTCTGAAGAAGCGTGCGGCGCCTCTGCCGCCGGCCGTGGCGCTAGCACACCCGCCGCCGCATCCGCGCTCCACGCCCTCGCCCTCCGCCGACAGCGCGCGGTCGCTGCACGGTAACATTTTTATACAAAAAAAACGAGAGATTTATGCTAGGTTGAGGCTAATTATGACGATTGAAACGAACGGCATAAAAACTAATTATGCTACGGAAATATGCGTAAGGAAAATAATTAATATATAATATGTAATTACAAAACTTTCAAATAAAAGCGATACGCTTCAAATGACTCCAAAGGATACACAATAGAATATTATAATAGGTAAATAAAAATCTAAATTATATCAGTCCCTATTTTAGATAATTAAAAAATATTAAGACCGTATTTTTTTGCTGTAAACTATTGAAGAAACTGTAGTTGTAGCCGAAGTAAGAAACGGTCGTGATAGAAGACAATGAAGATGCGAATGGAGGCTATCCAGTATCCAGTGTGCATACTCGACATTTGAACTTAATCTATTACGGCCATAATTGATTAATTGAAAAAAAAAGTGTTCGATTACACAAAACATTGTCTACCTACACCCCTAATAATATACGTATATTTGTTATTTTCACAGTGGTATCAGGAGTGGTGGTCAAGCACCGGCCAGCCGCGCCGCCGCCCACCCCGCCGCCCGCCGCGCACCACCCCCACCCCGCGCACCCCAACCACCCCGCGCACCCCGCCCACCCCACGTTACATAACGGCGCGCACCACCGCGACGAGCCCACCCCGCCGCCACGGAAGGTAATCATTATACTTTATGGTTGCGGCTAGCACAGACCAATGTTAGCCAGTTAACTTCCGTGAAGTAGACGCGATAGGAATTCGAATGTGAATCTGGTTATCCGGTTAACTGACCGATAAATAATCGTCGCGTACTTATATGGTCATTGTTGGGGCTGTAAATCTGCTCAGTCAGTAAAATCGACTAATTAGTCGATATTTTATTAGATTTTTGGTACTGCAAATCTGGTAATAATGATTAGAAACTGACTACGCAGGGCCATGATGTGATCTGTGATGATGAGATGTTCGCAGACATGGTGTTTCTTACAGTCAAAGTATGGTGAAATGGTAACGGACATGAGCCAAAATGTATCAGGCCCAGGGATGAAAGCTTATCGTGTTTTCGGAAGCACAAAGGTGTTTTGTTTTGAATCCTATATTTATTCAATAATGTGGATCCAGTAGCAGTGATTTTGTCAAGAAACTTTTAATATTATTATAGTTTAATTGTATGTTTTTATATAAATTGAATAATAAAACAAGAATGTGTAAAAATAAAACAGGTTGATGTAATATTGTAACAGCGTGATTAGTAGTTACTAGCTACTAACTTGCAGGACCGATGTACAGAGTTATATTTGTTTTTGCTTCAGAAAAAAAATAGATTGCACCTGGAAAAGGCCGTCAAAGCGAAACTGAGAAGGGTAAAGACTGAGAGCGAGACTAGTGTACTTACACGCTTACCCTTGTTTGATTTACGCCCTTTATTAATATTGTTTTACTTGTGGAACTCTCGATTTACTTGTCAAGAGATCAAAACGAAAAATTTATTAAAATCCCAGCTACTAAATCCGCACATGTATCCTAGGTGTTTAAAATACATAAGCAATGACGTACTTAAGATTCTCTGCTTACTGAATTATGTTTCACATTGTTAGCAGCAGCATTTTCAAATATTGGCAACTGTTACCTCTTGACAACAGATTTCTGAGACTTGTCGCAAAATTTGCATAAAGGTACTTCCATGCAAGCTTTGCGACAGCTAACTTCGATATTTGCATGTCCATCTAACAGCTTTCAGCTTATTTGTGAATTAATAATGCAATTCCTACTGTTTAGCACTACTCATAGCTGATTAAATACTAGTTTTTCGCCAAATCGTATGAATTATGTTCCATCTGACAATACATACTAAATATGAAGAGACATTTTGATTCTTCAATCTACATTATTCACACTGTTTGTGTTACATTATCATAATAAGAAAATCATAGTCATGTAACTTGGGTGATTTTTCAAAACTTAACATTTCAAATATCTGGTTGCATGATATGATTTAAAGTTATAATATCAACCAATATGTATGAAATATGCTGGCAAATTAAAAATTATTATTATAATAAGAGATTTGTACACAGAATAATTACGTGTTCTTGAAAATTCGTATAGTTCGTAATTTCTAGGCTATTTCTATTATTTTTTTTACTCAAGCTGTGTCCTTACAAGATGAATACTGAGTGGTTGGTTTGTTTCCAATATGCCACCGTCAATATTTTACAATCTATAAAGAAGGCACACAAAGTACATTATTTAAAGACTCATAAGCCGATCGAAGACAAGTCTCATTATTCATCTAATGGATAATCAAACAGCCTTAAACTTTCAAATCCTTACTTTCAAACAGCATGTCAAAGCGAATAGTTCTGTTTCTTACTGCTGAATAGTTTAGAGATCTTCTCGAATAAATAGTTACATAGATTTAGATTTTGCAACTGTCAACATACAAAGCTAGTCGTTATTTCAGGTCTTTTTTAAAATTTTCTCAAGAAAATACTGGTGCAGGTAATCAAATAGAAAATGTAATAATGTTTCAGGAGTGTTCTAGTCAAGACTCGTCGTTGGAGCTGTGCGACATGTCCGATTGTCTGGACGACAGTCGGCTGCAGTCGGCGCTGTCGTGCGACAGCAGTCGGTCGCGCGACCGCTCCCGACGGAGCGACAGCCGGTCGCTGGACGTCTCCGACACGTCGAGCGTGCACTCGCGCTCCCCGTCCGCGTCCATCACTATGGTGAGTGTTGTTTAGTGTCTAGCGTCGTTGGCCCAGTGGTTAACCCGTTAACTGGTGATAGCAACCATATTTCCACCGTAATTTAAACCTTCTTCCGTCAAAATAGTATAGTATGGGTCGAAAAGCAATGATCGTTAACGAAATGAAAATAAAAGAGGTCGTTGCTTACCATGCGAGAGGTCGCCAGTTCACCACGCCACGGACGTGTTTTTCAAATTTGAAATTCATTATGTACAATTATTTGACCTTTAACTTCTAATGTTGTGTAGTCAACCAACCCGCACTTGACAAGCGTGGTTGACTAAGGTCTTATCGCTCTAGTTTCGGGAAGGCTCGTGCCCCAGAAGTGGGGATGTATACGGGCTAATTATGATGATGATGAACACGCTGTGCACACAGCACCACTGTTTGGACATCAGTCGGCTCTTACCCTTTTTTCAATTATTGTGTATACATATTCATTATGATTATTTTTAAATCTTTTATTAAATAGTCTTTTTCATTTATTTTACTCTTTATGAAAACGGTGTTTTGTTCTCATTTCACACAACTTTTCATTTCTCACAACACACTCTAACACACACCAATATGAGTCATACATTATGACTATAATGAAACATAAACTTCCCAACTGTTTGGTATCATATCAAGTACACAAAACGATTATTTTTCTCATTCATAACACGCTTTCACAAAACAACACGCAGGCAACTACAACTTTCTTTTTCAAATCCGCAGGTTTTGACTATAAAGGAAATGGCCCCTTTCCAGATGGGGGGGTTGCGCCGGTGCCGCGCGCTCTACGACTGCTCCGCGGACAACGAGGATGAGCTCTCATTCCGAGAGGGCGAGGTCATCGTAGTCATCAACGAGCGCACCGAAGACGACAACTGGATGGAGGGACAGGTCGAAGGGACCGTGCGCAGGGGCATGTTCCCCGTATCCTTCGTTCATATGCTGCCGGACTAGGAAGAATGTAGTACCCAATAACATAAGGCGTCCGACCCATTTCAGCCGTGGCCGAATTGAGATCAGCCAAGTGCGCAGGACATTTATAGTGCCCAAGTGTGCGACCTCTCGGTCCTACCGCAGCGCTTGCTACCAATAAACCAACGAGGTTAGTAGTACCCAATAGAAACTGGCTGAATCAATGCTGGTTGGAAATAGTTTACATACGTTGGCTGATTACATTGTAATCTCTGAAGAATTTCCTGTTACACATGGCCGTTAGAGATGTTTGTATTTAACGGATTGGCGGGAACACCCAGTTGTAGTCCTGTCTCTCTCTTGTATATGCTGTTAGACTAGGGCGGAGATCACGCGCGTCGCTTCCAGTGTATTATATCTGCCTGGTTGCATTGTAATTATAGAAGTCGGCGAATTCCTAATTATGTACCGTACCACATGCCCAGTAGAGGTTTGTCTTCAATTCAATGAAGGGAATTTCCCACAGTATGTCTCCCGTCTATTTCAAATACAATACCTACTACCAGAATAGGGGAGCATTCGCACACTCTACACTCGGATCAGCAATAGTACTGGCTTGAAAAAAAGTTTGAGGGTAAATTTATTGTTGCTTGTACGTAGCCAGTTTACCTACTCAGTAAAGGGGGAGGCCGGGTCTGCCCTCTTCAAAGTTGGTTCTCCCTAAATGATGTATGGTGTGCAAAGAAGTAATGCGCAGTGCGCCTGGCCATACTCTGGGCATTAGCTTTAAAAACTTTAAAAGTATATTGGGTATCTATCTACACTATCTTAATGTAACTGATGTAAGTACCTGTTGGGAAAAGCAGGCTTTCGCAGCTACCACACATAACATAGGCCGATCGTATGAATTCTGTGTTCAATACCTTCTGTACAGAATCTCGAGTTAATTGGTGCACTTGATGTGTCTATTAAATTTACTTTGGCCTAAAGCTTTCCGGCTTTCTTTCGTGGGGCCAAGAGCTTATTTATTCTAGTATTATGAAATACTATTGTTCAATCGATAAAGGGTACACATAAACAAACAGTCCATAGAAAAAAAAAACATCTGTAAAGTATTTCTCACAAATGATAGGTTTGATAAGAGTGGCATGGTAACGGAATTAATATCACTCTTTGTATCACGAATTTATTCAGTAATTCAAACTAGGTTAGACCACTCCAGACAACCCCATTTTCAATCATACACTGTTTGTAGAATTTGTTCTATTTATGCAAGTTACAGTTCTGCTGTGTTCTATCATAAGATAATCAACAATTTAAGGTAATATTACCTTTTTGAATGTTCATTGTGATAATAATAATTATATTATATGTATCAGTGTAACAAACGATTGTTTTTATACAGAAATTTTAATACTCATAAAATTTAACCATTCCAATTTGAATATACTGTATACAGTGATTGGCATTTTGGGAAGCTTGTTATACTTATTTATGTATAAATAAAAAATCAGCAATGCCAAAAAAATGTATTTGCTACAATTTAGAACTGCTGTGAACTTATGACACCAATATAGTAATATTGTGCCAGTAGGTAATCCGTCCCAAAGCGGATTTTTACTTGAATTTTGAACATTTTATTCACATTCTTAGAATCGCTTCTTAGGGAAATGCTCATTCTTTGGAAAATCATAAAGTATTAATTGTTCATAGAACATTAGAGACGTAATAAAAATTAAATTGTAAGTATATGTCTGAAGTAATAAATTAGCGTGAATCATCTTCCATTTAGTATGGCATGGAAATTTAAATAAAAAAAATCTAAGTTTAATTAAATTTGGTAAAGAGATTAATAATTTACCCAGCGTTTCAATCTTTGATCGTCACATCAGCAGTTAGAATTTGTAATATAGCTGAGCCAGGTAAATAAAGAATCAATTATTATATGAGGAAGTGTAATTATCGTGTTAGCTTTCTAAGCACAAAATGTCTTTAACTGATCTCTGATTAAATTCGTAATCGACGTTATTTTATGTAATTAGGCGGTGTCTTGTAATAATTAAGAAGGATGTTTGAGATTGATGGAATTTTAAATAGTATATAAATAAAAAGAACAGTATCTAACTTATCCAGATTTTTAAATCAGCGAGTAAATAAATAATTAATAATTTTAAGAATATACCAGTTCTCAATGATAGGAATGTTATCTCAAAATCACGATTATAACATTGTTCTTGGTACACTGTACAAATCATATAATAGCGATTTGCCAAAAATATATGTGATCAGTAGTAGAAATGATATATCAGCGACAAACTATCGGACCAGTGGCTGTTTGTTGTCTAGTTTGTTCTCGTAGTCGATATTGAGGTGTCTTAGATTGTTGGTGCATGCTGTCTGTAGAGTTTATTTCTCGAGAGTGAGCCCTAGTTCGAGTACCGTCGTAGGCAAACAAAATTCTGAAGATACCTGTGATTATCATAGTAACAGTTCGACATTTCTATTTCTAGTTCCTTCGCCATGGACCAAAGAGTTTTTATTACTGCTATTGGAATTAGGCGAAATGAAAGATACTACTCGATCTACGGCCTTCCTCGAGATACAGAACTTTTGAATCTTGTTATTACATGTTGAATTTTAACATTTTTCATGTTTAATAGAAGAAATACCAATAATATAAAATACTTGTACGAGTAGTGATAGCAATAGTATTCCGATGCAAGGAAACTTAACGAACAATAATTTAGTTAGATCTATATCTTGTCAAATCATAATTATTGTGTACAAAATACACCTGTATAATGAGCAGATTGATAAGTAGTAACTTTATTCAATTTTATCTACACATTCCCGATCGTATCATTAAGTTGTATGTATATTGCGTTCATTAAAGGTCCCATTATATATAGGCTGTTACATTTAATCCACTGTAAAGTTACCTATTTACTGCGCGCGTTGCCATAAATAAAAGTAGTTATAGGTGTGACTAATGTTGCTCACATTTTATATCTGTAATCATGATTCAATTTCCTATGTTGTATAATAGAAGAAAGAAATTATGAGTGTAAATTAAAGGTTTTATTTTGCCTTTCCTGCCCATCTCAATATTAGTTTAAAAAACCTCAGGCGACTCTTTATGCTATGATTATAAATTGCCATCAGAATAGATAGGCATGTAATATTGCTATATATATAACAGCTATTTTTTGTAAATAGAAATCTTATAGAATAGTGCGTACATAGGTAGGCATGTAGAAAACTTTAATTTATTTAATTATTTGGAGACATTGCTTCAGAAAAGTATTATGTTTTAAAATAATTTCAAAATAATTTACTTTTCTGACACAATCGCTTGATGAAGCATATTTATTTAATATATTGTGAAAATCTAATTGTGATGAAATGTTTTAATGCCATTTTAGCCTGTCAGTATGTTACTTATTAAAAAGTTATGTAACCAAATGATGCTAATAGAGAGTAAGATGTTTTATTCTTTATGAAGTTGTAGTTGAAATAGTTTTTTCTATTGTGTATTGTATGTGAATGAAAACCTGTATGAATTTATTAATACATCACTTCGATGTCTAATTTGTATTTCATTTATGCACCCAATTGAAACGCCCTTGATTTTTGGATCACGTTATAGAATTAATCAATCGATTTAGTTGTTACTTGTTTGGAAGCCGCGTTCATTAACGACATTCTTAGCTTTTCAAGTTAGTTGAGAAGAACAGTCTTAAACACAGATTTTTTAAAATATTAAAGCAGTTAAAAACACAAAGAATATAAATGTCGTCAGAAGATAGAAAAGCCCTAAATGAAAGGATTATTATTACCTTGTTTGGAGGCATGGCAGGCCCCTGATAACAAAAGCTATATTGAAACACCACTACAAATGGCGAAAATATGTTTTTTACGCCATTTGTAGTGGTGTTTCAATATAGGTAACGAATAAAAAGAGCATTCGGCTGTATGGTAAGATTTCAAGTCTATATTGCTTATAAAAAAAAGTATACTGACAGTGACATTGACATTTACATCGTTTGTCAGATGTCTTTTTGTTGTTTACTTTTGGCCAGTATTTACTTGTTTGTTTTTGTTAGTGAATACTTTATTAGAAACAACAGTACAACTGAATAAATATAAACTTCATGCTTATTTAATTACTTACAAAACAAAAAAATAAAATATGGCGGCACGTAAAAGAGTCTTTGATTTGTTGCGGACTATAAATATTTCTTCGTAAGTTTCTTTACACAGTTTTTACATACATTCCCCAATAATCCTTATATGACCCAGTACCCACCGACTTATGCAATTTACTGCTAGTTGTATCCCAGAAACCAGGGATTAATATATTTGTAAACTAACGATCCGGTTTGAGGAGTCAACTTTAGCCTTGAACACAATATCTATCTTGTATTAGCGTTATTATTTTTTTTTGACCTAGTATTACCCAAATAACCACCTAACCACTCCCACTTGACCTTGTTTGTAGACTGAAGTGTCAAATCTTTTTGGAATGATTATGATTCTATTTTGTGTATGTTTTCAGGTGCCAATGCCCGGCTCATGGCAATAGAGGCAATATTCATGTGTCCAATGATACACCTGTTGTAGATTATGCCTTTGAAGTGAGTTTATTCTGAAATAATAACCATAATCATGAAAACAGTCTCATGTGAGTCTGCCGTTTGGCAGAAGTAACATAAAATAATCAAAATTAATTCTGAACATAGAAGAGCCTTTTTTTTGCATAAGTAGATAAATGTTCATTTATTAGTTTAAATTGTTTGTTTTAGTTGGCATTTTGACCTTTACTTGTTAAAAATATTGTGGGTTCCATAAAATTCTGTTATACAAATAATACTAATATATTATGTTGGTAACATAAATAATTAAGAATATGACAAACCAATAAGACTAAAATGTGAGAGTCTGTCGCTCCCCTGCAAGTCCGGTGATGATGACAAGGCAAGATATTATTGTAAGTCAGTTAAGAAAAAAAAATAGACTAAAACAAAGAATCCTTTTCAGATAAATAATTCTACAGTCAGGTATGGTTTAGGTGTGACCAGAGAGGTTGGTATGGACCTTGTCAACTTTGGGGCCAAGAATGTTTGTGTTATGACAGATCAGAACCTCATTTCTTTGAAGCCTGTCAAAGATGTCCTGGATTCCTTGACAAAGCATGGTATCCACTATAAAGTATATGACAAAGTACGAGTTGAACCCACTGACACAAGGTAAGGGAACAAACCCAAACACATAAGAGAGAATTCATTGAATATTAAGGCACAATGATATCATAAAAATGCACTTAAGAATTGACTCAAATTGTAAAAAAAATTATATAAAAAAATGATCATACAAGTTATTATCAAAACCTGACTCTATGGGTTAATCTGAGTGTTACAACAATAGAGGAAGTTAAGAAAAATTAAGAATTTCAGTTCTTTGATTGAATATAATTATAATTGGATGCTTTCCTTAGACTTAATTTTTTAATGTCTGAATCCTGAAATGTATCCTAATTTAATTATAAAAAAATATATAGGAATGTAATATGCATTATTTTTCTTTATACGGTCAGTTTCAAAGCGGCTGTTCAGTTCGCCAAAGAAGGCCAGTTCGACAGTTTCGTGGCGGTGGGCGGCGGCTCCACCATGGACACGTGCAAGGCCGCCAACCTCTACTACTGCGACCCGGACGCCGACTTCCTGGACTACGTCAACGCACCCATAGGAAAAGGGAAACCACTTAACGTCCAAGTGAAGCCGATGATTGCAAGTACATAGTTCAATACTTACTATCCAATTTTAAATGAGTTGCTACTAGGGATGAATTTGACGATGCACAATGAAAGCGCATGATTTTTTTTAAATAGTGTCTTGCAAAGATGATACCTGTTTACTTGTCCCTTGAAAAGGCCGAAATACTATGAATAAGGAAACAAAAACGGGGGCTGGTAGTTCCACTCTTTTGCAGCGATTTGGGAAAACCATTATTTAAACTACCCTTACTCTAGCTCCTTATTGCTGGTGGTAGTCTTCCTTAACAAAGTTGTATGCTTTCATGGTATTATTTTAGATCCTTAGACTTGAAACTTCTTCTTCACAGTCCCAACTACAAGTGGAACTGGCAGCGAGACAACAGGAATTTGCGTGTTCGATTTTGAGGAGATTCGTGCTAAAACCGGCATCTCCTACAAGGGTTTGCGCCCCCACCTGGCTCTCATAGATCCTCTACACACGCTCACTATGCCTGCGAGGGTGTCCAACTATACAGGCTTTGATGTGTTCTGCCACGCCCTGGAGAGCTTTACGGCGATACCGTTCGATCAGAGAGGGCCAGCGCCTTCCAACCCTGCGTTGAGGCCGGCCTACCAGGGCAGCAATCCGATCTCTGATGCTTGGGCTAGGTTCTGTTTACAGGTTAGTAATAAATACAATTTGTATAGCTAATATATATTATTGTAAGTGCCTTCTTATGGCTGTGATAGATACATGGCATGACATGACAAATTCATTTCAGTAAGAATCCAATAACGTCTAAAATTATCAATTAATGACACCAACATTTTTTGTAGAAAATGTGTTACGATGATTACGAGTATATTGACAAGTAGAAATTTGGCTTACCTATGGAAGTTTCTGTTTAGTATGATTTCAGAGCCAAAGTGTTTCATATAGTTTTCTTCAGCAATGGCAATGGTACTTAAGGTAGAACGTCATTTCATTTCCTCCTACAGACGATCCAAAAGTTCTTCACCCGTTCCGTGTTCAACGCGGACGATATCGAAGCCCGGTCGAACATGCACTTAGCTAGCACGATGGCGGGAGTCGGCATCGGCAATGCGGGGGTGCACCTGTGTCACGGACTAGCGTACCCCATAGCTGGGAATGTCAGGAGCTTTCTACCTGAGAACTACGGGTATGTCCATTCATGCAAAATCGTGCTGATAACGTAAGAGTATTTTAAAATTCACAGCGGCTCAGTTTCAAAGGATATAATATATCTACATTTTTTTTTGCAGAAAATCCAATAATCAATATTTGATAGTTTTTAAAAGCGTCAATTTTGATTCGGTGAATTTCGTTTTCAGTTAATAGTCGGCCAATAGTCTTTTGTTTTCAGCTTCTGTCTCGATGTGTCTAAAGTCTATTGGTGCAAATATCACTTCGTTCAGAATCAAATCAACGATATAAGGTGTTGTTGGATACTTATTTGCAACATTTCTCCTGCAGAACAGAACCGATAATCCCTCACGGGCTCTCAGTGGTGGTGACGGCGCCGGCAGTGTTCCGCTTCACGGCCGCCAGCGACCCGGACAAGCACCTCGAGGCGGCGAGCCTGCTGGGCGCCGACGTCACCAGCAGGCGCCGCGCCGACGCCGGACGAGTGCTCGCTGACGTCATACTGCAGTACATGGACAAACTGGGCATCGAGGATGGGTTGGAGGGCCTGGGTTACACGGCTGATGATATTCCTGAGCTAGTCAAAGGAGCCTTACCTCAGGTTAGCATTATGTTAGACCTGGATGTAAGCAATCTACAGATCTCTTAATTGTATTCTGTAATATTTTTTATGTTTCTTTTTAGCAACGTATCCTCAAACTGACTCCACTGCCGCAATCCGAAGAAGATTTGTCCAAATTGTTGGAAGATTCATTGACTGTGTATTAAGTTATGACTGAAACAAAAGTTATACCAAAGCCGCTCTAAGTTGGCCGATTTGCTACATGTCAGACTGACTGCACTAGTGAGGGACAACGGTAAAATTGCCGAAGTATATAAGTAACAGTTATTTCCACTTTATAACCAAGCAAGGTCTAATTATAACAAATTTTTATTAAAAACATTAATTCACATCCAAAGATTGAATTTAAGTTCCTTATTTATAAATATATTTATTTTTAAAATACAATACTTATTAAATCCTTCATCCTATTTTAAAAAAATACCTGGTGAGTATTACCCACTACGTCACTATGAAAACGTGTCAAACGGCGTAACCTTGTAAAAGCGTAATACAGAGTGGAAATTTTACGTTTTCTTTTATAATTCAATTATTTTAGGTAATAAAAGACAAATAATTATATAATTATGTGCATTTGAAATTTTGAAATAACGTATTATTTTTAAAAGTTGTTCTTTATGATTCGCGTAAATATGTTCCTCTTAACAAGGATGAATGCAAAATATAAAATAAAAAGTGTCAAATCAGTCTTCTAAGAACGGCTCCGGTATAATTATCTAGTTATTTGTCTTTTAATACCTAAAATAATTGAATTATAAAAAGAAAACGTAAAATTTCCACTCTGTATTACGCTTTTACAAGGTTACGACGTTTGACACGTTTTTATAGTGACGTAGTGGGTAATACTCACCAGGTATTTTTAAAAATAGGATGAAGGATTTAAAAAGTATTGTATTTTAAAAATAAATATATTTATAAATAAGGAACTTAAATTCAATCTTTTGGATGTGAATTAATGTTTTTAATAAAAATTTGTTATAATTAGACCTTGCTTGGTTATAAAGTGGAAATAACTGTTACTTATATACTTCGGCAATTTTACCGTTGTCCCTCACTAGTGCCTTTGAGTATAAAGCCACTGGAGTTGCCATAACGTCAACGCTTCTAACAAATTTTTTCGCCACTTTTAGCGGGGGGCGAGGTAAACACGTACAGCACACCACCAAAAATTAATAACTCAACAGACACAAATTTTGCTGTAACGATAAACGCACACTACAAAAATGTTCAACACTTCAAACAATACACGCACACAAACAAAAGTTTTCACGTAACTACGCAACACACATACGAAAAAATAGTGATGACACAAAGAATAAAATAAAATCAGTTTGGTGAATGAACTGAACTATCTTGTACTGATTATTGTAATTCAATAACATTTTGTGGGATCTTATTAAACAATTTTTGTGCTTAAACCCAAGAACGACTTTCCAGTCTTTTGAAGCCTGAGCCTTGAAACGGCAAACTTATGTTTATTACTGGTGTTAAAATGGTGAGGATCCGATATTAAATGATTGTATGTTCTTGTAAACATATAAGATACAGTCCAAAAATGTACTGAGAGGATACGGTTAAAATATCTATGTCTTTAAAAATATCTCTAAGGGAGTCACAGAATTTCTTTTCATTTTCAGACTAAATTTCAATATCGTATGACCAGAGGAAAGAAAAGTAATTTTTCTAATTCATCTTACAAGATTTAAATATAACATATGTTTAGACCTTTTATTTAATTCAAAATTAAAGTAAAAAACGGATTATACAACTAACTGCAGGGAGTGAATGATTCATTCAAATGTCGAGTCGCTTTTTTGACTTTGTGACATCACTAGCCCCCGTACCACTGTATTCTTCTTTATTTTTTTCTGTCGTTTACGTATCGCAACGACTTTTTATTTAAATGGCAATTCTTCTTAAATACACGTTTAATAGTTAATAAAAACACTTAGATATGATACTAAACGCGCTCTTGTTGCGAATTTGAGCTCTCGATCGCCTTTTACATGAGAATACTGCACAACTAACCATTTTTCAAGAGTAACGTCACGCGACAGGGATCAATGCAAAATGGCGGTGGTGCAGCGACAAGTAGTTTTATTAAACGTGTTTGAACAGTTGACCAATGTACTTTGCCGGAGGGGGTCGCCCGTGTAAGGCATCTCCAGTGGCTTTATACTCAAAGACTAGTGCAGTCAGTCTGACATGTAGCAAATCGGCCAACTTAGAGCGGCTTTGGTATAACAATGTATGTACATATTATTGTAGTTAAGTCTACAAAGAGTAGGTAGGTAGGTAAGGAGATTTATGTTGTCTGTTGGTAAGTTAGATCTCTACGTTTTTTTGAATTTCCTCTGTATTTTGTTGATTAATGAGAATTATTTACCTGACCCGTGGTGCTATTGTTATTGTATAATAAATATAATTATTATATTTCGTTTGTTTTGCTTAATCTCGGCAACATCCTACCCGAAATAGATTTTGTAAATGTGCTTTTATGAAACCGCAAAACTAAGACTGATAATGTAGGGTTGCGGAAGTTCAAATAAGCTCAATGAGTATCCATCCATAGTACCTACCTAGCTATATTCACTCAATTATTTATGTTTATCAAGTCAAGAGAACTATAAGAAACAAATCCAAAAAGTTTACAATACGTCGTACGCCTTATCGGCTATGATAACAGAATTATACAATTTGTTTATAAATATCATTATTGGTGCGGCGAGCGCGACAGATAAACGGGTTGCACTGTGAATATGGCGTCTCGCAAAAGAGTATTTGATTTGTTGCGGACCATCAATGCTTCGTCGTAAGTTCTATTTTTCTATTATGTAGTATATCAATGAGTGATATAAAATCTATAAAACAACAACAGTTTACGACGTAGAATAAAGTTTTACGTTATTAGGGTTATAGGTAAACATCAATTATATAGGCATCACATGATATTTATAAGTTTTACCATAATAGCATAATGAATTACTTTGAAGTGACTTATTTAAAATTACTAAATGTTCGTAATTAATTTTAAGCTAATGCTTGCTTGGGCTGGATTAGAGTACTAGGGGAGGCGGGGGGAATGGGAGTCACTTAAGAAAAACTGTTCGTATTTTTCAGAAATAATCAGAATTTAATTTTTCTTTGTTTAATCTTAAACCTATAACTAATGAGGAACATAGTACCACTAGTAATTTTTAGCTGAAGTAATAAAAAAAATTATAAAAAATAAAAAACAAAAAACAAAGATTGACTCTCATTTCCCACTCATATGGGTAATGGGAGTAAGTCTCAGGGTCATCATATCCGGGACAAGCCTCATGGGCCCACCCGCCACAGAGACGACAGCGATACCAAATTTCTCTTGCCTTTCCTTCTTCAAGGCATATCATACACAGAGACTAAACTCCACGTGCGTTCTCTGTGCTGGTGGGTGGCATTATGTTTTCTATGTCGCTATCACCACTTTCATTATAGGGAACTTCTTCGTCTTCTGATACTCCAGATGAACTTGACTCAAATAAGTACTTTTTAGTTTTCATTCTTCTTTTCCTTCTTCCCTTTAGTTCGTTTTTCTCCAACCCCAACTTGCAATAGTCGTCTTCCTTTTCCAGTTTCTTGGCATCTATAATGACCCTGATTACCCCAAATGACGGTTTTCGATTAAAATTTAAAAAATCATTTAAAAACATTACAAATTCAAATCAAACGAAATACCTAAAATCTAAATTCAATTATGACACAGCAACATAAAATAGTTAAAAAGATAAAAAAAGCTACAGTTAATACTTACATTATCGATTAAATTGTTGTAAATATTAGAGCGCCGCCTCCCGCGTGACAAACACCTTGGTCCCGATGACGCGAGCGCAACTGGGGGTCGCCCGTATTTACCGGCGCGCTAGGGGTGCGGAGGGGGTCACCATGCGACATAACGTTAAACTGTGCAGCGTTTTATTTCGTTTATTTTAGATTGACTCCCGTTACCCACTGACTCTGGTTACCCCCGTCTCCCCTACTCTTCTTGACGTGATTTTCATCTCTTGTTTTTATGTTAAACTCAATCTATGAAGAAGTTACAGCACACAGCTACATACAATATGTGTAAATAATAGAGGGCATGGAAACGAACGGATTGCTTTTACCTATCCTCTATATTTTTGTTCTGTAGTAAAGTGCGAGTGCTGTTTCAGATGCCAATGCCCAGCTCATGGAAACAGAGGCAACGTGCATGTGTCCAATGCCACACCCGTCTTGGATTATGCATTCGAAGTGAGTATGTTGTATTGTTCATACAATAATTTATTTCATTTATGAAAGTAATTTTTCAATCAAAATAAAATTTCTTGATTATTGATTGATATTTTTACTAGATTCGATAGAGTAGGAATTAACTTTATTACTATCGCCCTCAGGTCAACTGCAGTTTAAATGCTTATGCAAATACGGTTCCTCTTAAAGATGTAAACGTTAATTTTAGTATTCTGGTAATTATTAAGGGTGCGATTCCCGAAAGAGTGCTCAAATCCCCGGGCCATTTTAAATTGTACAGATCCCTAATGATCTGTCTATATTATAGATATATGATAGTTTCTCTCGGAGATAACTTACTAACTAAATGATACTTTTTAACTAAATGATCAAGGTAGAAACTTTACATGTAGAATACACAACATTTTCAGATAAAGAACTCCACAGTCCGATACGGCTTAGGGGTCACACGTGAGGTCGGTATGGACCTGCTCAACATGGGTGCTAAGAACGTTTGCGTCATGACGGACCCCAACTTGGTGACCCTCAAGCCGGTCAAGGACGTGCTGGACTCCCTCACCAAGCACGGCGTCAGTTACAAAGTGTACGACAAAGTACGAGTGGAGCCTACCGACTCAAGGTAATTGTTACAAAGAGTATTTGTTATTATTTATTTTTTATTTATTTGGACAAAGGGTTTAATCGAATAGGTAGATGATAAGAAGTCCATAGCTGTTTTACCCAGAGAGGGTATAAAATAGACTGCCGCCAGTCTATCCGCCAGGCTTGGACTAGCCTCGTTTGCCTAAGGGTGCCTCCTAAAAGGACCTCGGCTCACGGAGCAAGGCAGCGGAGTCCATAAGTGTTTTACCCAGATAGGGTAAAAACTTGTAAAGCTGCCTGCCCACTGGTACGGAGCGAGGCAGCGGAGCTGCGAAAAGAATAAACTTTAACCAATTAGTTTTGACCAAATCTCGGTTCCCTGTGCCCTATATCTTAGTTTCTCCGCTCATTGCTCTTCTACGATGAAAAGGCAGCGTAGATACCATAGTTTATTATATTAGAGGAACTAGGTACTGACCTGTATTAGTTAGGAACATAAATTCGAAAATTTTCATCATGACATTTCCAAATTTTATTCGGATGTCCTTGTATTATGGACTTAGTCCATAGTTTATTATTGACGGATAAGAGATAAAATACTTACTCTTCAGATAGCTCCTGTAGTGATAAGATAATAGGTAATGTTAGGATCAAAAGTCATCAAGTTTCATTGTTTATGTTATGATTTGAGTTTTATATGGCAAGAAATGTTTTTTCCTACCTATTGTTAATAGAATAAAAGGAAAAAGGAAGCACTTTTGCATATTAAAAGATTTACTAAATATAGATGTACTTACTTGTAATCTTGCTACAAGAGCTTTCTAAAGCATAAATATATTTAACGATGAAAATCTACCAACCAAACCGAACTGAAGGTTCTGTAATTGATACGGCTGCTACGGCGGATCCTATGCCCGACTCGGTGGAACAGTGGTTAGTGACCCAGGTTCACCACCTACGGTTCCAAGAGACGTGGGTTCAAATCCCTCGGGACAAATATTTGTGTGACGAACATCGGTGTTTGTTCCGTGTCTGGGTGTGTTAATAATAATTATAATGATACGTCTTAGAGTCAAGATCAACTGGGCTATCCTATCGGGCTTAGGACAAATTAGTTTGGACTAGGCTATACTGGTTAATCCTATCGCGTATAGGAAGAATTAGGTGAGCCTAGGCAAATCTAGTTTGTCCTTAAATCGGGTTTGGCCGGTTACATATCCACTGTTGATTCTGATATTCGTAACACAAGTGCTTAAGCTTCTTACCACGCGATCTGATCAATTTGATGTTGTGAAATTTCAAAGTTTTTTTTTCATCAGTTTCAAAGCGGCTGTTCAGTTCGCCAAAGAAGGCCAGTTCGACAGCTTCGTGGCGGTGGGCGGCGGCTCCACCATGGACACGTGCAAGGCCGCCAACCTCTACTACTGCGACCCGGACGCCGACTTCCTGGACTACGTCAACGCCCCCATAGGAAAAGGGAAGCCGGTTGACTTCCAGTTGAAGCCTATGATTGCGAGTATGTGTTCTGTGACTTCTAGACCGATTTAATCCTTACTAATATTATAAATGCGAAAGTAACTGTCTGTTACGCAATCACGTATAGAGTGCTGAACCGATTTTAGTTAAATTTGGTGCAGATATAGTCCAGAGCCTAAGATAGGACATAGGCTTTTTAACCGACTGCGCTATAAGGAAGGAAGTAATGTTAAATAATGATGAAAACCGTTAAACGTGTCTATGCGGGCGGAAAGCTAGTATTTAATAAGCTATGATACCGGCGATTGCTCTTTTAACCATCTTTATGGTTCCTCTTCCCTCTACTCGCGAAGTTGTACGAAGTTGGACGAATACAATAGTGTAGACTGTAGAGGGTACTTCGGCTTACCACGCCTATCTTTACTTCGCCTCAGGCGACTTCCATTTTTTGTCGGTTTTTGCGGCTTAGTCAAAGGTCAAAAGGGTACATAGCGAAGTTGAACGAGTGTGTGTCGTCACTTCGGACTTTTCTAGAGTACTTCCCCGAACTTTGCGAGTAGTGTAGACGAGGCGTTACATCTATTCCATTCTGAAATATTTGTCACTAGGCTTTGAAGAACACTGAGGGCAAGTCCCGATTAGGCGAACAGAGAACGGCTGACAAGATGCTTCCAGTTTGCATCCCTATACATTTTAAACCGGCTAGAGTTAGCTAAGTCAAATCTAACCTACTTTAAATAGAGTTTAATACTTGTTCATATTGTTATTTTGTTCCTTTAAATACATAAGTATTTGGATTTTGCATAGAACGTGAATCTCATTTGGATCTCTAGCCATTTTGCGGCGGAGCCAACAGCCAAACATAATTTTTGTATTAAATTTTTCTGTCCTTTGGTGGGATACTAATAATACCCCTTACAATCTTTCACAGTACCAACAACTAGCGGAACGGGCAGCGAAACGACAGGCACAAGCATATTCGACTTCGAAGAGATCCATGCGAAGACCGGCATCTCTTACAGCGCCATGCGTCCTCACCTCGCACTCGTAGACCCTCTGCACACGCTCACGATGCCCGAGAAGGTCTCCAACTACTCGGGCTTCGACGTGTTCTGCCACGCCCTAGAGAGCTTCACGGCGATACCGTTCGATCAGAGAGGGCCAGCGCCTTCCAACCCTGCACTGAGGCCGGCGTATCAAGGCAGCAATCCGATCACTGATGCTTGGGCTAGGTTCTGTTTGCAAGTGAGTATTGTATCTTACCATCTCCCTTAGGAAAGTGTACAACTACTGGGCTTCGACGTGTTCTGCCAAGCCCTGGAGAGCTTCACGGCGATACCGTTCGATCAGAGAGGGCCAGCGCCTTCCAACCCTGCACTGAGGCCGGCGTATCAAGGCAGCAATCCGATCACTGATGCTTGGGCTAGGTTCTGTTTGCAAGTGAGTATTATATCTTACCATCTCCTTTAGGAAAGTGTACAACTACTCGGGCTTCGACGTGTTCTGCCACGCCCTGGAGAGTTTCACGGCGATACCGTTCAATCAGAAGGGCCCCGCGCCGGCCAATCCTGCGCTGAGGCCTGCGTACCAAGGCAGCAATCCGATCACTGATGCTTGGGCTAGGTTCTGTTTGCAAGTGAGTATTATATCTTACTATCTCCCTTAGGAAAGTGTTCAACTACTCGGGCTTCGACGTGTTCTGCCACGCCCTGGAGAGCTTCACGGCGATACCGTTCGATCAGAGAGGGCCAGCGCCTTCCAACCCTGCACTGAGGCCGGCGTATCAAGGCAGCAATCCGATCACTGATGCTTGGGCTAGGTTCTGTTTGCAAGTGAGTATTATATCTTACCAACTCCCATAGGAAAGTGTTCAACTACTCGGGCTTCGACGTGTTCTGCCACGCCCTGGAGAGCTTCACGGCGATACCGTTCGATCAGAAGGGCCCCGCGCCGGCCAATCCTGCGCTGAGGCCTGCGTACCAAGGCAGCTATCCCATCTCTGATGCTTGGGCTCTTGTACTGCAATCTTGCACCCAACAAAACCCAGCAATTATCACCACATCGTCGGTCCATCTGGTCTCCACTCAAGGATCCTTCGGCCCCAACGACCGTCCAATGTTCGTGCTATGAGGCCGGCCCATTGCCACTTATGTTTGCTAATACGACGGGTTATGTCAGCAACTAACTCGGAGACTAGTAATTGGCTGTGATTGCACTGCACCTCGTTCCAGCGCGGTATGCGAGGTGGCAGATTTTTGTATAGGTACATAGCGCCTCCGCGCGTAAAACAAAAGTAGGTAAATCAATCTATCTTCCTTCAGGGTGAGTGAGACAGGCTCATTTTGTTAGCCTTTTATTAAAAAAAATCTTCTATTCCACAGACTGGCTCGGTGGAACAGTGGTTAGTGACCCAGGTTCACAACCTACGGTTCCAAGAGTCGTGGGTTCGATTCCCACTCGGGACAAATATTTGTGTGACGAACATCGGTGTTTGTTCCGTGTCTGGGTGTATTATTAAATATATTTAAGTTTATTTGTGTATCCACTGTCGTTTCTGATTTTCATAACACAAGTGCTTAAGCTATAAGTAGCTGTGATTAGCCACGTGGTAAGCCACGGGATCAGAATGATGTATGTGATGTTGGGGAATATTTTTTATTTATTTTACAGACAGTCCAAAAGTACTTCACCCGTTCCGTGTCGAATGCGGGCGACGTGGAGGCGCGGTCCCGCATGCACCTCGCGGGCACCATGGCGGGCGTGGGCATCGGCAGCGCGGGCGTGCACCTGTGCCACGCGCTGGCCTACCCCGTCGCCGGGACCCGGAAGACCTTCGTGGCCAAGGACTATGGGTGGGTTGAGCTTTGTAGCTGATGACCACTTACTGCTTACAGCATTGCCATCCGCATACAATGGGTGCGTTTAGCCGACAGACAGACTGGTCAGAATCTGAGAGTGCTGAACAGCATTCGACAATTCTGACTACAGTATCGGCCAGAACCATGCTGAGTGGAAATGAGAGAAGTGAAGTTAGCTGTTAACGTTTGAATATTCCGCCATATGACGAATCAATCAATCAATCTGAATATCGCCACTTAGCATTCCTCAGCCGCGTCAGCCTATGCTACTCAGCAATCGCCATTTTTCTTTCTGTGCTGCAAAGATTATGTGTCGGCTAAACGCACCCAATGCAAGCGCTGTCGACTAACAGGTTTAGTTCCTCTTTACTGCTACGTGTCATTTAGGCATGAAATGAACTTTCAGCTAATGTTTTCCCTCCCTCCTATGATCCCG
The DNA here is from genome assembly GCA_039566165.1 of Maruca vitrata. Taxonomy (NCBI): domain Eukaryota; kingdom Metazoa; phylum Arthropoda; class Insecta; order Lepidoptera; family Crambidae; genus Maruca; species Maruca vitrata. Next base: position 13,854,991 of record CM076913.1, on the reverse strand, counting down.
GGCTCTTCACGCGGGGCGTGAAACGGCATTTAAGCTGGCCTTCAGGGTAAGTGCGACAGGCTCAATATGGTCTATTGTGCCTGTCGACCTCATATGTGGATCTCATTACCGCTTACCATTAAGTGGAGTGAGTCGTCTTGTTAGCCTATTATAAAAAAAATAATACTGGGTTAATTACCTCTGTAGCTGATAAGTGGGCAGGTTATCCTCCGTGGCTAAAGATTATGGGTAAGTTACGCAGGAGATAACGCCAATTCATGTGACGTAAATTGTCAAACTTCTAAATTTCGCTGATAAAGACGCGCGGATCATCTTTGCATCGCCAAATAGCGCCAGTGGATTTCTTGTATATACGTAGTTCCTACAAATTAAACCAGATGGCGCAACTGTGTCAAAATATATTTACGATTTTTTGAAATAAAAGACATTGAGAATGACCTCACTCCACCTGCGTGGTAAGCGTCCACATATGAGGTCGACAGGCACAAAGGGCTCTACTGAGAACGTCGCTCTCACCCTGTAGCCCTGTTCTTATTGTTTCCATCAGGCATTCAGATACTAAAGTAGATATAGGATCTCGTCCACCCTAAATAAGCAACCACTTGTGACTACGTCACTCTATTTCAGCCCAACGCCAATGATCCCTCACGGGCTCTCAGTGGTGGTGACGGCGCCGGCGGTGTTCCGCTTCACGGCCGCCAGCGACCCGGACAAGCACCTCGAGGCGGCGAGCCTGCTGGGCGCCGACGTCACCAGCAGGCGCCGCGCCGACGCCGGACACGTGCTCGCTGACGTCATACTGCAGTACATGGACAAACTGGGCATCGAGGATGGGTTGGAGGGCCTGGGTTACACGGCTGATGATATTCCAGAGCTAGTCAAAGGAGCCTTACCTCAGGTTAGCATTATGTTAGACCTGGATGTAAGCAATCTACAGATCTCTTAATTGTATTCTGTAATATTTTTTATGTTTATTTTTAGCAACGTATCCTCAAGCTGACTCCACTGCCGCAATCCGAAGAAGATTTGTCCAAATTGTTGGAAGATTCATTGACTGTGTATTAAGTTATGACTGAAACAAAAGTTAACAATGTACGTACATAAATAATTGTAGTTAAGTCTACAAAGAGTAGGAGGTAGGTAGGTAAGGAGATTTATGTTGTCTGTTGGTAAGTTAGATCTCTACGTTTTTTAAATTTCCTCTGTATTTTGTTGATTGCTCAGAATTATTTACCTGACCCGTGGTGCTATTGTTATTGTATAATAAATATAATTATTATATTTCGTTTGTTTTGCTTAATCTCTGCAACATCCTACCAGAAATAGATTTTGTAAATGTGCTTTTATAAAACCGCAAAACTGAGACTGATAATGTGAGTTGCGGAAGTTCAAATAAGCTCAATGAGAATCCATCCATAGTACCTACCTAGCTATATTCACTCAATTATTTATGTTTATCAAGTCAAGAGAACTATAAGAAACAAATCCAAAAAGTTTACAATACGTCGTACGCCTTATCGGCTATGATAACAGTATTATACAATTTGTTTATATCATTATTGGTGCGGCGAGCTCGACAGATAAACGGCTTGCACTGTGAATATGGCGTCTCGCAAAAGAGTGTTTGATTTGTTGCGGACCATCAATGCTTCGTCGTAAGTTCTATTTTTCTATTATGTAGTATATCAATGAGTGATATAAAATCTATAAAACATCAACAGTTTACGACGTAGAATAAAGTTTTACGTTTTTATAAGTTTTACCATAATGATTTAGAACATTACTTTGAAGTGACTTATTTAAAATTACTGAATGTTCGTAATTCTGGGTTAGAGTACTACTCTTCTTGACGTGATTTTCATCTCTTGTTTTATGTTTAACACAATCTATGAAGAAGTTATAACTGCACACAACTACATACAATACTTGTAAATAATAGAGGGCATGGATACGAACTGATTGCTTTTACCTATCCTCTATATTTTTGTTCTACATATTATATATAGTAAAGTACGAGTTCTGTTTCAGATGCCAATGCCCAGCTCATGGGAACAGAGGCAACGTGCATGTGTCCAATGCGACACCTGTCTTGGATTATGCATTCGAAGTGAGTTGTTTTATAAAATAATTTATATCATATAAGAAAGTAATTTTTCAATCAATTAAAATGTCTTGATTATTGAACTTACAATGGTTATTAACTCATAAATATTACCTAATTCTATTTTCACTATTTTTTTCGATATAGTATGAATTAACTATAGTGCTATTCGTATTGGCATTGTTCTATCGCCCACCGGTCAACTGCACTTTTAATGCTCGTGTAACTACGGTTCCTCTTGAAGATGAAAACGTTAGGTTTAGTATTCTACTAGTGACTAATACATGGGCTTTATTAAATTATCACATACCGATAACTGTTGCTTTAACGCAAGTCTAATCGGCCTTACTGTATTCTAGTCTATCAGCAGTTTCTTAATGTACATTTTTTTTATGGCTAAAGCTTGACTACCTGTTTTACATAGCAGTTGGCTTGGTGTAAGGTGATGCTCGTCTGGGCGCGATTCCCGAAAGGCAGTTCAAATCCCCGGGCCGCAGTGGATCAATTGATTTTTTTCTAGATCCCTTATGATCTATCTATATAATAGTTTCTCTCGGGGATAACCTTAGTTTTCCTTCTGGCTTCCTTGTTGGTCTTAACCAAATGATCAAGGAAGAAAGTGTACATGTAGAATACACAACTTTTTCAGATAAAGAACTCCACAGTCCGATACGGCTTAGGGGTCACGCGTGAGGTCGGTATGGACCTGCTCAACATGGGTGCTAAGAACGTTTGCGTCATGACGGACCCCAACTTGGTGACCCTCAAGCCGGTCAAGGACGTGCTGGACTCCCTCACCAAGCACGGCGTCAGTTACCAAGTGTATGACAAAGTACGAGTGGAGCCTACCGACTCAAGGTGATTGTTACAAAGAGTATTTTTTATTATTTATTTTATTTTTTATTTATTTGGACAAAGGGTTTAATCGAATAGGTAGATGACAAGAAGTCCATAGCTGTTTTACCCAGAGAGGGTATAAAATAGACTGCCGCCAGTCTATCCTAATCCTATCATCCTAACTGACATGCGATGATCAAGCCATCATCGCCTGACGACTAGCCTCGTTTGCCTGAGGGTGCCTCCTGAAGGGACCTCGGAGCAAGGCAGCGTAGTCCATAAGTGTTTTACCCAGATAGGGTAAAAAACTTGTAAAGCTGCCTGCCCACTGGTACGGAGCGAGGCAGCGGAGCGGCGAAAAGAATAAACTTTAACCAATTAGTTTTGACCAAATCTCGGTTTCCTGTGCCCAGTATCTTAGTTTCTCCGCTCATTGCTCTTCTACGATGAAAAGGCAGCGTAGTTAGCATAGTTTATTATATTAGAGGAACTACTGAACTGTTTTATTCAGTTAGGAACATAAATTCGAAAATTTTCATTTACATGACATTTCCAAATTTTATTCGGATGTCCTTGTATTATGGACTTAGTCCATAGTGTATTATTGACGGATAAGAGATAAAAATACTTACTCTTCAGATAGCTCCTGTAGTGATAAGATAATAGGTAATGTTAGGATCAAAAGTCATCAAGTTTCATTGTTTATGTTATGATTTGAGTTCTACTTGTAAAACGAATGAAAGGTAAAAAGGGAGCACCTTTGCATTTATATAAGAAGGTTTCATATATTTTTTTACTGAATATAAATTTACTTGTAATCATGCAATAAGAGCTTCCTAAACCTTAAAGATATTGAGTGAAATAGAATCGAAAATCTGAGATGAGCATCTGATACAATGGCGTAGTGTGCTGGGGTTCTGTATCTAATTACCACCACCACCAACACCTACCCAATGGGTGGAAAAATGAAAATCTACCTACTTACACGTGTAATACGGCTGCTGCGGCAGATCCTATGGCCCTCTGACATTTACTAATTAGACTGGCTCGGTAGAACAGAGGTTAGTCACCCAGGTTCACTACCTACGGTTCCAAAAGTCGTGGGTTCAATTTCCACTCTGGAAAACTATTTGTGTGACGAACATCGGTGTTTGTTCCGTGTCTGGGTGTGTTATTAATAATTATAATGATCTTAGAGTCAAGAGAAAAGGTCTTAGAGTAAAGATCAACTAGTTTGGCTAAGTCTAAACTGGTCTATCCTATCGGGCTTAGGACAAATTAGTTTGGACTAGGCTATATTGGTTAATCCTATCGCGTATAGGAAGAATAAGGTGAGCCTAGGCAAATCTAGTTTGTCCTTAAATCGGGTTTGGCCGGTAACATATCCACTGTTGATTCTGATATTCGTAACACAAGTGCTTAAGCTTCTTACCACGGGATGAGATCAATGTGATGTTGTGAATTTTTTTTTTCACCAGTTTCAAAGCGGCTGTTCAGTTCGCCAAAGAAGGCCAGTTCGACAGCTTCGTGGCGGTGGGCGGCGGCTCCACCATGGACACGTGCAAGGCCGCCAACCTCTACTACTGCGACCCGGACGCCGACTTCCTGGACTACGTCAACGCCCCCATAGGAAAAGGGAAGCCGGTTGACTTCCAGTTGAAACCTATGATTGCTAGTATGTGTTCTGTGACTTCTAGAGCGATTTAATCCTTACTAATATTATAAATGTGAAAGTAACTGTCTGTTACGCAATCACGTATAGAGCGCTGAACCGATTTTAATTAAATTTGGTGCAGATATAGTCCAGAGTTAAGATATGACATAGGCTTTTTAACCGACTGCGCTATAAGGAAGGAAGTAATGTTAAATAGTGATGAAAACCGGTTAAACGTCTCTATGCGGGCGGAAAGCTAGTATTCAATAAGCTATGATACCGGCGATTGCTCTCAGTTGTACGAAGTTGGACGAATACACTAGTGTAGACTGTAGAGGGTACTTCGGCTTACCACGCCTATCTTTACTTCGCCTCGGGCGACTTCCAGTTTTTGTCGGTTTTGCGGCTTAATCAAAGGTCAAAAGGGCACATAGCGAAGTTGAACGAGTGTGTGTCGTCACTTCGGACTTTTCTAGAGTACTTTCCCGAACTGTGCGAGTAGTGTAGACGAGGCGTTACATCTATTCCATTCTGAAATATTTGTCACTAGGCTTTGAAGAACACTAAGGGCAAGTCCCGCTTAGGCGAACAGAGAACGGCTGACAGGATGCTTCCAGTTTGCATCCCTATACATTTTAAACCGACTAGAGTTAGCTAAGTCAAATCTAACCTACTTTAAATAGAGTTTAATACTTGTTCATATTGTTATTTTGTTCCTTTAAATACATATTTGGGTTTTGCATAGAACGTGAATCTCATTTGGATCTCCAGCCATTTTGCGGCGGAGCCAACAGCCAAACAAAATTTTTGTATGAAATTTTTCTGTCCTTTGGTGGGATACTAATAATACCCCTTACAATGTTTCACAGTACCAACAACTAGCGGAACCGGCAGCGAAACGACAGGCACAAGCATATTCGACTTCGAAGAGATCCATGCGAAGACCGGCATCTCTTACAGCGCCATGCGTCCTCACCTCGCACTCGTAGACCCTCTGCACACGCTCACGATGCCCGAGAAGGTCTCCAACTACTCGGGCTTCGACGTGTTCTGCCACGCCCTAGAGAGCTTCACGGCGATACCGTTCGATCAGAGAGGGCCAGCGCCTTCCAACCCTGCTCTGAGGCCGGCGTATCAAGGCAGCAATCCGATCACTGATGCCTGGGCTAGGTTCTGTTTGCAAGTGAGTATTCTTTTTCTTCTTCTTCTTATCGTATGGTTGATGAACAACCTGGTGTCAGAGAAAAATTTCTCAGGTGTGCTGGTTTCCTCGCGATGTTTTCCTTCACCGTTAAAGCGTCGAATGATGGTACATATGAATTTCAAATTTTAAAAACACATTGGTACCTGGCGGGGTTTGAACTGGCGACCTCTCGCATGGCAAGCAACGACCTTAACCACTCGGCCATCGACGCTTTTTAGTGAGTATTATATCTTACCATCTCCCTTAGGAAAGTGTACAACTACTCGGGCTTCGACGTGTTCTGCCACGCCCTGGAGAGCTTCACGGCGATACCGTTCGATCAGAAGGGCTCCGCGCCGGCCAATCCTGCGCTGAGGCCTGCGTATCAAGGCAGCAATCCGATCACTGATGCTTGGGCTAGGTTCTGTTTGCAAGTGAGTATTATATCTTACTATCTCACTTAGGAAAGTGTACAACTACTCGGGCTTCGACGTGTTCTGCCACGCCCTGGAGAGTTCGATCAGAAGGGCTCCGCGCCGGCCAATCCTGCGCTGAGGCCTGCGTATCAAGGCAGCAATCCGATCACTGATGCTTGGGCTAGGTTCTGTTTGCAAGTGAGTATTATATCTTACTATCTCACTTAGGAAAGTGTACAACTACTCGGGCTTCGACGTGTTCTGCCACGCCCTGGAGAGTTCGATCAGAAGGGCTCCGCGCCGGCCAATCCTGCACTGAGGCCGGCGTATCAAGGCAGCAATCCGATCACTGATGCTTGGGCTAGGTTCTGTTTGCAAGTGAGTGTTATATCTTACCTTCTCCCTTAGGAAAGTGTACAACTACTGGGCTTCGGCCCCGCGCCGGCCAATCCTGCGCTGAGACCTGCGTACCAAGGCAGCTATCCCATCTCTTATGCTTGGGCTCTTGTACTGCACTCTTTCACCCAACAAAACCCAACAATTATCAGCACGTCGTCGGTCCATCTGGTCTCCACTCAAGGATCCTTCGGCCCCAACGACCGTCCAATGTTCGTGCTACGAGGCCGGCCCATTGCCACTTCAGTTTGCTTATCCGACGGGTTATGGCATGAACTAACCGTTTCTGGTAAATCAGAGACTATAGTCTTTTTCACCTAAGATGATCCCTGTAATATTTTTCCTAATGACGCCGCATTAAAATGAAAAAAGTGTGCAATAAAATTATTTTCGTTTGTCAAACGTATAATGCGTGATTCAGAACACAATTAAGTGTCACAGGGATCATCTTAGCTGAAAAAGAGTATAGTAATTGGATGTGATTGCACTGCACCTCGGTCCAGTACGGTATGCGGGGTGACAGATTTTTGTATACATCGCGCCTCCACGTTGAAAAAAAAGTAAATCAATCTATCATCTATTCCTAGACAGTCCAAAAGTACTTCACCCGTTCCGTGTCGAATGCGGGCGACGTGGAGGCGCGGTCCCGCATGCACCTCGCGGGCACCATGGCGGGCGTGGGCATCGGCAGCGCGGGCGTGCACCTGTGCCACGCGCTGGCCTACCCCGTCGCCGGGACCCGGAAGACCTTCGTGGCCAAGGACTATGGGTGGGTTGAGCTTTGTAGCTGATGACCACTTACTGCTTACAGCATTGCCATCCGCATACAATGGGTGCGTTTAGCCGACAGACAGACTGGTCAGAATCTGAGAGTGCTGAACAGCATTCGACAATTCTGACTACAGTATCGGCCAGAACCATGCTGAGTGGAAATGAGAGAAGTAAAGTTAGCTGTTAACGTTTGAATATTCCGCCATATGACGAATCAATCAATCAATCTGAATATCGCCACTTAGCATTCCTCAGCCGCGTCAGCCTATGCTACTCAGCAATCGCCATTTTTCTTTCTGTGCTGCAATGATTGTGTGTCGGCTAAACGCTCCCAATGCAAGCGCTGTCGACTGACAGGTTTAGTTCCTCTTTTCTGCCACGTGTCATTTAGGCATGAAATGAACTTTCAGCTAATGTTTTCCCTCCCTCCTATGATCCCGGGCTTTTCAGGCGGGGCGTGAAACGGCATTTAAGCTGGCCTTCAGGGTAAGTGCGACAGGCTCAATATGGTCTATTGTGCCTGTCGACCTCATATGTGGATCTCACTACCGCTTACCATTAAGTGGAGTGAGTCATCTTGTTAGCCTATTATAAAAAAAATAATACTGGGTTAGTTACCTCTGTAGCTGATAAGTGGGCAGGTTATCCTCCGTGGCTAAAGGTTATGGGTAAGTTACGCAGGAGGTAACGCCAATTCATGTGACGTAAATTGTCAAACTTCTAAATTTCGCTGATAGAGACGCGTGGATCATCTTTGCATCGCCAAATAGCGCCAGTGGATTTCTTGTATATACGTAGTTCCTACAAATTAAACCAGATGGCGCAACTGTGTAAAAATAGATATATTTACGTTTTTTTAAAATAAAAGACATTGAGTATGACCTCACTCCACCTGCGTGGTAAGCGTCCACATATGAGGTCGACAGGCACAATGGGCTCTACTGAGAACGTTCTCACCCTGTAGCCCTGTTCTTATCGTCTCCATCAGGCATTCAGATACTAAAGTAGATATAGGATCATGTCCACCCTAAATAAGCAACTACTTGTGACTTCGTCACACTATTTCAGCCCAACGCCAATGATCCCTCACGGGCTCTCAGTGGTGGTGACGGCGCCTGCAGTGTTCCGCTTCACGGCCGCCAGCGACCCGGACAAGCACCTCGAGGCGGCGAGCCTGCTGGGCGCCGACGTCACCAGCAGGCGCCGCGCCGACGCCGGACAAGTGCTCGCTGACGTCATACTGCAGTACATGGACAAACTGGGCATCGAGGATGGGTTGGAAGCGCTGGGGTACACCGCGGATGATATCCCAAGACTCGTTAAGGGGGCTTTGCCTCAGGTCGGTATTATTTTGTTTTCTTTTATGAAGTTTTATTAGGGCTGAATACAGAATACCAGTTTTGGATTTTTCAAATAGGGTATTTGACAGTGGTTGTTATGCTTGCCATTTTTATGATAATCAGTAAGATTTAAGCAAATCAATATTATTAATGAAATCGAAACTTAAATTTTTGGCGAAATGAGACAGCAAAAGACATTTAAAGTTGGGTGGGCAAGTCCATTTCAAAATTGCGAAAATCATTTAAAATTTCGTTGTCATCTTATAAATAACAGAATTAGTAACATCTTTCGTTATGAAAACATATCCATAAACGCAACTTTTGATGAACCATCCGAACAAACTTCCTATACTCTATTCCAATTATGAAGTCCTTTTTGACAGATGTCAATAGTTCAGTACTAGGGAAGTACCCTTAGAAATCGATATTCAGCGGCAACGATTCTCGATTTGTAACAAATTTAAATCGAAATAACTTTCAAAAACTAAGGTTAATAAAAATTATCAAAAGAACAATTTTAGACATGCAAAACTTCCAAACTTGTTTTTTGTCGAAAAAAGAAATACACGATTGGATGTTTAGTATAATAATAATGAATAATGATAGTTAAGTTATTTAAAATTTACACTGAGTTTAAAGGATCATAACAGTTATATGCTCGTGTCAAAGACTCGTTAATTAATGGCACCGAATGTTTGACACCGTTTGCTGCCAGGAGTGTTTGCACCGAGTACCTATAGTTGCAACACTAAATTAATTATACGAATTGTATCGCGTAATGGAGTAACTCAACAGTTACTATGAGCATGAGATTAAAATAAAAACAAACTATTCATTTAAGTTTTTATATTTGATTTTATAGTTATTAATCATCACTGCTTGATTTATTAATTTATTTTGTTATTTAATCAGTTTACCTATTACCTGCAAAGGACTGCACTTTTTATTACGTTTTATTGTAAAATGCATGAAAGTTATAAGCAGTCCCATTGCCGCTAGATTCATTTTCATTCGCAAATGATCGTTTTAACTAACCGAATACTTGAGGCACGTCACTACGTTTAAAAGTAAAACATAAACCGTAGTACGTAACTGCATACGCGCAAAAAATTATTATTTTATTTTGAAGTTCAGATATAGAAACAAGAGTTAGATCAAAAACAATAAGTTAATTTTGCTTGTAAATTAATTGTAGGGTGTTTTTGCATAATTGTATATTTTTTAAATAACGATTTCCTACTAAACACAAAAAGTGATATTAAATTGGATTTATTTAAAACGTGCAGAGTTACGTTCTTCGAAATGTCAAAAAGAAATACTTCATAAATGGAATAGAGTATAGGCGCTGCATACAAAGAACTTGCGTGTGACGTCACACGCCAGGGGCGGTTTGTATGGAGCGTTTTTGATCTCGCCCATTTGGGCGACATTACAGGACATTATTTAATGTGCAATTAAAATTGTAATATCTCGTCGAGCTATTGAGATATCAAAGTGATACTTTCAACAGTATCTTTGTGTTCGAGTGGTCCATCGAACTATATCAAAATAAAAAAATAGTCAAATACCCTATTGTGAATAAAATTGCTTTTCTTAGAATATTTAAATAAAATAATGTTATTATCTTAATGTGATAAGATGAAAAAATTGTTTGCAACGAATTTTCATACAACGTAAACTGCGTTGCGTTATGCAATGTCAATGTCATAAATAACAAATATCTACATAATTATAATAGATCCAGGTTATATAAAATAATGAGTAACTCCTTCTACATTTTATGATAATATCTATTGTTATATTATTTCAGCAACGTCTATTGAAGCTTACTCCGCTGCCGCAGTCCGAAGAAGATTTATCGAAGATATTAGAAGAATCATTGAGTGTCTATTAACTAAGTTGGACATACTTTACGTTAGTGAGACAGAGTTATGTTTCTACTGAAAACACCTTTTTTACAGGTAACCCGTTTGCTATGTTGAATAATTTTATATATTTTCATGTTTAATAAGTTTATGTAAATAAAATGATAATTTGACAAGTAAAAGTTCGCAAATATTTATTGTAATTCCTTTGGTCTTCTGTCTATTTATTTATGATCGAACTTTTTATGACAGGCGGTTTAGCTGTTGTGGTTGGGTTTCTGCCTAAGTACTGCCCCTGACCTTATTACATAAAGATGTCTCTACCTACTTTAGAAAGGCAAATGAGCAAAACTAATTAAAACAACAATATTTTTTTAGTGTTTAATTTTTAAAATTTTAAGTACATAAAATAAACCTATCAACTAATTTGTATAATATATAATAATATGTATGTATATCTTAAATTAATTTGTTGTAATTTGACTTCATTTTGTTACTTTATATTCAAGTAGCGCTAGATACAAAACATTGGTCGCAGTATTGTTCGAAATCGTTTGAAGGCACTGTACTGTGAGATGGGGAGTCGTTAATATGTGACTAGCGCTCTTGTATCACCTACTGCGTAAGAGTTAACCCTTCAATGAGCACAGCATGTTGATTCTTGATTAGTTTTGGCCCTTACCGACTTTACGTTTAGTCGTAAGGTCCAAATTATGGTGGATAGTGCTTAACCCTTTACCTGAAGTGGCATCTAAATGGCCAACTAATTTAAACGTTCAAAATACTGTACTGATTAGAGGGTCGAAGGATTAGGGCAGTTGTTAGTTCACACGGCCTCTGGCACGATGTTGTTGTGGTGGAAGGGACTGCTCTCGTAGGAGAGGTTGGAGGCGACGGTGACGCTGGGCAGCGGCTGGTAGCGGCTCAGCTTGGGCGTGGCCGGCCCGCTCAGCTCCTCCGACAGCTGCTGGTACACCAGCCCGCAGTCCTTCTTGGTGCGGCTGGCGTTGCTCATCGCCGCGATTATGGCACTGTTGTAACGGACTTGCTTGTTCCGCCGGCTGCAGACCACCATCACCACCTTAGCGATGGTGATGAGCAGCAGCAGCGCGCCCAGGATCGCGATCAGGATCGGCCACAGGTACTCGTAGTGGCTGCGGTCCTCGTCCTGCACTGAGGCGTGGACGTACACTTCTGGTTCAATGTCGTCGTACGCGCTCTCGTTCTCGAGCAGGCTGATCGCCATCTTGACCTCCTTCTCGGGGGCGGCTGTTGGCTTCTTCGGCTTTTGGACGAGGTTGACCTTCAGATCGACGTCGTCCTCGTCGCCCTCGTCGTAGTCTTCGGACGCGTCGTCGTCGTCCTCCTCCTCGTCATCCTCGTCCTCGTCGTCGGCCTCGTCGTCGGCGTCGGTGTCGGCCTCGTCATCCTTGTCCTCGATTTCGTTGGCGTCGGCCCCTAACTTATTGTCGTCAGTCTTAGCGTCGTCGGCCACCTTTCCGTCATCGAGCGTGTTTTTTAGGTCGAAGTTGCCCTGTTCGTCCTCGTCGATCCTCTCCCATATCTCCTCGTCGGAGACGGCCGGCAGAGGCTCGACCGCGTGCACGGTGGCGCTGCCGCAAGTCTTACGCGTGAGGAACTCCCAGCTGTAAGGTTCTTCGTCATCCGTGGTGTACGTGTTGAGGTTAGCGATGCGGGCTTGGTGCGCGTCGGGAGACACCTTGTGTTTGCTCAACCACGTCATGAGGTTCTCGAATTCCCTGTTGCATACCAACGGGTTGTTGCTGATATCCAGAGAACGCAGATTGTTTAATGTATTAAGCTCGGTCTGTTTGATCTCGGAAATTCGGCTCTGCGATACGTTCAAGAAAGTCAAGTTGCTCAACAGCGTCGCTTGGTTCTTTGCTGTCTTCCAGAGCGATGTTAATTCAGTGCTACTGATGTCCAACCAAGTTAACAGCGGAGTGTGAACAAATAATTCCGCGGTTAACACCTTCAGTGGATTGCCTTGAAGGTTCAGTTTACCGAGCTCGTTGTTCTTTTCGAACACATTGTTTTCTAGAGTTGTCAACATGTTGTTAGCCAGATTCAACTCGACGAGTTTAGGACATAGAGAGAATACTTTGTTGTTCAAAGTTTTAATGTTGTTACCGGAAAGATTGATAACAGACAAAGCAGTGAACGTCTTCAGGGAATTATCATAGATTTCTTCAAGTCCGCAGTTTGAAGCATCAAATAGATAGATGTTGAACTGTTCAGCCGAGCAGTTAAATCCATCTACAGGTAAATGCCTCAAAAGAGGATTATTTGAAATTTTGAAAATGTCCAATTCAATGTTTTCCTTTATGAGTACGCTCGAAATGAAAGACAGGTTGTTGTATGAAAGATCCAGATAGTTAAGTTCTACTAGTTTATGGAATGCTTGGTTGTGGATCTGCTTCATGTTGTTTCCACTGAGGTTCAGGTTGGCGATGAATCGCATGCCGTTGAACATGGAAGGTCCCACGAATTCAATGTTTGTTTGGCCAGCGTTGAGAGTAAGCAAGTCTGAGATATTCAGACCGTATACGGCATCAATAGGGTTCCTTTGAATGTGGAGTGTTGCCAGCTCGTTATTCTCAGAGAAAATATCGTCAGGGAGAGACCTGATGTTGTTGTCACTAAGGTCGAGTTCCTCAAGGTCCAAAAGTTTCTTGAAGGTGTCAGGGTCCATGTCGCTCAAGTTGTTCCCGGCCACATTCAGGTACATCAGACCTGGCATATTTTTGAAAGTGTTAGCGGTGATGTACTTCATGTTACAGTAGGAAACGTCAAGCTCCTGTACAGTGGTGGCGTTAAGGAAGTATCTGTCCGAGCCATATTCGGGGAACTTCAACGGATTGTTTGATAGAGTAAGCAGCAACAGCTTCTTATTGTTAGCGAAGGTTTCTGGGTGCAGACTCTTCAATTTGTTGTTGGACAGGTTAACTGCGTAGAGCTCGGCGAGGCCGTGGAACGCACTCGGGCTGACGAAGTCGATCGTGCTGTTCACGATTTTCACAGTCGCGATCTGGTGGAGCCCGAGCTTCCTGAATATGTTGTCGGTGAGCTGGATCGGCAGTCCAGGGTCGGCGTTCTCAATCACCAAATCAGTGATGTCATCTCCGAACTTCTGCGTGTCGACCTCCAGACGGTTGCACTTGGCTATCTTGTAGCCTTGTGACAGCGTGCATATGCAGTCTCTGGGGCATGGTCTGTCCTCGTTGAAGAGTACTTCGTCCACGTAGTCGTCGTCGGCCGGCGCGACGGTGGTTCCGACGCGTTTCTCAGTCTTGTTTGCAACCAAACTGTTGGAGACTGCACACACTGCCAGGAGCAGGAATATCTCCCGGGACCTCGCCCCCATGTCGTAGCGAACTCTGAAACGAGAGTAAACAACTGTTAGCTTTATTTTGAAATCGCTAAAGAGTTATGTCAATTACGAAATATTCTCGAAACAGCTAAGACCGTTAGTGAGGAATAACAGTAGTGGGGAACAATGGGGTGCCTGAGCTACCTTCTTTTTACTTTTTGAGTAACAATGGGCTAGTACGTCGCGTTTCGTATACAAAACTACATTAGCACGTCAACCGTTTAATCAACATCACGTGTGCTAACAACTAAATAAATAAACCGTGTGGTAATGTAGGTACATTTATTTATCCCACATTTGCTCTAACACAAATATGAGTTTACACCGCGTCAATTGAATGCATGCGTTTAATGCATGAACCCATTTTGAAACATGCACAAATAGAATAAGTTGTAGGTATGTTAACAAAACGTAGGTATGCACGGGATAAGTACAATGGCAGTCACTTAATACGGGCTGTGACAGATATAGCGGCATTGTCCAAGTGAAATCTTATCTACCTACGCATTGTCCATCTGTCCGTCCGCTGTCGTGATTCTACGAATGTGCAATGTTCGTCACTCTTTTGTTTTATCCGCGAATTCAAAGTAATATCCAGCACAGAGATTTGACAACTTTAGCTAGCTACGACTAGCCGACAAGAGAAAGTATTAAAATGTTCTAAACGTTATGTCTATAGACAATTTGATCAGCTAAAATAAACTGTGTATATTTAAGCCACGCTTACCTATATTAAATATTTGAAATCTGCGAACAAGTTTTCAGTGTACTCAAAATTAGACTCTTTGCTTTTAAAATATATTACGTCTCACTCTCGTTCACGAAGCTGCTTAATGAGAGCTTAGTGGCCTTCTTTACTACCTTGGCTAGACGTGTCTTACTCAGTGCATTAGAGTTCAATAACACAGATAATAACGAAACTAATATTTTCTAGGAATAGACTTTAGCCTTTCGTAACATGTGTCTAATGTCTTCGAAGATTAGATTTGTAACAAGCAATGACTCAACAAAGGCGCATAATTTAGGTCTTTATCTGTAATTATGAGGCAATTTGTGTGGCAACCGGTGCTGTACTCCTACGCACTAAACGTTTTCCTTAACGTTCAGACGAACGTCTGCTAAGTCTCGTTTGGACAAACATAGGGCGTATTACGACCTTTTAATTCCAGTCAGTTTAAGAATGAGCATCGACTTGTTTCGTGTTTCTGGTACTCTTAGTTGTTGTAGAATCATGCATACTGATATAACCCCTCCATCATCTATTTAAATTTAAAAAGGAGTGTAGTAATAACAGTTCTTTATCGTATGGCTACCTAAGTCCATTTTTAAGCTGACTGGAATTAAGAGGTCATAATAAGCCCCCAAGAGCATTGTATTGGCTGGGAAACAAGACCTTAGTAACTAATGCGTGTTAAACCGTGCTACGTGAAGTAAAGAGGGAGAGAATAAGCAATTTCGCGTTATTATGTGTGATGATCACTTTACATAATGATAATAATATTGCCTGTAAGAAAATAACCATAGATAAGACGTGTGATCTTCTTGTGGTCCGGAATTAGGACCAATTGGCGGAGTATTTGGGATACTTATGATGGACAGAGGAAATGTATTCCTTTAGCTGTCAAAATCTTCTTCCTTAGCTAGAACACTGACATGTGTTAGCTTATTTTATTAAAGCGCGTCCGGCGTGTCAATCTTTGGTTGCTTGTTAAAGTATGCATGTAATATTTCTGTTGGTACCATTTTTCAGGAGGTTTTATAGTTGTCATCATCATCAGCCCATATACGTCCCCAATGAAGGGGCACGGGCTTACCTTAAACTAGGGCGATAAGGCCTCAACCACTCTGGCCAAGTTATGTAGTAGAATTTACAGTTGTAATGTACATACAAGTAGGATTTCGCATATGACTGTACTGAGAAGGAAAATAATAGATAAGTACGCCTACTAAGAAAACAGGGGACGAAGTAACTCATTCGCTGTATTTATGGCTAGTGATCATGTAGATTTTTAGTGTCAATGTCGTCAATGCGTTTCCAGCGATTGTCTCCGCATGCATTTCGCAGGATTTATTATAGAAAGTGGCACTTTCACGCGCACCGACAATGCAGTTGGGGTCGATGTTCGTACTCTCGTCTACTCTGATTGTATAGATATATTGTTTAGTATGAAATTGGATTAAGCTATGCAAAGTAAATGTGTGAAGCTAGAGGTATATCTAGAGACAAGTCGTTTTGCGCCTCTCTTTTAGCAAACAAAGCCCTTCCTATTACACCGATAACATGTTTTGAATGAAAAATAGTTACAAATTTGAATTATAGTCGCTTTCCTGTGGTTGTGTGGTGTGGTTATTAGCAATAGGTGGTACCTTGCCTTACCAGCATTTGTTTATTTATTAAACTGCAAAGCTCTTATGGGTTATATCTGTACCCACATTGGTTTTAAACTTAAATATGCATGCATGCGAAGAGGCACTCTTCCCCATTCTCAGGAGTATCCGTTGTATAGGTTCATATTTAGGTATCCTATGCAGCGATTCGTTTGATATCGCCGCCGCTCGTTTTATTCTACGGCGGAGTAACATCATACTATTAGTAAACACACACATAAGGTATTATGTTTAATGCCGGCCAGCTATCGCACAGTACGGGAGATAACAGTGAATTAAAAGTGAGGTCATGCGACCATTAGAATCAAGTTTTTTTTACTTATATTAGGGCTTTATCGCCACTGTGTCATTTTGTCACAAGTATCGTTTAAGATATCTATTTAATTATTGTGTAATGTTGCAATGTAATTAAAGCAGTCTACATATGTATCGACTAGTGACCCGCCCTCACTTCGCTTCGGGAAATCCTTCAGTCATATCGTCCAGTGTGTTGCTTCTTAAAAGACAGCATAGATCTTCGGAATCGGAACAATAAAAAAAATGTTGTGAATATCGCGCCCCCTTGCGCGTTGGTATGTCCTTATGTTTCCTGATGGTGTCAATGCTAATGCATACTAAATATAGTTTTACGACTGTAACTTATGTTTCTGTTACCTATAGCCTTCACCTAACATACATGCATATTTATGCTTTGTGTAGAAGCCGATTAACAACGATTTTGAGCTTAACTGCAAGGAATAAGTATATGATGTATATAACTGCGAGATTTTTAAATATGGCTATGTGCTTATAGTGTATGATTAATTAACATTCATTGTTGTTTACCAATAGCAGCCCTAATTTAACTTTACTGACTTTAACATTTGACAAACAAGTAACCAGTTTAACCCAAAAAGAATGGAAATTCGGATGGAATGATTATGTTATCGCTAAGTATTCAAGAATGCAAGTACTTCCAAGGCTAGGGCGGGGTTGCCCCACTGTCGGTCGCACTGTGGTGTTAGCGCGACAAAACCGGTATTTTGCAACGCGACTCTGGTAAGTACGAGCGATAATTTTATAAGCAACTCGAATTAAACGACATTTTGCTTAGCAGACGTGAAGCTACATCCATGGTGGTCAATGGCCATAGGTGTTATGTTTAGTTCGGGAATATTTTATTTGAACCTAAATAAAAAAAATATTTTTAAAAATAAACTCCATTTTCTATAATATTAGTGACTGAAAACTGGAGGATTTCATGCATTATTTATTATCTACCTACAAAAAGGGCATGGATTGCTCAGAATTCATATAAGTATGCATTAAATATGATTATGATAGACACTAATATAGACGGTTCGTTTAGTGCATCGAATGATACCGACCTGAAGTTATGTTTGGATTGGGTATCTCTTGGTAGAGGCGTTGGTCTGATAAGATTAGATAATTAATCGGGCATTGTGACTAATGAATCTGAGCCTTTTCCCAATGCTGACAAAGATGAAATTAAATTGTACCATCACAACATTCCTAGAATAACGTTGGACTTACCCCGTATTAGATTTTATGGTCGAGTCTAGAATGAACTATCCATATCATTTGGCCCTACTAGATTCATGCTACCTAGTTATAGAATTGTTCAGACTTCTGTTTTAGCGAACACAAAGAAGTTTATCGGTCCCATTAAGATTGAAACGACTCCCCACTCCCTCGTCTTCTACGGGTGTAAGTAATGGCAGCGATACATACGTGCAACATATTACAGGCTTTAGATGAAATGATACAATTTGCATACAATTGTACTGGAGACCTACATTTGTGGACGCGTGCAAAAATGCACATCAAGTACCATTGTAACGCGGGTCGATACGTCGTTAATATTATAATCCAACGGCCTGCGAGCCTGATCGTAATTCTGTGCCGGTTGTGGTTATGTTAATGCGGGTCTAGCAGCTCGTATTGTAATTTGTTCCACGAAATTATGTCTCGTTCGTACTTGTATTAACCCCTGACACAATCATAGGAGTCCTGAGCCTTATTAAATGGGACTAAGACTAATTATGAGTCCCATTTAATAGTAGGTAAGGTAGGTTTAATAATATGTTCCTACCACTACCTCCAAATTACCACAAATTAGTAGTACTAGCATAACGATTCGATAGGCTTTTTAAATTAATGTATTTTTATTACTTTAAGTGCTAATGCTTACACGAGCGATTTGAAATAATGTATTTGTAAAATTAGACAAAATCACGCACTGCTCCACGGCGGCTAAGTGAAGCCTCCAATACTGGCGTAAGCACTCAAAGAATATATTTTACATACATATAAAAAATAAACAAAATAGGTCTGTTATGAAAAGATATCACTAAGTGTTGATAATAGTTTATCATCAGTACATAGCGGCTTAGTACAGTGCGCCCCATTTACGCCAATCAGGGTAAAACGCGAGTGTGCCATGTCAAAACAATATCATAGGAGGTGCATATTTGTATGGGTTATTGTCCTCTTTTATTAATAGCCATATTTGCCTGTTTCCATGTGAGACAATGAATTATTTGAGGATTTGGTAAGTCACTGGGATACGTATTTGGTTTAACATAATTTTAGCCATAAAGCCTTTTTGGCGTCTGATTATTCAAAGTAGGCTTATGATGTCACTAAGGAGTCTGTCTGTGCGTGTGAGTATATGTATGTGTAGAGGTATAATTGATTCATAAACATAATATATAAAGGTCGATTACACACCTATGACCTTGTCCAGCCACTCAGCAACTCCTCGATTGAAATCTGTAACAAGACAAAAATAACGTTAATTAAAATGTCATTTCCATATGTCTTGAGGATAACTCAATTTTATTTGGGATAACACTTTCCATATTGTTTAATTGTTACAATAAGTACACACACACACATTACTATTAAGTTAATTTTATGTTTGAAAACAATAGGGAAACATTGGTCAATTTTGTTTAAAATATAAATTATGCGTAATTTGTATAAATACATTACCTACAAGTACCTACACATAATAAAAGTGAAAATCGAAACCGAAACAGATGTCGCGGGTCATCGGCCAATGACGAGCGTTCCCGATTCATGTTCCGATTAACGTGTATCGATTCAATCGATTCGATTGTGCACTCGCATAATATCGATACGTCGGTTGCATCGATAAACCTTAGCGGCGAGCATGAGATGGGCGTGGCTAGACCACTTGTGCTATGACTGGTTTGCCGCGGTTAATGTAGGAAGAAATAAAACAAATTACTCGCACACTATTCTTACAGTTCATCTATTAAGGCTTGCAGAATCGATAGTATAAATCCAGGTATCTATATTTTTCCCAATTATCGTTTTACAGTTGGGTGTTAGCCTGCCCCGTTTTTCACGTCGTTTCGGAAACAGATTCGAATTCAGAAAACTATGCTTTGTCTCTTTCTGAACCTAGACTATTGAAAGTGACAGAACATCGATTATCCGCACTTCAGATATACAGAATACGCAAGTAAAAATATATCTGATGTATGTAAAAACTAATTGATTCAACCTCAAATGGACCCGATTTCACGAGACTGAAATAATTTCGCTCTTGTATAAGTATGAAAGATATGTACACTACACAAGTCTCCAAAAGACTTTGCACAATTCGACATGAGAATACGAGAATAATAGGGGTTTTGCTTTGTATATTTTAATTCACAATGCTATGGTATATGTACTTTACTGTTATTTCATGTCTACTTAATTCCGCGCTGTCTTTGAACTTAGAGCTTTGCTCTTTAGTCTATGTTAAAGGGCAGAGATTCTAATGTTAGAAAATGCACGATAAATGTTCTTGAACGACTCGTTCAAGTGTACAGAGAAACGGGAATGTAAAATGTTTGTGCCAGTATAGAAGTCGGTTTAGTCAATCGATAAAGTTCCTTCTGATCATAGAACATCAAAATTATATTTCACTCGTATGACGAGTTTTGTCGACTTATTTTTATTTTTTACTTTTCCGCATACCAACATATTTGTGTAGTATAAGTGTACATCATTTAGGTTATAATCAAAATAATATTGCTATAAGAGAATGTATGAGGTGTTTAGCTGACTTTATTTTTATTCCCATAAATAATCCACATATTTTGACGGATATTTATCTGATTCTACGTTATTGCAGAATCATATAAAACTGCATGTTCTTTTAACTCTTGTGAACATAATAATGCAACATTGAAGTTTAAGATCATAAATTCTAGTATTACGTCGTCCTAGTTGTTCTGACTCAATGTTATAAGGAATACAATACGCTATAAATTATCGTACGTATGACACACAAACCCAAAAGCGTAGAGCAGGAAACTATGCACTCGTAAAATAAAAGTAAAACGGGACCAGCTATTTCTACGATGCAAGGTGAATTTATTAATTACTAGGCAAGGTAAAGATGTATATCAATAATAGCTGACCCGACAGACTTCGTTCTGTCAAAAAAATGTGAAAAAGAAAAGGGCTGTTTTTAGGGTTTTCCCGACAATTATTCGATTTTTTCTCGCCGTACGAACCATCCTTGGACGTCAACGAACATTTAAAAAAAAGAATTGGCCAAATTGGTTCAGGCGTTGTTGAGTTATGCGCTTACCAACAAATTTTGCGATTCATTTTTAAATTATAGAAGATAGCTGTTTCACGCGGTTTCACCCGCGTCCCGAGGGAACTACTTCCCGTACCGGGATAAAATATAGCCTATGTTACTTCTGAATAATGCAGCTTTCTAATGGTGTAAAAATTATTGCAATCGGTCTAGTAGTTTTTGAGTTTATTCATTACAAACATACAAAAATACAAATATTTCCTCTTTATAATATTAGTGTAGATGATGAAACGAAATATTTTTAAAATAAAATAGGTAACAAGAAATAATGAACCGGGCGATCATTGGACAAGTAAATCTAATAAGACACTGTGTATGTTTTTCGCATTTGCTCGGTAGATTTGCATAGGTGTGTATGATACTGAAGGATTCAATGATTTAGCTTATTATCGCTGTTTATGTAGCACTAGCTGTGCCAGCGACTTCGTTCGCGTTTTTTACACATTTTCCATTGTATCTTTGCTCCTATTGGTCGCAGCGTGATGTTATATAGCCTAAAGCCTTCCTCGATAAATGGTCTATACAACGCAAAAAGATTTTTTCAAATCGAACCAGTAGTTCCTGAGATTAGCGCGTTCAAACAAACAAACAAACAAACAAACAAACAAACAAACAAACAAACAAACAAACTCTTCAGCTTTATAATATTAGTATAGATTGGCAGTTGGTTAATCTGTTTGAACAACAGTAAGATGGAGTCGGCCTTGAACTCTGTTCAAATGTTGAATTTATGTAATAAGCAGACGTTTTTTCCAATAATTTTACATTTTTACCTATCTTTATCGATACAAATGAAAAAATCTTTTATATTTGGTCACTACATAAAAAGTATTTAATCAAAAGTTTATGACTATTGTTTCACTATGAAACTACGAGTAAGTATATGCCTATTAAAATAATTCATAATTATCTAATTTTATCCTTATAAATTGGGCGCATAATAATATTTAATTAACGGACTTTCCATACTGAGAACCTTGTAAGCTTGTAATGTTATTATGAATGATAACATTTTAAGTCTTTTGTGTTAAAATCGCGGAAACTACAATAGCCAAAAAGCAATCAAGTATAGCTTTTTACTCAATGACGAGTTCAGGTAAATAGGTAGTACCTACTATTGATTCGATTTTCGCGGTCAAACCTATTGTGCGATAGTTAATACTAAAAGCAAGTGACACTGACTCTATCACTGACGGAATATTATATTTTCGCGAATAATAGACCTCACTGATTTATAGACGTAGAATTTAGGGGTGAGAGTCATACGCTGCCCCGCAGGTCCGGTGATGATGACGAGGCTACTCGGAGCCATCATCGTAAGTTTAAAAAATAATCTCGTGGGTAAATAAAGTAATAGCAATTAAATAAATAAATGAATTAAAAAATGTCTTAACATAACAGTGAAAATCGGTTAGTTATGGAAGCTACATTTGGTTTATATTTATAACGGATTTTTATTTCAGTGGCCAGAGCTTACCGTAGTTGCAAATTATACACTCACAATTAATATAAGATTACACACGCACAAATAAAACCATAACGAGTTGGTAAAACACTTAACAAGTCTAGCGTATTGTGTTTCTTTTTTTATGATCATTAGCACACTAATATTCGCGATTCAATTGTGATAATTCATTGTTTTAAGAACATAATTGGTAACCGATATCACATAGTATCAAATTACACGCGACCATCTGCTTCGTGAAATAAAATACTAATGATGAATGTAAATTTATGTCCGTCGGTGCGTTTGTTCGCTCACATTATGCAGACCTCGTTTTCACGGTCTGATCTTTATTACAATATTGGACGGTGGACATAACAGTACATTTGCGATGGGCCTTGGTTTAATTTTTAAAGTAATGTGGTACTCGCTTGGGAATCAGGATTACCTGTACAAAAAAGATATAGGATCTTTTTTGTATTTATACTTTTTAATATTTAAACATCTTATTACCTTTTTGCTTATTTCTTTTCAAATCTAAAACACACTACTCTCATTTTGTTTTTCCTAACTGACTTAAGATGATGCTTGGAGCCTTGTCATCATCACCGGACTTATACCGGAGCGGATAGCTCTAAAATTACCAACTCGGATATATAATGTAGTTTAGGTATCATATTATTCAGTGTCTTTATACTTCTTTATATAAGAATCTAAATCCATACTAAATTTGTCTAACCAATATATCATCTTCGTGATAGTTTTGTTCGCTCTACGCTATCAAAGTTTGTTCAGCGGTCACATTGCACATACGACCCACTTAACAGGCCTTGTGCCTAATTTCTATGAATAAAAGATGTTTAGCGAAAAAATTGTAGCCAGGTGGCTATTTACTATAACAGCTGTATGGATAAACCTGTTTGGAGATAAATTCGGTGCAAGATGAGTCGAGTCAGGTGCGGGAACCAGTTTCTTTACGTGTATTTGTGCTGACATCAGAAATGAGATTACGTGACAGATAACGATATTTATCAGTTATAGCGAGTGCGAAATTGTGAAAGGGAAACAACCGATGGAAAATATTGAGGAAAATGGTACATTGCAAAAAACTCTTACTACCTAGCCTTTAATACAACTGGCATTCGCTCGGCGATGTAATTTTTCTATTTTTAAAGTTAAAGAGTATTTGATTGTTCTCCGAAAAACCAGAATGCTTGGTTTTCTCAATCCTTGTGAGTGTTGTGGCGATGAGGTCAGATTTGCGTGTGTTTTCAACCAACTACGCCATTACTAGGTCAAACAGGACGTAGAACGTAAACCTGAAACGTTTAGCCAAAACTGAGTCATACAACGATACTATTTTTATTGTATGTTGACTGAGATCAGGGTATGTTTGTGTAACCCGATTAAATATTATTGGTAATCGTACCTAATATTATTTTTAATGTTAATCAACAACGAATATAATAAAACGGCTTGCGCTAAAACGATATTTGCATTATCAGCCCACTTTCGTACACTGCTGGACATAGGCCTCCCTCATATTTTACTATTTGCTTTAATTTCGAACATTAAGAAGTTGATAATTCAAAATACACTACAACTAATAGAATGTTCTCATAAATAAAGTCTAAAATAACAACTGAATTTAACGCTAAAGGTACCTTCAAAGGTCGATACGCAAACTAAGAGTAATAAAATGTTCTTGTACTCATTACAAAGCTCTATAATTATGTAGAGCAAAAAGTGCCAAATAAATGCTACAAATATAATGACTACGTAGCTTAAAAATACTTAATAGCTGTCTGACTAATGTGTACATTAATTTGATCTTGTATATAAACGTAGGCATGATAAGTAGCGATGAACAAAAAATGGATATGGGCAGATCGTAACAACTATTGAAACATAAAATATTGAAACTTTTCCATAGGAGTGACTTTTGCATGGCGTATAAAACATTGACATAAATATGTGCATAAACATAACATTAAGTTCTACTTTTATTTTTGTAGTAGCAAAAATATTTTCAATATAAATGTTCTATTTTCAGTAAAAAGGAAAAATAGTAACGTATACTAGCATAGCATCAGCTTAATTGGAAAGTGGAGGCTTATAATCAGACAGTAAGCAGGTTACAAGTCTCTACGTTCTCTACACAAGTTTAAATTGGTCCACGTAATTACTGCTATGATAATTTCAAGTTATTTATGTCATAGACGGCAAGTCAGCTGGGACAGACTTCCATGGACGGACACTGTTCAAGAGATCCTAATTTACGGAGCGACTAGGAAGGTACCTAATAGTTTATCGTTAAATCTTTTCAGCCTGTTGTCTAATTTATTCTTCCATATGTATAGGAATACAATACAAATGTTTATAATACGAGTAGAATCTGCAATGAACATAATTTTATGCTTTTGTGGTACATAACAAATAATAACTAATGTTTTTGATGACTGTTACAATTTTTGAACTTTACAATATCGTTAGCCATTCACTAATATTACCCAATATAAAAATATTAGGTGGCATTGTGATTATGAACATTTTAATAGCCGCCAGATTGCGAATCCCAAATATTTTTATTTCGAGCTGGACTATATATTTTAATATCGATAATCGAAATGAGCACATACGTTCAAATTTACCAAATATACCCTTATCAAAACAAAACGCAATCATGTAATGAGTTTACCTACACCCAGTGGCGTAACTACAGGGTGGCAAGTCGGCAAAATGCCACGGGCCCCCACCCGGTAGGGGGCCCCAGTCGATAGGGGCCCCCGGGCATAGGAGAATCTCATCTGCCAACCCACATACACATTAAGATAAAAAAAAAAGAACGGGGGGTGCACGGGGCCCCAACCGATGAATTTTGCCACGGACTTCAACGGGTATAGTTACGCCACTGCCTACACCGGAGTCCTTGGGTAAATTGTTTCAGCCAGCTAAATATAATCGAGGACTTTGTTCGCCGTGTTTGTTGTTAAGTCCAAATGCGGATTTCTGCACCAACACGCTATCGGTTGCTATTCCCTTTATTATTTCCTGCGCAGGATACGTGCGGATCAAATTCTTGGTAGTAGTAATTACGGATAGGGCTACCGTTGATCGACAGCTTGAAATGTAGTGGGAGTTGTGATGAACGAACTGAGAGACGTTGGTTGTTGGTTGTGTTTGCAAAACCAAAGGTCAAATCGAAGTTTAGGTGTGTTATGATCCAGTTAAAACATACGTAAAAGAGTGGTAAACTTTCTAAAATGTATAGCATTTACTTGTATGCTGCCTGAAAGCTTGAAGTATGCTATTTTGAGCGGACTAGAAGTGTGCATGGAAAACGAAAGAAAATTTGCAGAATGTGGGATCATAACTGATGAATGATGGGAGTAAAGAATTCGTTTTTCCGTTTGCATGATGCAGTGTACTTAACATAACATTTCGGGCCAGTATAGTATACTGTACTAGCGAGCCGCTCTCGCTTCGTTTCGGGTATAGAGATGCTAATATATAAAAAAGGAAATTATACATGTTAACTATCTCCCCACTATCTTTTTAAAGAAACCACAATTAAATCCATTGCGTAGTTTGAAATATTTAAGCTTACACAGGAGCAGTCAGCGAGAACAACCTTGGTTTTGTACAGTGTGGCGATACATACTTAGTATTTCGATATTGTTCTGTATAACAATCCAGTAAAGGGCCCGCCAGCCCTGATCCAAGGTGTAATGAGCAGCTGCCAGCAATTACTGTAAGTGCGTACGACTGCCGCAAGAAATTTAACTTTATTTTCTCTTGAGCGGAAAAAGAAAAAGTTCCTTCCACAAGCGTCGCGTTCCGATCATTCGGATCAATTAACGAGTATTTTGAACGTGTGACAGAATGCACCGTTGGGATTATGAACACCTTTTATATGTAAGTAGTAGGCATGGACGTTACCATAACTCGTATACATATGTACAGTCGAATAGCCATATCTCATATAGCCATAACTTGCTTTCATTCCGTGTGTTACTTTGTTGTTGACAACGTGCGTTACATTTGAGTTAGTTACTTAATTGTTAATTGGGTAATTACCTTAAGGATGTTTTTTGGCATGTATGAGCCACTGTTAGATTAAGATGAATTATAAATACGGTCAAATTTAATTTTATTGTTTTAACAGCAAAATTATACTGTATGTTGTCATTTTTAAATTGTTCCAGCATTGGAAACATCTGAAAAGGGTTCCTTATAGGGTATTCCCTATATCCTACGTAAAACCCAAGATTATCTTAAGCAATATTCATGAATTGTTTTACAAATAAAACTTAATTTTTCTCAGACGACTGACTACCTCATAGCTCCTAACCTTCAAACGAATCTTTCCTACATTTTGTTTTTATGACGGTGTAAAATACAGTTTTATATAACACCTCTGTTTTTACATTCGTATTGCCCGGCGCGTTAGTCATACCCATATGTGTCTAATCAGGCGTCACAGTTAGTGCTGTATCATAAATGTGCATAAGGTATTTCATTAGCATTCGACTGTACCTATGTATACGAACAAAAAACAAGTGAATACGAAATAGTGTCTCACTTACGAGAACCCACTTATAAATCTACTCCCACATTTTGATGTGAATAAATATATTAGACAAATTTTCATACAAACTATACAATTTATTGTACATGATCCAATCACGATATAAAGGTATTGTGTTATGGATATCTAAATAGAAAACTACACACCCAGACACGGAACGATTGGCGGGGATTAACGACACCATTGCAGGAGACAAGACCTCTATAAAACTATAGAGCCAGTCAAATTGTAAAACGTAGCAAGAGAATTCGAAAAAGTGTGAGTATACTTGCTGTAACATTTTAGATGCGTTAAGAACTCTAGTAGATAATCATAGTTGCGGGATGGTAGGACATGTCGAATATGACTCTACTAAATGCATTTTAACAATCACGTACTCCCCTACAATATATTTTATAGCGGGTGACGTTGAATGGCATTGAGCCTATAAATGCCATGACACCATAAATCGTGGCCCATGAAGCGACATTGTTGTCTCATGGCATACGGGGTTCTATAGGTTAAAGCAACATGGAACATTGACCTATTTCCGATGATACTTCTATATAATTAACTGTTATAATAAAGTTAAAATTAAGAAAAATCATATACATGATCCGCCTGGACCGGAACATAAACCATCGGTTTTAGAAATCGGCTTTAAATATCATTAAAACAACAAATAAACGTTAGTGTTAATTTGAAAACAAGAAAATCGTGACTAATCGTCTGATTTTATCACGAGAGCTTCAATACCATGAAACATTATTTTATATTTCAGGTTTTTCCTTAGTATGTAAACAATCAAAGACCAACAAACATTACATTACAACAACAATATTTTAACACCTTGTGAAAGTTGACATGTATATACACATAATAATATATAAGGGGGGTACGTAAAGTATAATATTCATTTATTGGCAGGTAAATACGTTTTTATTATGTACGTTGTTAACAGGTTGCAGAATTCGGACATAGCGGTAATACCTATGTCTATTGTTATTTATTTGCATAAATAAATAATAAAATTAAATTTATTCATTCGTACCTACCAACAAAAGTAATAGAAGAACAACACACGCACTCGAAGCTATCTTCGAGTGCGTGTGTATAGTTAGATCTTTAATTTAGAAGTATTTGCTTTATAGAAAATTGTATTAAATAATCAAAATGTAATAAATAAGTAGGTATTTTAAATTATTTCCTTAATTAATGACAATATTCCAATTCCTATTTTTTTCCTGGATTTGATTGTGAATTTAGGTAAAATATTATCAACCTTATTTGTCCCACTCACTTTTGCAAAACATATAAAACAAATAAATATTACTCAGACCTTCGGTTCCAATTAATGACCAATAGCTAATGACGCATCTATTAGAGAACCAGTTAGGTATTTATTTACATCATTTCTAAATATCAACATTGTTCATTAATTTTAGGTCACATTGAAAATTTTACAATAAATACATGTTTTTGTAAAACCATCCGAAAATAACCGTTTGCAGTGGACATCAAAGTGATTATTGGTCGTGTAAATTGTGACAAATTATGGTGTAAAAGTTGCTACAGTTAGAATTCAAAACTTGTCAAAAACAAGAAGTTTTTGTCTAACCGATCACGACGATTTAATAACTTTTTAAGTCAAGTGTACCTTTTTGTTTTTTATAATCGACGGTGAAGAGAGTTTTGACGAACTTTTAGCGTATTTCTTTGCACTTTTCTAATGTTGACAAAATAATCAATAAAGCGGGAAGCAAATCCTTCAAACACATTCTGATCGCAAAGTGTCTTTAAAGTCATGATTCCTTAACAATCACCATCTAAATACCATCGCTTTTAACTGTTAGTACGTACATAGTTGCTTTTTATTCGTTTCTATGTGGGTCGGAGCTCGATTCTCGGGTTAACGACGACGCTAAAGTTTGTGTTTACTTTCCAGTCTTTATTAGGTGCCAGCATCCGACGTGCTACGGTCCACCAATCAACGGCGCCGATGGTCCAAGGTGAAATTAGACGATTGGTTACTTCGCGCTTAATGAAGTTTGATCTGAGTTACCTTAAAAGCTCTGAAATTAAAAACAATCTGCGGTTAACTGGTCGATAAAATATGTTTTTTAAGCACACATGAACCCAATAGGCGTAACATAAAACGAATTGATTTCATTGATTCGATAGATCTGTGGATGATAGGGGCCTCTTTTATGCTCTCCATTTTAGCTAGTGATATAGAGGACCCGTAGGTAGAGCTGTGTCGGGGCACTGAACTCTACTTACAATTATTTTATAGTTTTAAAAGTAGGTGTGGCGAAGAGTGGTTTCACCATAAAAAGTATGGTTGCTCTGCTCTAGATGAACGCCAAATACTGCTCCGCGATTTATTTTAGTTACAAATAAACGATGAATTATTTGTTCTGTCGTGAAACGATTGATGATTATAGAAAAGTAATAAGGTGATATGAAATTGAATAAAAAAAATATAGTTACCCTAAACGGATACTAGTTTAAACGAAAGTTGTGGACGTTATGTGCAATCATGTTAATTTGTATCTACCTATAAATTAGAATGCAAAGTTACAGTTAATGATCAATTATCATAAGGTAGCCATTTGACGTCAGACGGTAAATCAGAAGGCGCCAAAATGTCACTCGTTAATCTAAGCGGCAGTAAATCGCGACTGCGCGTGAGTTGAATAAGTTACACCATTCGTCACGGTCAAACTTGGACTTTGTGCCTAACAAAATAAGGAAGATAATAGAAAAAATAAGATCTGATCACTGTCTTTTAGAGCTGCTAAAAATTTAAATCGATTATTTTACCACTAAAAGGTATGGCGATGAATTTTTAGACGAACTAAACTACAACAGGATGTATCTAACTAGAAATCTATGCCACATCGTTTTATCAAGTTTTGTTCGTACAAAAATATGATAAAGAAATGACGAACAAAATGAATTATGAGCAATATACTTTTAGAAAACGACCGTAATGATGTCAGTGCCTATGATGGACATTATGGACATGAAAGAACAATAGACAATTAAATTCTAAATTTATTTTTGTCGTTGTTACTTTAGATACCTACGGCATGAATTGAGAAGAAAACAACTGCTTCTATTATAGAAAACTTTTTATGGTTAATGTATTTAAGAATGTTGGTGTTATCGTTTTTCTAATTTTAAAGTAGGTGATATTGGCTGTTTATGTTAGACTTTCGGTCTAGATTTAGTCTGGAAATTACAAAGGAGTGATTGTCGTGTGACCTTTACCACAAAACAGAGGCGCGGGGCCGATTGCATCAAGGACATCGAATACTTGCGAGTACGTGTATGTCTACAATATACATCAATATCAATAATTCGTCATCATTAAAACTTAATTTTCCAATCCATATGCAGCAATTTGTTTTGATCATTTGATTTCGGTATTGAGTAATCTGCTGTCGGAATTAATGATGAGATTTAATTATCTATCTAAGTACATAGTTGATTCATCAGCCCATACTCGTCCCCACTACTGGGGAACCGCCCTTCCCTAAACTAGGGTGATAAGGCCTTAGACAACCACGCTGGCCAAGTGTGGGTTGGTCGACTACACAACCTAGATAGTAGCGTAGTTGATTAAATTGAAATTAATATTTACATTCAACTCAGATTTCATAGATATGGAGATCATATGACAGTGTATTGAGGGCTCACTAAGACTTGCTAATTAATAATGCAATTAAATTACCCGTTAGGTGTTTACAATTATAGGCTACATTGACTTAAGATCGCTTCCATTCAAACCTGCATACCTTAGGTAACAACGGAAATTCAAAGGAGCCTCGAAATGTGAGTTGTATAGCGACGGCTCATCGACTAAAATAAACTCATCAGTACCTAACCTGTGTAACAAGATGAATGAATGCATGAGGACAGCCTAACAGCCTCTAGACTTTTATTGTTACTATTATTGTATGTTATGACTTGAGTAGGTAAAGGACTAGCTGACTGCATTTAAAAATACCTATTTTACTGTCGGGTATCTAAATGTGGAACAAACAAATGACTAAGCGAAGCAGACTACCTAAATTTTTAAATTAAATTAATACGTTTTAAGTTTAAATCCTTCACACGTAATATTTTCTCACTAAGACAATTTCAAGATGTACAAATTATGAAGTTGTAATTTTTATTTGTTGTTTTTAATGCTATTAAAGCTATATTCTTAAATTTACATGAAGTAGTAAATAAATAAACTCAACAGTGTAAACAATCCAAAAAAAAATGTTTTTCTCTTAGTATTGAACAATAATCATCATCATCAGCCCATATATGTGTCCCCACTGCTGGGGCACAGGCCTACCCTAAACTAGGGCAATAAGGCCTTACACTAATCATGTATATAAAAAAATATTTACGATATATGTAATAATATGTTATAAACACCCTAGTTACGTGTCCAAATGGACACGCTATGACTGGGTAACCAAATAATCACG
Organism: Maruca vitrata; assembly: GCA_039566165.1. Classification (NCBI taxonomy): domain Eukaryota; kingdom Metazoa; phylum Arthropoda; class Insecta; order Lepidoptera; family Crambidae; genus Maruca; species Maruca vitrata. The sequence goes on along the minus strand of CM076913.1, from coordinate 13,823,527 downwards.
TGTGTGTCCATAAATATTATATACGTACAACATACGCGGTTATAAAATGAGCAATTTGATACCGCCAGTACTGGTTAGACGCGAGGCGTTCGAATTTCAATTTCCTCCAAGAGTGACTACTTCGTACCGTAATTGGCTGAGTTCGAAGTAAATCATTTACATTTAATGGAAAAGGCCTGTACTGAGGAATTACCACAACATGTATTAATATACGGGTAGAAGTGGACTTATCGGGGGAAGGAAAATCTAGATCACTATGTCTCAATACATGTAGTAAAATAAATATTTGTAGCTTCATAGAGACGAGGAAGTAAGAAATGAATATATATTTGATTAGCTCTACCATTTTGATGGCGCATTTGGTAGAGCTTAAATCTTACGCTAGGTGTCGTGCAATCAATCTGTCTTGTATGGGTGTATACTTTTAATTAATTATTTTTGTGTATTGCATTTTTTTTATACCTATAAAAAATAATATGGTTTTTGTGAGTTATTTACGTAGACACATATTTATGCCATTCACAATTATGTTTAACTAGCTGTGCCAGCGACTTCGTTCGCGTTTCCCCCGTTTTTTACACATTTTCCATTGTATCTTTGCTCCTATTGGTCGCAGCGTGATGTTATATAGCCTAAAGCCTTCCTCGATAAATGGTCTATACAACGCAAAATTTTTTCAAATCGAACCAGTAGTTCCTGAGATTAGCGCGTTCAAACAAACAAACAAACAAACAAACTCTTCAGCTTTATAATATTTGTATAGATTAAAAATTAAATGACTACATCATTTACGTTCAATAAATGTTTTCTTTCTTTCTTTCTATTTTTGAACCATGCGAAATTTTCACCACTACCTCCTGATTTGACCACATTTGAGCCAAAAACGATTTCCGATCCTAGCGCCCACATAATTGAACTCAGTAAAGAGTGGATCGGTAAAACATTACCTAAACTACGCGCGAGAAAGCCAAACAGTACCGTTGGCGATGGCCGATGGGCCCGAGCTTTCCCATAAACACCGTTACTTAACCATTCTACAGCGCCGCGTTTATGAATGACCGCATCAGTCTAAGACACTGCGCTAAAAGCTCCAACGTAATTTTTCAATATTTTATATGGTAATATCCTGACTACAGTGAAGTCTAAAAGCTTGAATGTATCCTGAGCAATATGCTCTTGTTTTAATATAACGGTTTAAGATTAGCTGTTCCGTTTGTTAGTTTTATTAGTAAATAAATTACTAAACCCTTAGTAGAACCTTTATGGAATGTTCTTATCCCTCTACTACTACTTAAGAATAGCAAAAGTATCTCTGTATGTATCTTGCGATTTCCAAAACTACCGATCTGAACCATTTTTAACCGACTTCAAAAAGGGAGGAGGTTTATCAATAAGACTGTATATTTTCAATGTTTGTTCGCGGATAACTTCGTCGTTTATGAACCGATTTTAAAAAATCTTTTTTTATATGAAATGTTAGGTCGAATTTTTCCATAAACACCGTTGTTTAACCATTCTACCGCGCCGCGTTTATGAATGACCGCATCAGTCTGAGACACTGCCCTAAAAGCTTCAACGTAATATCCTGACTGCAGTGAAATGTAAGCTTAAACATATCCTGCCGTAGATGTCCTGTTTTATTGTACTGCTTAACATAAGCTATTCCGTTTGTTAGGATATACATATATCTTTGTGAAATATTATCCTTATTTCCTTACTATTATTATTACTATATTATAAATGCAAAAGTTACTACAGGGCCGATTTACTTTGAATTTAGTACACAGATAGTGTTGAAACTGATAAAGGAAATAGGCTACTTTTTAATAAACATCGCTGTTAGAGTCCAAAATTGCATTTTCATTTACATATAACACCTCTAAATCCACATTGTGCCTTACCGCACATGATTATCTCACTGCTAATATTTTGTCGCCATACTATTTTTCTCATTATCCTCCACCGTTCCTCTTCGAAATAGGGGACAAGAACTACAGGATCAATACCTCTCTCCCTTAACTACGGCGGCAGATTGGATTGGGGTGACACAAAACAAACACACAGAGCGGGAACTGTTTCATATGCACTTTGGAGATGTGCCGCTCTTGCATTTCTTATGATTAGTAGATGCATGGTACATTTTCTTTGTGCTCACTGTTCTATTCGTGATGTGTATTTTTAACGTTCCTATCTTTATAGGTATAACGTGTAGTATTTCAATAAATATTTAGAAAATCAGAAAAAAATACTATAATCAGTAAAATTAAATATCTTGCCGGGGTGGAGGCCAGATGTTTAATTTAACTGACTTTTTGAATATTAAATCCCGCTCAGAAGCTTTACCACATAAATTAAATAATAAAAAAAGTAATAGTATATTGATTGCTGTTATGTATTTTATCAATTCATTTGCCACGCTACAAACCGATCTGAAAAAAGCTAAGATAAGTTAAATAAGGACATTTAAAATTCGAGTCACACTTTTGTCTTTCTCGAATCTGACAAGCTTACGTTCCGACTGGTGTTGCAATGGAACATCTATTGTTTCATTCCTATATTGTCATAATGCCTTCGAATGCTTCTGTCTCTGAATCGATAAGATATACGTGATGAGATAATTCTAAAACAAAACGGCACCATCTTGTCGCAACTTTGCAATTGTGATGCGATTACATTGAATATACATTTTAGTTATTATATTATAGAGCGTATACATATATAGAGCGAACTGATTTGTGACTGGTGAGATTGATTGAGATATATGATTGGTGTAACTTAGTCGAAACGTCAGGCAGCAAGTAGTATTTGCTACTCTTTGTAGTTTTTATTTTAATGGAACGCGAAAGTCCATGCACTTTAGTTACAAATTACAAAAAACGCGACGTTGCCGCCTCGCAATCTTGTAACTTTGTCGTTTGTCGTGAAAAGGGCATCGTTTAGTTAGAAGCTACTCATGTGTTATCTCAAGTATTTGAAGTACTTATCGCCTCAACACGTAGAAGTCATTACCTATGTGGGAAAAAAGTTGCCGCGTTTTCGGGTCCCTGTCCCGAACGCACATGGCTTTTTGATACATTTTTGTGGTTATTTTAGTGTGATAAGCATTAATGGTATAAATATAGATATGTATAAGAGTTTTTGTTAATATCATCTCTACTGTTACATGTTTCACTGCTAGGGCCCTCTAAAGTGTCATCAACATCTCATCAAGATTCAATTTTGTTAATTTTCTGCTTAACTGGCTTAACATAATATTGTCTAAAGAATACCAATTTATGACAACTGTTTATATTATTTGATTAGTTCAAAATTTACATTTTAATTAATTGTCCTTATGAAAGATTTATGATATCACCAAATAGTTGGATGATTGAAAATTCATTAAAAATTAATAGACGGATGAAAAGCGATAAAATTGATTTGTGAAATGGCATTTTAAGATTTAGTCCCCGTTAGTTTGCTTGCTACCCAAATTTTCAAATGTCAACCTGATTGATAGATAGCATCTACAACATGTTTTGTAATTCAAAAATCTGTTTACATTTCCAACTGTTATCATGTTTCTTTGTCTACGTGAACACTTCTCCTTTATTCGAGATTGCTTTCATTTAAGATACGTCTGTCTGTTTGATATGTCTTTCAATCAGGTATCACATTACCTCAATACGTTATTAAACTAAGAGACAATCAACTCCACGTACCCTTAATCTTTGTCAATGATATGTTTTATCTATGCTCAAGATAAACAGTTGTTTGTTTTGTAAAAAACTTTTATGGTCGAAACTTTGTAACATAATGGCGACACTTTTAAGAACGTACCTACTTATAGAGGAAGATCCCAGAGCCGCCAGACATCACTTATTTTCTAATGGACAGAATATATACGATTGAGTAGTGGTGGGGTGTACTATCATCATATGACTAGTTGCTACCTTGACCAGACGGCCATTTTTCAGATATCAACCAATCAAGGTACATAGAAACACTGCTCACCTCACTTAAATTCTGATGGCTGATTTTAACATATATTTCACACAATATCATTAAAAATCAGGTTTCATTACTCCCAGACACATGCGGTCGGCGGTTTTACCTTACAGACGCTTTAAAGCTATGAAAAAAATTTTACTTTTACTTAATTTTACTTATTTTGTGATGCTTGATTTTTATATATGTTATTCAAACAACTATTTTAAAACGTTTTGCAAACGGACAGACCGATCCAAGGGGCCAAACATTCACCAGACCCAACTGCTTTAGATTTTTTTTTTAAATTGAATTTAGTTAAGTTTTTCTAATAAAATAGTTTGTAAGGTACAATTCTATAATTATTGCGGTCAGATGAGCACTTTTTAGTTGTTTGAATAACATGTATAAAAATCAAGCATCAGAAAATAAGTAAAAGTAAAATATTTTTCATAGCTTTAAAGCGTCTGTAAGGTAAAACCGCCGACCGCATGTGTCTGGGAGTAATGAATACTGATTTTTAATGATATTGTGTGAAATATATGTTAAAATCAGCCATCAGAATTTAAGTGAGGTGAGCAGTATTTCTATGTACCTTGAATGGTTGATATTTGAAAAATGGCCGTCTGGTCAAGGTAGCAACTAGTCATATGATGATAGTACACCCCAACACTACTCAATCGTATATATTTTGTCCATTAGAAAATAAGTGATGTCTGGCAGCTCTGGGATCTTGGACCATTATCTTCATAATAATTTCGGTGGACTTTGTGTCAGAAGTGTAGAGAAGGTTTGTTCTGTGAGACATCAGGTACAAATTGCAGTACCTACATATTATGCCAGCGCAGTTGGCAGATCTCTGAGATTGGCTGCTATAACTGAAATTGGGTGGACAATATTATTTTACTCGATCCACGGATGTAATTATCAAGGAAGTTCTATCAAGCTCGGTGTCGTATTCGTTGATTTGTATCGCAATGGTTACGTGTCTAGTCTACAGTCTTGGCGAGTCGTTCTCCATTGCCTAATGTTTACCTTATTGCTTATTGCCGCCTACGCGCCTCAGAAATAAAAACACACGCCCACCGATTACACGGATAAATTGAGAATCTCCGGTGGTAAATATGTTCCAGAGTTGAAAAGAACTCTTCGATTTGGTCGTGCAACTAAGCTCGAAGTAGGGTTAGCACGCAGAGGTTTGATGATCGCGTATTGACGAAATCGATTTGTTCTTCAGTGTGCTCCTTAGAGAGAGTTTTTAGTTTTTTAATGAGCTTATCGCAACAAATGGTGATAATTAAGATACTAGATTATTTAGATCTGGTTTAAAAGTAATAAATAAAAGAAAAACTTGATCAATTTGATTGGGTTGTGTATCTATTGTCTATATATAGGCTCCAACTACCCATTTGGTGGTAAATAACCTAATCATATCTATGCAAGATGCGATTTTTATGCAGATAAATGCAATACACACAGTCAGACATCAAAGATGGCGACCCTACCCAAGTATGAACAGAGGACTGCAAGCTGTGTGCTTACAAATCGTAATGCCTATGAATGGTGCATAGACGATTTTGCCTCTTCGTCTCTCTCTAAGAACAAGGTGAGACAGAAGAACTCTCATCCACACGAACGTTAAAGGGAAGTGAAGTGTGCATTTCGAATGCATTTATAGTGTTATAAGTACCTATAATGGTATCGGCGGATAAAAATATTTTCTTCTGAAGCATTGCTAGGAAGAATTCTAGAGGATATCTTATCTGTACGTGTGATTTTCGTCGTTTTTCTCATTCTGCTGAAGAATCATGACATTGCATATTCTTTATGGCACACGTTTCTCAGTAAAATATCCTTAACTGATATACTCGTATTCACCTAGTTTAAAAAACTATTTGTACTTAGGTACATTTTATTTAAGTGGTCTGCCTTTGCTTAAGGATTAGTAAGGAAGTAAGGATTCCCGATATAGATACATACTTACTTAGTAAAAAGTCGTTATTTTGACATTACAAATAGACACTTCCATTTTATTTAGTTGTATAGATAGAATAGACATCCTTACTTCCTTACTAATATTATAAATCCGAAAGTAACTCTGCCTGCCTGTCTGTCTGTCTGTTACGCTTTCACGCATAGAGTACTGGACCGATTTAAATGAAATTTGGTAAAGATATAGTCCAGAGACTAGGAAAGGTTATAGGCTACTTTTTGACTGCGCTATAACGAAGTAATGTTTTACCCGTTAAACGTCTCTACGCGGACGAATTCGCGGGCGGAAAGCTAGTTCTATAACTTGGTTAACAGCGGTACTATGACGGCATACGTTGCCATAGGCACGGGCATAAGTTGATGATGTAATTTATTCGTACGGGCATAACTACACTATATATATGTATATGTTTGTAGGTAAGTGAGGTTGCTATGACGACGTAATCCGTTTCAAGAAGTGGCCTCCACAGCGCTATTGTCTGTAGGTTCTTTGAAACGGCTCGTTGCGAACCAATGAGCTATCCAATCAAGTAATTGATCAATCAGCCAATAAAAACGTTAGTATTGAATAGCAAATGTACTGGAAATAAATAAGAAATTATAGGTATGAGTACTTAACCTTTATAGAGTTGTCGTAGCGGGGTGAAATCTTTTTTTTTTATCTTTTTATCGCTGAGCACCTATCGACATCGTGATTTTTTAAGAAGGGCAGATAAGGTGTATAATAAATTCTCGTCTATATACAAACAAACAGAACGTTGTACACGGTAACATAGAACAACATGCAGGTCATGTCATTATGACGTACGTACTTAATATAAAAAAGGTACACATTTAAAGTCTGTTAATGATAAGCTATATTTAGCCTAAGCTAATTACCTTTTATACGCGATGAATACGTAGTTATGTTGTTGGTGACAATTACCTGTAAAGAAAAAAAAATAGTATAATGACCGTACTTGTGACGAAACAATTAATTTCACTTATTGTTATAAAACTTTATTTTACCCTTTCAAAGCGATAGTTTCTTCAATTCAAGTAAAAAACAAAATGCACTCTAAATTAAGGCAGATATTTCCTAACGCCTGTGATAACCTGCTTATCTTGCCTTCATGGGATGCGCTCAGGGGCTCAAAATCTTTGTTTTTACAGTGCCTCAGTGTTTGAACTAGACATTCTTGAGCGATAACAGTCGCTGTGCCTTGAATACTAAACTGAAATATTCCGTTTCGCCTAAGTTATAAGAGCCTACTCGCCGCCAAAAATAAAATGAGGCATGAGGCATATGATTTCTATTCGTCACGAACACGCAAACTGACGTTATTTGTGACGTGTGATAACTATGTTGGGTACAAAAGAAATTGAATATGTATTTTTTTTACTATATTATGTAGAGTTCTCTTTTGTTTAGTGTAAATTCATTACGGTGCCAAAAACCGAAATAGCTCCCACCTGATACTCATAAATTACAGTATAACTTTATACGTTTAAATTGTATGAGTTTAATGACGATAGGGTGTATATGTTCATAACAAAATTGTATCTACATACCGGTAATAGATTGTATCCAATGAAGAAAAATAAATTGGGAAATAAGAATTCAATTAATTGTATGTAGATATGTATTTGATATCGTTAAATTGTATTCCAAAATGACTAATAATTATGAATAGACGCAAGCATGGGTGTGTCAATCTATGACGTCACGTCGTTTAAAATAAATGTGTATTTCGAGTGTCAGCTGTCAAAAACAGCTGAGCAAAGGTCGGCACCACGAATTGGCATGGGTTCAGGTGTGGGCAAACAGTAAACACAGGGGTCGTTGACGCCGCGGCGCTGTGATATGCGGAGATTGGGGTTATCGGCTGCGATAGTGGCAGCAAATCGCAGGTGAAACTGGATCTTAGAATGAAGCACGCGGTATACACCTCAGTAAAGTGCGCAGCAAGACGGTTGTTTACCAATTTTTTTGGGTTGGTTACAATAATTTTGAAGAAAGCCGTCGCTAATTATTGCGCTCGATGATTTTTATTTATCCAATCGGATACAATGTATCTCTAGTGTGCTGACCTGCCGCGCTGTATTAACTTCCAATATCCCCCCTTGGGCACCCCTAGCCCCTACTATAAAATCTCAACACAGTTTGGAAGCGTTAAAGTTCCAAGCAATAAGAAAATGCATAAAATAACAGGCAAGGTGCATAAAATGAGTGTGTGATGGATGTGCCAAAGAATAAAGTACATATTTCAATCTTCAAAATCAACAGTAGAGTCGAGACTTCAATTGTTTGCCAAAGTATAATTTAATTAAACAAAAACCAAACAAGAAGTTCGTCAAAGTCGTTTTTGTTCAGTTTACATTCAGCTTAGAACAGACGGGTGGCAAAAAATTCAATCAATAATACCAACCGTAGAAAAAACTTGTGAGTAAATCATGGCGTAAGCAATGGACAGCTAACTGATCGACGTTTGTAACTGATGGTTATATTTAGATGGCATGATCGTGATCCGAGCGCAGCTAACCGCAATCGAATGAAGCTTTCAATCAATTTTATACTCGTCGATTGAAACAGTGGCTCTGTAGCGCTAAAATGCTGATTGAACGATGTATTTCACTTTGAAGGGTTCACGATTTATTGGTTGTAACTGTGGTGGCTGATAGTGAATACATCAAATACCCACAGACCGGACAAGTTAGAGATTTTTTTTTAATGTCATCATCCCACTGCTGGGCAAAGGTCTCCTCCAAATCTATCCACTGCTCTCTATTTAAGGCCAGGACCTGCCAGTTTTTTGATAGCTGGACCAGATCATCACACCACCTTTTATTTATACTAAATATTGCTGCAGCAAAAAAATGAGAATGGGTACAAAGTCGAGGACATTTTAATATATGAACAGGAAAAAAGTTAACTTCTGTCTTGATTTAGTTGTCAATCGTATTAATAGATATTTTGGACTTTGGATATTGATGATAGCAATGGCACTTTATCCGTATTCCAATTTTGGTCATGTGTCATTTGGATCAGGGTTAATTTTTTATGTGACTTAAAAAAACTTTTAAATCTCTATGTTAATTATTTTTAATTACCCGTAACCTTCCTTGGGGACTTGAGTGTAACATTTTCAGAAGAGCATAGTAGATGCTGTCCTGTTACACTCAAGTCCCATAATTTCTTCAGTTAAAACACGTGTCTAATTTTTCGTACCAAGAACCATGGAGATTATTGACGTATCTGGTCAATAATTTCCATACATTTATACAGCAATTTACTGTATCTGCAGTTTTCCACATTTACGCGGACAATGGACTAAAAAACTGTTCTGTCGCGGTCTTTTCCTTGTGCGTCACCGGTAAAGGTCGAATCTCTATTGGGAACCTGCATTATTATTATACTAGCTGTGGCAGTGACTTCCTACACGTGAAAAAGAAGCATTAGGCGGTATTTTTGAATATACCTCCCCTACAAACAAGCAAGTTCAACGTACATACATATATAAAATCTCGCCTTTTTCCAAACGTTCAACGTGATTCTTTAAATTAGAATAACTTTTTTATTTATAAACCGATTGACATGAATTTAACACAACATTTTAGGTAGACTTTACTACGATTGTTGATGAAAACTACATCTAGATCGAAAAAGCCGTTTCTGAGATTAGCGTACACAAACGCACGAAAAGACAAAAACCCTTGTTTTGGGTAATATTGCGTTGATAAAGTTCTCCTACAATAGGTTTTTTTTTTTATATATCATCCGTGAACAGACAGACAGTTATCCGTTATATTTATTGAATAATATGTATAGATAGATTGGTATTTTCCAATCACTACATGTTACAAGTCTGACTCATTGGCCTCACGGATAGCGACCCACCGTAATACAGTTACATTGTGTAATCGGTTGGAAATCCTGCTTTTTATATGTAAGAGGATGTCGGTGTCGGCTTTATTATATGCGCTTTTGGGAGCTTTCGAATGACAAGCTTTTTGTAGGTCTTCCATGGTAGATATTAGCGTTATATTCTGTTATTTGCTTTTAGTTTGGTTACTTAGATTTTATGTTCAGGAAAATCACAATCACATGTCTGATTAGAATTTGATAAAGCTTTTTACAAGATTTTTATTAGAACTTTTGTTTTGTATCAAGTATTATAAAAACAGCCAGCAAAAAAAAAAGAGTTTTCGAGACTTAGCACTCAAAAATGCAAGAATAGTTGAAGGTGTAAGTTTCAACATAAACAGAGTCAGACATAAAATCAATATGAATATTTTAACATAGTCGTGCATAGTTCGCACTGCCGTCTGACAATGCAAGCAACGGACCTCTGTCCAATAAAATTATGTCAACGCAAACACTTGAGCTGCCGCTTTCACAATTTTTCCAAACGTTTCCAATTCGTCGCTGCGTTTGTAATTATGTGGCTTCGCCTTGGGAACTTTCTTAAGGCGAGTGCGTACCTGTGCTTTTTTGTGTAATGTATATTCTTCCGCATGGTGAACATACACTTTAGTAAGGCAACTAAAGTTTGTGCATTTTTGTGTAATATTCTTACACATGGTACCGCATCACACAAAAGACCAGTTCTCAAAGCATTTCCATGTAATGTTACGCTCTCGAGGCGCTCTGTTCGGCGAAATGCTCACAGTGAATGGATGAATGAACGAATGAATATTTATTGTATTTTTTACAAACCACATAATTACACAAGCATATAATAAAGTAATTACGGTGGCAATGTTCTATATTTATACATAAATTATGTACCAATTATACCTTATTAATGTACATTTCATTTAACAGTAATGTTTCGTTGTACCTTGCTTACACTCTTGCATCTCATTCGCAGTGCTTGCGCTCGTACAAATGTTCGACAAATTGTTACACCTTTGCTCCCATACGCTCTTTGTGACAAAATGGTGAGCATTTGCGATGCTTGCTTTGTGATGGCACCAAACAATAAGGATTTTCGAGTAAAGAAAACTCATTAGATGATAATTATGTAGGCGTGGGGTCCAAATGTAGCGTTCTTGTTTGTTTTTGGCGTGTCATTGACAGACATGTCAATATTCACCAATCACGTAGCAGTTAGTCCTCATATCTACGTCTTGCCGTCTAGTGGATTTCACAGATTTGCGAAAACCCATTATATATTATAATATGTATTATAATGTAGTGTGTACTTGCAAAATAAAATAAATAAAATAAAAGAGGGTCTATTACCCTCTTATAAAAGCCCGTTCTTCTGTCTCAAGTAAACGCTCCAGTCTACACTCCCCCTTAACTTGTACGTGGTTTATCTCGGGACCTTCCGATCGCCCACTGTTATAAAACGAACTCGATTTATAACATCATCGCGGTCGCCTCTCAAGATCAAGTGCTTTTGTAATGGACAGCTTCTCACAAGGCCGGGAATACTGTGACTCATAATACGTGGTCTGCTTCTCAGAATTTTTTAAGTTAAAATTTCACCAGATGATTTAACTTTGAGTTAAGTTACTCATAGTTTTGGATACAGGTAGTATGATGCATGTAACATGCATTTTATATATGCTCATATTCATTCAAATATCACAAGGAATGGCTCTACATTAAGAAAATCGTAACAACTACATACATACTTCTAATCTGCGAAATTCTACTTTACCCATTACGTGTACGTACATATTACAAACCTAAAATTTACCTAACGTCCATTGTAACAATCAATACTAAATAAAACAATACGATTTGCATTACGCTAAAACAAAAACAGCTTTATCGGCGAAACAAATTGATCTGACGTACTTAAATCGTATACGTGCGAACTGAGTGTATTTTATCAAAGTAACATTACCAGTCTTTGTACGAAAACCATTTGTAAGTGGGTGTTAATTACCCGGCAATGAGCAGTCTCGTTTGGCTGATGACGTCACATTTGCTAATATCTCGATCCCAAGCTAACACATGGGTGGATAGACAAATGTTTTGCTACCATTGTTTCGCGTTGTTTCGCGAGATGATTCTTTATTTTTGGAAGCTTGGAATAAAACGCTTTGTTATTTACATCTCAATGAGTCCAAGTATTTGGCAACCACAAATTAATGTCGTTATACGAGTGTTTTAGGGGAATAGGTTTATTGTTATAAAGCTGTATTGGATTTGATTTTCAATAGGCTCACTCGATATTCTGAAGTGTTCCTATGATGTTAAAAGTTGAGGGTATAAATTGCAGTTATTGATCGGATCGTGCCATGGTTCAGGTGGTACTGTAATTACGTCGTGCATGCAGTCTATGGATAATGCCCAACTGCTTCAGTGGTTAGAATATTTGATACATTTTTTTATGAAACGCGTTACTTATTATGTAGTTGCATTTTAAGCCAATAAAAAAAAAAGCTGAAGTATCATCCAAATGTCGTTTCTACGGCTGAGGTTTTGTATTACAATGACAATTCATATTTATATTTGTTTCCTTTCAGTGGCAATTTTGCGTTGTTTCACAAGAAATACAACTGTATTCGCAAGTCCAATTTTAATACAAATTTACATTGAATTTGATTGTATATAATTATCTTAATGATCAAAGTATATCCGGGCGTCTTGTATATTTCCGAGTTATTTTTGTCATACTGGTCTAGATTTAACGAATACGAGGTTTATTTTTATTTAGTTGAGTGTGACGGGCTAGCCAATAAATTCACATTACAATAACCCCGTTTCTAACATCCATTTCGAATTAGTTTATGAGTTTTTTGGCGTCTGATAATTGAATATGAATAGAAAACCCAACGTAGGTATTATGAATATTATGATTATTTCTGGCATTAGGTATACAATTGACATCTATAACAAATTGATTCTTTAGTGACTCCTCAAAACAGTGGTAATCTTTCGCTACCATGAGTAGGATCTTATAGAAGTGGAGGAAATGTGAGCGTGTGTTAACACAAAATATGTCTCTTTTCGCGGAATCCACTGACGTTTTGACTAAGTAAATGTGTAGAAGTAAACGTTAGAGGTAAATAGAACGTTTTTACGTCATTCTTAGGTGGACGTTAAGTCGAATAAAAGCGGAAACGGAACCGAGCGAATCGGTCGCGGAATTGAATCCGAGACTCGGCGCGTTCAAGGCTTAGTTTTTGTAACACTTCATTTATTGTATTTTTACTCCGGTCATCTGTCTATATAAGTCCATCTCTAGGTTGAGAATTCTGAAATGGGAATCCTACGCTTTTCGGATGAAGCTGTTACAGCTAGTCCTGTCCAGGCTTACAGCAAATATTGAAAAGAAAGGGAATTAACGAATAGAACTGAAACAGGTATCTTATTGCTTAGGCTGTTATGTATTTTAAATACTAAATGTAATGGAACGGATAAGTATAGGTAATTCGTCAAAACATTATAGTTACTATAGATTTACGGACAGTTTAAATGTTGGTACCTCTAAACCTACCTAAAGTAACAATATTTACAACTGTAGTTCTTACGGTCGGTACTTTAAAGTGCAAAATGCATAAAACTAACAACTAGATTCCCGTTTCCGTATCTTTGAATGGAATAATGGCGGCAGAAGCGATGCGCTTTACAACTTCCTCAAAGGCAAGCGAATCTGCGGGCGCGGTGTGGTACCCTGAGTCAAGGCCTCTCAGGAATGCACCTAACAGTTCGCAGAAAAGCCAAGATACGACTGACCCTGACCACCGGGCTATAAAAACAACGAAAGACAGTTAAAACTTAATAAATAATATATTTTAAAGTTAGTTCTGACACTAAGTTCAAATGTTTTTTAAAAATCTGTAATTTGATTTTATACTTTTTATTAAATGAAAATTTAAATGTTTGATTTAAGAAACGGCTGAGCCTAATGTTTTATTTATTAAAGTAAGTACATTTTCTATTTCTTGTTTCTTTTTTTTTCCCTAACTGACATACGTCCTGTATACTCCTGTCCTGTAACTGACGTATCTCCTGGCTTGGAGAAGCCTCGTCATCATCTCCAGACTTGCGGGGGAGCGGATGACCATCACCTCTGTACGTCAAAACTAAATATGTTTATAGCGTATCTCATGATGGTTTCAATGAGGTCAAATATAATGTTGTTTAATAGCAGACATCGTAACTTTATTATGGATTTATCTACTTGTTTGTATAGAAACTCGGTTAAAGACAAGCCCTAACGTAAAACCGCTTAGGGTTACCCGTTTTACAAAAGAAAGTGGATATTTTCATAATCATAAACTTTAATCCTTTTAACGAGCGTTTATTCCCATGGTTATTGCAAAATATTGTGTTTAATAACAAGAACACGAAACGTTGCAATATAAAGTTGGACATTAATATTTGCGTTAATATTCCACGGCTACCTTGCTAGCAATACGTGATAGTCTACAAATAGGGGTTAACTAGATAAGTCCAGTTTATAACTAACATTGCAACTAATATAAACTATTTATGCAGTATAATTAACTATTGCGCAACGCACAAAATCGATATGAGTTGTAAAATAAATGTGTATGCGCTTGCTGTTTTAGTAATCCGAGCTTGGCTTTAAATAATGTATGGTGAGTACTGAGTACGCAGCACGTCTCTTTGAATATAACATAAGCTGCTCGGCCTGCCTAATATGATCTAACATCACGTCATTTTGCGGCAATTATAATTCCCCAGCTAGCTAACTATGTCACGTAGGTCCAATTATGTACAGTACTGACAAGACGCGAACGTAAATATTGAGAGAGACGATTTACCAATCTATGGGCATGGTTGTTTGTGACGGACCCAAAGATGTGAACGTCGTCTAAATAAATTTACGATCACGAATACTCAATACTTGGATGTTACTTTTGGTCGAGCGGTTTTCGATTCGGTATAGTCGTAGCACAAATAAGGATGTGACAAGCCTTAATAGATCCTTTTACATTGTCCGTTCATCTCCCGCTGTTCACAGTCTTGCTTTTGGCATTTATTTACACAATTTGGGCATCTTTGGTACATTATGAGGTTAGCCCACATTATGGAGTTCGGCTTGCAATAATAACAAAAGTTCGCCTATCTGTCGTATTGATTTTATTGATTAACTCTACACAACAATTTTCGATGTTCATATTTCAATGAAGTTTCGGCACTATTTTGTCTTTTTGTATATCTAGATCCTTACTAATATTATAAACGTAATAGTTTGTGAGTATGGATAGATGGATGTTTGTTACTCTTTCACGCTCAAACGTCTAAACCGATTTTCATGGGTATGATGGTAGGTGAAAATTAGTATGGGAGAATTTTTACGTGATTGTCGATTTTTATGAAACTTGGTATGTAGGGGGGATTAGGCTTGCGGGGACAGCGGGAATACACGATCAGGTTCTACAATCAAAATACATCTAACATCAGATTTTACGCAGACGAAGTCGCGGATGTCCTCTAGTTTAAAATAAAATAACTACTGTAATTACTTTTGTGCCAAATAAATTTTAAAAAAGCAACAATTCTTTTCTATTCTTAAAGCAAGTGGCAATCGACTTATAACGTATTATGAAATTAAAAATAATGAAAATACTAAAATAACATGCAGATTTTTTTATCAGGCAAGGCAAATTTAAAGACGTGGGTTCGTTGAAACACCGACAAAGACAGCTTTCTCGGAAGGGATGCCTTTAGGGTAACAAAAGAGAAAAAAAACAATTTTGATCTGAAACAAATAAAGCACTGAATCAGGTTTTGTCTTACAGACAAGATGAATGGTTTTCTTTTGAAGCTTCGTGTCCACTTTTATTTTACTCAATTAGGCATTTAAATTCTAAGAATTTCCGATTCCAATGGAGGCTCTTACATTCCAAAAAAGGATATGGCACTTAAAGATTCACAGGAAAGGTATCCATTATCCGGATAATCTGTTTTAATCTCTTAGTTTGCGTTCTTTGAGTTTCAGATTAGTTAATCTTTTTATTTAACACATTTTTATTTCAAATGCGTCAAGTTTTAAACTAATAAGTTTTGGATTGCTTGAGGTAATTCGCGGTAGTTGGTGATAAAACGTTGAGTAGAATAATAATATGTAGTAGAATTTAGTCTACAAGTCTCAACGGTTTAGACTCAAGCGCATCTTCGGATTGAAACTAAATGTGGCAGTTATTCCTTATGTGCAACTACTAAAGTAATTGGTAAGAAAAAAAGAACCATTACGAACCTGCCTATTTACAATTGTACAATCACATAAGTACATACTAAAGACGATGGTAGAGAGAGCCTTAATAACGAAAGCGAGTTCATTGCAATTCCAACTATGCAAATTGATTTCTGCCTGGAAGGTTACAGGAAGGGCAAAAACGATAATCAAGTGATGAATGACTAATAAATATGGAATCGGAGTTAAGGTACTGGTTAGTTGGAAAGCATTCGCGCCGGTCGGCGCGGGTGATCACATGACTGCGTTTTTGCTGCGCGGGCGCAGCTCTGTAGCCTCGTTTTTGCTAGTCTAGGGCTGCCTTCGTTGGTATGCCCGTTTCGAACGCCATTTCCTGGCCTAAACGATGCGATTGTGAGATCTTAAGACTTTGCCGTTCTATTGGAATTGATGACATAAAAATCTATTTGCTGCTTGCTCTACATAAGAAGATGTGTGAAGAAGTCCCGTTAACATTGACATGTTGCATAGCGCATTTGGTGGTCAGTAGTCACTGTCTCTTGCCAGTACTTAAGGTCACAGGTTCTATCTTCTATCACATAACCCTCATTAGAGCATTTTGTATTTGGTGTGTTTTTTTGTATATTTATGCATTCCAAATGCTTAAGCTACTTATCCCGTCTCGCTCTCTCAAATATTAAATTTAAATTAAGCATATTAACTTGGTTTTGATTTTAGCTAACAGCAGCATTTTTTAACTGTTGGCACTTTTTTATGACTTGACTGAGAATTTTGGTAGTCTATAATGGCATATAGGAAAAAAACCCGATGGTAACCATTCACGTCAAAATACGTGCTATTACGTTGTCTAGTCAGATCTTGACAACAGCAAATAGTATCTTCAATATGCCTTAATTGAGCCTTTTGGTAGCTTATGTTCCAATAAGCTTAATTTATTGTTCTAGCACGTTAATTGATTCTAGGCGTGTCTAGGTCGTGTCAAGTGTCAGCCCTGCTTGATATCCAATTGTGACTGATTATTATCATCTACAAATGACCAATGTGTACATCATGCTCCTTCAGCAGACTGCACTTTTAATGGGTTCAATTAGGCATATTGGATGATTAGTTGGTTGGTTGGCCTTTGTGCACCGTATTTCTTAGGTCCAGAAATAGTCTGACTGACACTTTTCTCGAATCAGTTACTGCTATATTGTAAGATTAAGAAGACCTTTTGATGTCTTCTAAATCGTGTAAAATATTCTCAGAGCGAGGTTTATCAAAATTTTGTGCACATAATCCGATGCAAATTCCAATAAAGTATAGCTTACTGACATTGATGTAGACGATGTTAAAAATTGTTTCCGCATACGTTTGTTATTACGACACAAATTGAATAAAAATGTTGAGAATGACCTGCTTCATCGTGTGATGATTATTTATTATTAACATTGTGTGTGAAGTCAGATGTGATACATTTTATGTTTTTTACATCAGGAGCGTAAGAGTCTGGAGTCTCCTAAATTAATGTTTTATTAAATTTTTTGATCAAACAGATATCCAACTACAATGCCTAAGCACTACTGTTTAGTCTGTGTCATTCTTTTGTCTTTTGTTGTTTTTCTAAGACTGAAAAAAATCCAATATGTACTTGGTAGAATAGTCACTTAATTTACAAAAAAACACAAAGTTGTTTTAGTGGACAAAACTTAAGTGAACACTCCAAAGTAAAGTTTTTGTTTCGCCCCTTTTGAAAGAATAGTTTCTATATTTGAACTAGGTACGTGTTTGAATAAAGAGTAGCTAGTAGTTGGGTGAATCAGAATTATTTAGGACATGTTGCCGAGGAAGTGAAAAGCCTGAGTCATATTCGTATTCAATTAGGAATTCCCTCTGAATGGGCATCTCCATCAATCATGGTACGATAATGGCCGGTGTGGAGGTTGGCAAGACACCGTCAGTCACGTTTGGACGAAGGTCAGCATACTAATATTACGTTAAACGGAATGACTTAACTCTGTATGTCACCAACATTGCAAGAAAGGTACAATACTTGTAATGGATATTGACTTCCTTTTATGAGATCAGCGTCAGGTTAGTAAAATGCATAGAGTAGCAGTATTTTGGCCTCTGACTTGATAAATAATGAATACAAATTGATAATTGCGATATTGTAAAGGCATCTAAATACAAGCACCTGGATATTTGTGAAGTTGATGTTAAACATTCCGGTAATGGCTTATCTTACGCAATACCAACAAGTAATAATTAAGTTCTTGCAACATAATTTTTGTATTTTTATTCATACTTATATCGCATGGGTAATTTCCTTCGCTTGAGTTAGCAGTAAACATCGGGATGGGTTGTGTAAGGCTTTAGAATGAGATAAGACAAGTACATTGTTACACCAGATTGAAACTATTTGTTATTCACGTACACATGCATGTGTAAACATGTATCGAATGGGTGTGTATAATTTCTGTGCATTTGAAAGTTTGTTTTCCAGAAACTTAGCACGGAGTCGTGTGAAAGCCATACGGTGTTATTTCAACATGTTTATGTAATGCATAAGCTAGGATTTGAAATTAAATACCATAATAATTCCGTTTTAACAGCCGTACATACATTTTTGGAAAAACTCGGACGCCATTGACAAAACTTAATCGATCCAGATAAACTACATAGATAAACGAATACAATAACTATATTTTATCAATATTACGTGAGTATACAGTCGACACCTGCCTACATATACAATGAACTAATGAAGATACAATAAATACGTTTGTCGGTACAAGGTTACAGTTGGTGTTCCTAATGATACTACTTCTATTGATTGGTCTCTCAATAATTTTGTTCAGTTGATTATTATTAGTGCCTTATCCTATTGTTTTTGTCTTAAACAAAACTCATGATTCTACAAAATTATACTCTTCTTCTAGGCATTTTATGTACTTAATGTTCTTTGTCATAGGATTACTAAGCGTATGTGTACATACACCTATTAGCAGTATAGCAAGATAAGGCTCCGTCTCGAGGATTACCTAAGTCATCAATAATACATGCGTCAGAGCACGAAAGTTCACCACACAAAGAAACAGCAACTTTATTGTTGCTCAAACTAACGGCGATTTTGAAGAAAACAAAACACCACGCCGCACCAACAAAGACCACAGTCACGGGATCACAGATTGTAACACGCACGGTTTTACCAAAATTGTCACATTTATCGTTATGAGTAGCTATAGGCTGCGCAGGCGGCGGAGGCAGCGCCGCTCTCTGCCTCGCCCGCGATGCGAGCCTCCGACTTACTTATATGCACACCGCCCTCGGTAAATTCCTTGCATAAATAAGTTAGAAAGCTCTAGACCACTTTTTGATTTTCACACACACTTCATTAACTGCACTGTTTCCAAAACTACTTAAAAAACTAACTTCCTTACCTTAACACTGCGCAGTATTGATGTTCTCACACGATCGTTGTAGGAAAAACAAGCGAAAAGCAGACACAGTCACGATGGTACCGACACTTCCAGAGTAATGGCGGTTCGTTCGTTCCAACTCGTCGAATGTCTTCACAGACTCGGAAAGCGAGCCTTGTTTGCTTTGTGACGCGGGGCAGAGCTTCTGTCCCTTTCTACCGTACCTTTCGCGCCGTCCTAAATTGTGAGACGGCTGTAAGTGAGTCAGCTCCGCTTTTGATACCTGTGGTGCAGCAACCTACATCACCGGTACGTCGGACAATGTCATGTCTCGTGTTTGCTGTTCGTCTCAAAAATGCTGCAAAATATTTACTTGATACCATTTTCGATTGATGACTGGCGATTATGCCTCTATATTAGATGTGACCTATAATTTTAAGTATGAACACAGTTTTTTTACTGGACAAATTTTATAAATATAAGACCAAATTTGCAATCATATTATCACTGGAAGTAAAAAACTTAACATTACCTCACATAATTAATGAAAATTAACAAAACATTAAAAAATGTTTTGTTTATAAAGAATCAGGATATTAATGATTGAGACAATGGAAGATTAAAGAACAATTTTATAGTTGCTTACTTTTTGCACGTTTTTCTATTTGAAAATGTGCAAAGTGCAGTCATACTCGTATATGAAAACATAAATCTTCTAAAAGAGATTATAAGAAAGTCAACATCAAATAAAACATTTCAGTGCGTTTCCATCTAGTGGTCACATACGGCTACGTGTGATTTGATATACCTATTCAAGGAAAAGCATAAGCAGTAACCACGGGTGTGCTCGGTGCTATTTAGTGTCGACGTAGTTCTTTATCATTACAATAGATGGCGTGCCTCCATAAAAACAAACAAACAAAATGCAT
Source organism: Maruca vitrata (assembly GCA_039566165.1). Classification (NCBI taxonomy): domain Eukaryota; kingdom Metazoa; phylum Arthropoda; class Insecta; order Lepidoptera; family Crambidae; genus Maruca; species Maruca vitrata. Next base: position 13,803,112 of record CM076913.1, on the reverse strand, counting down.
CTCCGAAATAACAATGAAAGTGGATTTATCTAAAGCCTTTGACTTAATTCTTGATTGTAATTTTAAACAATAGAGTGTTACGTATAATTTTTATCTCTTCGGTGACGAACAATCAAGTACCAATTTTTAAATGTATCGTTGAAGCTATTGACAGTCAAAGGATAAATATTTTTTTTTGTTTAAAAAGTGGAGTACCGCAAGGGCGTATTTGGTTCCACGTTTTAATTATGTAAATACAATTGTTCATATTCAATGTATTATTCGATGGTCACGTGGTAGTTGTATTGCATTTACCTCTAAGTTCAGCAGTATCATCAGTTAATATTGTATATTATGTGTTTGGGACTGCGAAATCGATTAAATAAACTGTTTAATTGATTTTGTGTGGATTGTGATGTTAGGTCTATTGAAATATGCAGTCCTATCAGTGATTATTGTTCTGGCCCAGTAAATTATTTTTTATTTTGTGAACTGTGTTTATATACTTACATACTGCAAGTACAACCCACTTGCAGTATGGTTGTTTTTTCGTAATTATTTTGTACGTGCGAGAGAGATGTTGGTAGATTATGGGAGCAATCTGGTCGTGGCGATAATTTTAATCAGATTGGACCAAAGTTTTACAAGCGCCTGTGATGTGTTGACTGGTTTCAGACACACTGTAACATCGTCTGCACAAATAATTTGTAAGTTCGTTCATTTGTAATTGCATTACAAATCTCAAGACCTCGTGTCTTGTAAACCGTATTTCAATATTTAACTTTATAATAAACTGTTTGTTAACTGTACGCAAGGCCACAAGGTGACAGAAGAAAACATTCTATTTAGTAACGTATCTAAAATCACGTTTTTGTATGAGAGCCCCCCTTAAATATTCGTATTTTTGAGTTGTCCCCGGTTTTTGAGATATCCTGGTGACAGGCGGACGAAAGGACAGCGAAGTTTTAGTAATAGGATCTCGACTTTAACCACTGGGTACGGAAACCTAAAAACTATTATAATATATTTTTTTAACTTTCGTATTTTTTTACATTTAGACCGGGATCATACCATTAAATTAGTACGACATCGCGACACCTACTTAATGCATTGTTTTAATAGTTGCTTGTTCAATGTTATTATTGAATCCTTGTGTAGTAATAAGTTCGTTCCTCGCAAATCAGGAAAAGGAGAGCTTCAAAGGCCGCCGCGAGCTTTCTCCTCGCCCGAGCTTATTTCACCTGCTGGGCTTGTCATAATGCTGCGCAGCTTTTTAATTAGCCATGGTTTTCACTCTGATACAGTGATTAATATTTAGTCAGAGAATTATGATGCTATAAAATGTAGAGCTTAATCGTGTCCGAACGGTTTCTTGGACCAATTTAATTGTTTATTGAATGATTTTTATTTAGTACCTACTTACACCTTTATTTAGCTGTGGGGGAAAAAACTGCTTGAGAATTTATTAATGTAGATAAATCAATAGGATTTCTGCATAATCGCTTCGTAAACTAATGGAACAATGTCCCATCCAACTAAAGGTTTCTGAATTTTGCTGAAGTCTAATGTCAAGAGTTTATTGATTTCATTGAGTATTTTTTGTGATAAAATAAATGAAGTAATTAAAAACGTTTGAAATAAATTAATTTTAAGAGCAAGACTGCCCGTGAGTGGCGAGGGCGGTAAAGAGCAAAACATCGAGTTTCTACATCACATGTTTAGAATACCAATATACGAGGGTGGGGTGAAAAGTTCTCGGCCTGACATAGAAATATTATTCCAATCAGTAAAAATATATTTTTCCTGCCTGGACACACTTATCTTTGCTTTGTATGACAAGTTTCAACTTGTTTTGCTCGGTAGTTTAATCACAAGGATTTTTAAGGAAAACCCATTACGTGGTAATCGTTAAAATGGATAAAGTGGAGTATCGTGCGGTCATAAAATTCTTCGTTTTGGATGGATTAACCCCTATGGAAATTCACCCAAAGTTGACAAAAGTTTACGGGGACTCTACTCCTTCAATATCAACTGTTAAAAAGTGGGCAGCTGAATTCAAACGTGGTCGCACATCCCTCGAAGATGACCCACGTGAAGGACGGCCAAAAACCGCCACCACACCGGAAATCATCGAAAAGGTGCACAATATCGTGTTGGATGATAGGCGAGTGAAGGTGCATGAAATAGCTGAAGCCGTGGGGATATCGGAAGAAAGGGTACGAAACATCTTGCATAAAGAATTGGGGATGCAAAAGCTCTGCGCAAGGTGGGTGCCGCATTTGTTGAATGCTGATCAAAAGCAACTGCGCAAACGCCTTTTGCAGCAATGTTTGGATGGATTTTAGAGGGCAGAGACCGATTTAGTGCGGCGATTTATTACCACGGATAAAACATGGGTTCACCACTACACGCCAGAAACAAAACAACAGTCGAAGCAGTGGGTGGAAGCCGGTGGTTCAGCCCCAAAGAAAGTGAAGTCGATCTTGTCTGCCGGAAAGGTCATGGCCAGTGTCTTTTGGGATGCGAAAGGGATTCTGTTAATTGATTATCTTGAAAAGGGCAGAACAATCACAGGACAATATTACGCGGGCCTTCTTGACCAGCTGGACGCTAAAATTCGCGAAAAAAGGCCTGGCTTGGCCAAGAAAAAAGTCATCTTTCACCAGGACAATGCGCCTGTCCACAAATGTGCTTTGGCGATGGGAAAACTCAGGGATTTGGGGTACGATTTACTCGACCATCCCCCATATTCTCGAGATATGTCACCATCAGACTTCCATCTATTCCCTAACTTGAAAAAAATTGTTTCTGGGAAGCGTTTTGCATCCAATAAAGAAGTTCAGAGAGCAGTAGACGAATATTTTGACAGCCTCTCAGAGTCGCATTTCCGGGAAGGAATTCTTAAGTTAGAAAAACGCTGGACCAAGTGTGTTGAAGTCAATGGAGAATATGTAGAAAAATAAAATCATTTTTTTCTTAAAAATATAAGTTTTTCATGGTTTAGGCCGAGAATTTTTCACCCCACCCTAGTACCGTAATTAAAATGTGTGTAGTGTTCGCGCAAATAATAGCAATACAAATTTTAAATACTAGATTTTAAAAAATTAATCATGTAACATTGATGTGTGTGGGTCGCTCAATTTTATAGCTACATAGTTAGTTTTACTTTTAGGTGTCTTAAACGGGTTAGTGAATATTAAATGCTCCGCTCTGGGCTCTGGCCCGCTCTGTATATCAAATAAGCTAGGCAATATTCGGCGCTGACAATTTCCTATTATTACCGGTCGTTATCATCCCGATGAAGGCTATTAGCCTGATTCTTCAGCGATTTTTAATCACATTGGGTGCCTTAGACCATTACAGACAAGCACTATATTTTGGCCAATATCTAATTATATGCCGTTATCGAAGCGAAAGTTTCGCCAAATTGGTAACCGATAAATTGTTTTCGATTTCTAGAATAGTGTAACAAGTTACACTATCCTCATTGCAGTTATCCGCTCGATTCTTGCGGGTATTTTGCGTGGTTTTACTCTCCAATGCAATTTAGGAGGATTGATATGAACATGGTTAGGCGTGAGAGCCATCAGGTGCCCCTCAAGTCCGATGATAATGACAAGGCTACTGCAAGCCATCATCGTAGTCAGTCAAGAAAAAAATGGGCATGATGAATACTGAAGATGTCTTAAAGTAACGCAGGTTTTTTTAAGTAACCGTCTACTATTTTTCCCTCTTCTACCGTTACCGTTATTGTCTCCATGCTTGTTAGTATGCTTGGCTTGTATGGCTGCAGCATTAGAATATAATCCTTTTTTAGGGTTCCGTAGCCAAAATGGCAAAAACGGAACCCTTATAGTTTCGTCATGTCCGTCTGTCCGTCTGTCCGTCTGTCCGTCTGTCCGTCTGTCACAGCCGATTTACTCGGAAACTATAAGTACTACAGTGATGAAATTTGATGGGAATATGTGTTGTATGAACCGCTACAAAAATATGACACTAAATAGTAAAAAAAAGAATTGGGGGTGGGGCCCCCCATACATGTAACTGAGGGATGAAATTTTTTTTTTTCGATGTACATACCCGTGTGGGGTATCAATGGAAAGGTCTTTTAAAATGATATAAAGTTTTCTAAAAAACATTTTTCTTAAAGTGAACGGTTTTTGAGATATCAGCTCTCAAAGTCGTAAAAGTATGTCCCCACCTCTATTTTTATAACTACGGGGTATAAAATTCTAAAAAAAATAGAGGTGATGCATGCTAATTAACTCTTTCAACGATTTTTGGTTTGATCAAAGTATCTCTTATAGTTTTTGAGATAGGTTGATTTTTATTATATTTGCTGCTACGGAACCCTTTGTGCGCGAGCCCGACTCGCACTTGGCCGGTTTTTTTAATTTTTATCCATTTATCTCATCTATATACAGAAGGGGAGAGATATTGTAATATCTTCTACGTCATTGTGTTGATTTTGGATTTCTTGTCCTTGTTTGTAACCTGCAGATAATTTTCAGGTTGATTAGACGGAAGTCTTTCTGTCAATGTTTTGTTTTAGCTTATTTGTCTTGGTACTTTTTGTTGAGTTTTTTTTTTAAATTGAACCTAATTCAGGACAATTTGAACGCTTTGGTCGGCCTTTCAGATAATTTCACGGATCGACCGGGACATTCGGTAGGAAACGTAACGCTACTTAACTTAATAAGACGTGATTTGGGAGTTCTTAGTAAATGTAAGAAGAAAAGGTAAACAAAGCGGCTGATTTATTGCCAATAATTACATAATGTTTTGCCTGACCGGATTTGCTTGTGTGTCTGTTTGTAGTTCTTTGCAGCCACTAATTTGTCTATATCTATACGCTAAAATGTAATTATTTAGTACATGAATGATGAGTAGTTGTTTTGATTTTAAGGGGATAAAGAAAAAATATTGTATTAAGTGTGTGCTGCTTTATCACAATCAAGATATATAGCTATTTTAGAAAACATTATATTTAGGCTTTAATTACATTATTGTGTCTACAGATAAACTGTAGCCACATTAAAATGTATTATACGAAATAATACAAACATAATATATCAAAATAGAAAATAGTTTAAATCAATCTCATTGAAAGTTTACGATACCCAATCTCAAAGGCTTGCTCATTTCCAGATTTATTGCAGTTCGAGTATCATGCTCAGTACGTTGTAATACGAACTTGGTTACAAAGTAGCGCCGCGGGAAGGTGCTTGCACTTTTGTTTAGGTGTACTCGATGGTGGAGGTGAATGCTAATCAGTATAGTGCATAGTGACTTGTGGGTACAGTCGAGCACACAATGGCTAGTTACTTTATTACTTATTATGAAGAAATATCTGAAATATTATCACGAGAGCCATTTAACATAGAGCTTTAAACATTGTAACGTTATTGACAAATAATGTGGTAATTTTTGTGATTTCGTTTCCATTTGTAATTTATGCGCTTATATAGGTTATTTATCTCGGGATCAGTTCAAAGTATGCGATGTCCAATAGGTATTATCTAATATAAATCTTCATCTTTTAATGAACTCAATGGGGTTATGATAATCATATTATCAAATTATTACGTATATAATAAAACAGAAAATGTTCGGGATATATCCCATGTTTCCTTATTTTATAATTTGTGGAAGTATATATGAACTGTTCTGGTGTCGCTAAGACTGCACAATGTGTAATTTGGTTTGCGGGTTCAACGTTCCCACGATAAACCGAACATGGGTGGGCTTTTACGTCAACCGCGATAGCCAACTCACAAGTGCACAATCAAAGCAACAAATTCGCCGTTTGACAGCTAAACAATTAAAAGATAACGCGTGTGCGCGCGAGTGTCCATCGACTGCGCGGACGCATCCTGCCAGTGTTTGGTAAATATCGCCTGACCTCCGTGAACCTTGCACGCGGCCACTGCACTCTGCTGCATCGTATTCTAGGATCCTAGGATGTCTACGTAATTGATTGTTGCTTCAATGTTGCATACTCGTGTTCCCATTTGCCAATTGATAGCTAACCTCTTTGATCGAGTTGAATATACTACGTATTTTATTGGCGGATAAAGTCACATCGACTTTGTCGTAAAATGTTACTTAGGTGCTGTTGTTTAAGATCACTCGAGTGTTAGTATGGTTAAGTGTTTTTGTGTAAGGCTTTTCAAACCTACCAAACCTCAGGGAAGAATGCGCTAGTGTTGAGTAGAAGGATTCGGGGGTTTTTAGCCTACCGGCTTTTAGTGTCCGGCATAACCAAAGCGTTCCCCGGCGCTGCCCCATCTTACAAGTCAAGTCACAAGTAGTCCAAAAAATTAATAGATTAAAAAACACGCCTTTATTAGGTGCACGTAAAAGTAAAAACAAACATCGGTCGTTTAAGTTGTCTCTATTTCTGGGCTGAAGTGTAAACTATGTGCTTTTAATTATAATATTTGATTATAAAAGTGCGAGGCGTTGAAACAGGAAAAATTTTTTGTATACTTTGCTGAGATTTTCGGGAAGCAGGTTACAAAGATCGGCGCTCTAACTAGAGTTGCAGTACGACTCGATGAGGCTCTACATTAAACATACTTAAATACATACAGGTTGACATAATAAAAGTGTGTTAAAATGTGCTAAATAATCATAAATACATATACGGAGTTCTTTAAAATTGTATTTATAAATCCAATAATTGTTATTGGTAAAAGTATGAGTCCTTGCCCATTCAAAATCATAATTGAATGCATTGTTACGCTCCTTATCTGAGCGCTGCTTAGTCGAGGTCCAATGTTAATTCTTTATGATAATTAAGGATAGGACGCGCTTTATGTTTATTGTTAATCTGATTAGTGAGAGTTATAAAATGCGTTTGTCACCGCTGTCATACGTAATGTGGGTGGACCACCCGGTACTCAAGATTAAAGGCTTTGTCTACGACTTATGAATAAGATTTATAAAAAAATTAAGGCAGGACCGACAATACAGTTGCGTTTTGAATCGATGTTCGGTTGTTTTAAATATTAAATCGTATTTGTTACGTAGATTTGTATTTCTTTATTTGAATAATAGTACCCATTTTATGTGTTTATGTATCTGTTGTTTCTGATATTCGTTACACACATGGGAAATTGATATCAATGTATGTAGCTATGGGTGAGAACGCTGAGATGATGATGTGATCATCATCATCTCAGCGTTCTCCCGGTTGCATCCTTGCGGAGCCCGGGGTCCGCTTTCCTGCTCCTAACTCTCCACCTCGCACGGTCTTCAGCATCCTTCGCGGAGAGTTTGTTGGCACGCATGTCATCCACTACGACGTCAAGCCAGGCCTTCTTGGGCCTTCCCCTTCTGCCGGGACCCGGCGGTAGCGACATTTCGAGACACTTGTTCCCTACGTAGTTTGCCGGTTTTAGTATCAGCGATGTCTCGGACATGAAGTCTGCCGCGAATACGGGAGTTCTTTACGCGATCTGCTCGCGTAACTCCCGACATCCAGCGCAGCATCTTCATCTCCGTGACCCGCAGTTCTTGCTTGTGCCGCTCAAGTACTGGCCATGCTTCACTGCCATATAAGAGAACAGGCCTAATGATGGATGAGCATCAGCTATGTGATGATGACTGTGGTGTGCTATTGGTAGTGTGTAAATCTAATGGATTGTGAGGCGAAACGCCTTCAGAGAAGTAATGCGTTGGTTGAAAATTTATAGTTTACTGCGTAATATGTATTCACAAAACGCAATATATGACATTTTCGGCTCATGTCGACTCCCCACCTGATTTCTCAATCTATACTAATATTATAAAGCTGAAGAGTTGGTTTGTTTGTTTGTTTGAACGCGCTAATCTCAGGAACTACTGGTTCGATTTGAAAAAAACTTTTTGCGTTGTATAGACCATTTATCGAGGAAGGCTTTAGGCTATATAACATCACGCTGCGACCAATAGGAGCAAAGATACAATAGAAAATGTGTAAAAAACGGGCGAAACGCGAACGAAGTCGCTGGCACAGCTAGTAAATTATAAAGCCTGTTCATCAAATGGTACTTATTTCCAACGGTTTTGATCTAAAGCATATCTTATATGTTTTTAAGGTACAATAAATAATTTTCTTTCTTTCATACTGAAAACTTATTTTATACCTAAAACGCAAAGTAACTTGCAGTCATGTAATCAATGTGATCTTTGCAATCCCTGGTTTTTGTTGTTTTAAGTAATATGCCAAAATTACGATTTTAAGCTGGTCCCACCAGGAGCCAGCGAATTAAGTTATCTTCTTTCATTCGTCACTGTCAGCCATCATCAGATCGACCATCCACTTATCATTAATTGATTATTGTGGCCAAATATATGTGGACGATTTCAATCATCCTAATCCCGTAATCGATTTGATTTGCGTGAGTATAAGTTTTTGATTATGGTATTTGGTACTGCCACTATGCTTTGCGTAGTAATAAAAGTACGGTATCTTGTTTTTCTTTTTCTTTATCAGTGCTAAATCACAAATCTAATTCAATTTTTATTTTAAGCTGCAATGCCCAATTGAAAGGAAATTATCAAAATATTGTTGTTTTAGTTTATTTGAGCTCTGATATTTGATATCACCCACGATACATAGTTTTTCATTGATATTTACCGTATGAAACCCATAGCCATGCATCATTTTTGTATTGAACTTGGCTCTTAACATTAATTATGTATATTTTTGGTGGCCTGAGTGGTATGCTAGCGTTTTAATTATTTTAATAATTTAAATACCCACTAGAAAAAAAAATGTTATGAAATTTCGATGACAGCGTGGCCAATATTTGGTTATCAAATGTGATATTTTCATAGTTTAGTTTTTTTTTAGAAACAGCATTGACTGGAGACACGCATCTTCCATGACCTCGTAATTAATCTCATGAGATCATCATACAATTTTGTGTCTATATTTAGTACAGGAATACATAAATATGAAATACTTCAACTTGATGAATGATAAAATTATCGAGAACCATAGAAGTAATTTGCATAATCGTATCCCTACTACATATGGAATTATAATTAGTTTAAACACTCGGAGGAAACAAGATTACTATTTTTGACAGGTAATTAATATAGATCTATCTTATCGTTAATGGTCGTAGTGATAATGAAATTAATAAATACGGTGTGTTTGTGCCACTCGTTGAAATCCTATGATGAAGCTTCTTATAGTGGTTGCCGCGTGTGTAGCGCGTGAGTATACTAATTGTATTGAGTATACTAGTTTAACATTTGGTTTAATTCGTATTTATGGAAGTTTTAGAATAATGGAAACTAATAGTTGAGGTTGTAGATCTAAGTTTAATAAAATTGATCATAGCTGCACCTAAACTTTAGATTGCATCAATTTATAACGGAGAAGTCAGTCAATCATATCAATTATTATCTGAATTTTACATAACTTTCAAGATGACCACCAGTGGCATAATACTTACTTGCGTGCATAATTCTTTTAATCCTGTTATCGACAGTTAATCAATTTATGGATTCAATGTCATCGGTACAATCATGAGATTTTAGTTTTAAATTAGATTAAAGGTAAAAATTGGGAATAGGTACAAAGATTAATTTTGATTTTCGCCTTGTTGATGTCACTTACAGACGATTTTTTTTTATTACGAAACAAAATCCGTCAGATTATCTAGGATTATTTACGGGCGACGTTTATTTTAGTTAATTTGCAACTATAAAACAAAATGGGGGTTCCTGATTTTAGCCAAAGATGAAACTTTTTTAACCTACTTCAAAAAGGAGGAGTTTCTCATCTCGACGAGGAGTTTCTCAACTCGACTCTTATGTATGCTTTCTATTTTCATCTTTTTGATTGGAGGTTGAAATTCGATGATTTCCTTCCAGTCTGCGCTTCCAGCGTAATTCCCTCAATCCCGAGGGATAACAGCCACTACGTGGAAGGCGAGAGCCGGTACATCTGGATGCCCGATGGCAACCACCAGCTCCACCTGGTGGACCTTCAGGAGCCTGCCGACGAACAGGCTCTGCTGACGAGGAACGGCGCCAACAACCAATACTGGCTCTTTACCAGGTATGTTTGCCTGAGCCGCTCCAGCTCGTACGGGCGGCTTAGGTTCGCTAGTATTATCAGTGTTCTATATTATGCATGAATTATACACATGAACCTTCCTCTTGAATCACTTTATCTGATAAAAAAAGCATAAAAATTAAATAAGCCTTTGTAACTTTAAGTGCATAATAAAGGAATTGCATGACACTGCACATAATTAATAACTAAATGCTATCTTATAATGTTGGTTTAACCATCGTTATCAATTATTGTAAATTCTCCAGGCAAAACCCGATCGTAAATAATTGCAAAGGCTATCATAAACGTAAATATACGGGTTTAACCATTTCCTAACAAATGTGACTTCTCTAGGCAAAATCCGATTACATCATATATTTATTATTATGTTACACATTACGTAATATTGTTCTGATTCCATCGGAAGTAGCTTAAGTAATTGTGTTAAGTATAACAGAAGCAACAGTGGTACCCAGATGTGTAAAAACACCGATGTTCATCGGACAAATATTTGTCCCGAATGAGAATTGAACCCTCGACTTTTGATGCGAGAGAGATGCTCTATCCAATGCGCCATTCAGCCAAACAAAGCGTAGATAACGTTCGTCGATTGTAAAACCCAATTGGGGTTTGTTATTTACTTTAAGTTACGCTAAGACTTTTAGAACGTGAATTCTATAATTTGGTAAAAGTGATTTCACTATGTGGACGGAAAAAATTTAGCGTGTCTGATGAGAAATGATGAAATAGTAAGTTATAGTAATTTTGTGTTTCACCAACCGGACAGACTTTTGTCCAGTCTCTTGTGTCGAGTTCGTGCCAAATCCAATAATTGCAAAGACATTTATTAGCCATTTTTACGATTCTCTGAGTATTACAAATATTGCCAACATCATTTCCCAGGCAAAACCCTACCAACCCGCAAGTCCTGGTCAACGGGAACGCGAACACCATCTGGAACTCGAACTACCGGGCCAACCGTCCCACCAAGGTGGTGGTGCACGGGTGGAACAGCGACGGCAACTCGGAGATCAACCCGATGATCAGGGACGCCTTCCTGGCTGTCCAGGACTGCAACGTCATCGTTGTGGACTGGCGCGCTCTTGCTAACCAGGTAAGAATGGAACAGGAATGAAACGTATATTGGGTTTGCTATAATGACCCAGATAATCACCCTATATCGCGTTTTGGGGATTTTAAGGCTGGCATAGCTCAAAAATTTTAGTTAATTATAGATAAATTGTTCAAGAGAATTATGGTTAAGGCCTAGAAAAAATTTGTAAAACTTCACTTTGGTTTGGGTACAACTTCACCAGTGCAATTTATCACCATAAAATATTTTTTACACTTAATACAAGGGTTGTGATCCGTGATCGGGAACCGGGAAATCGGCTGTCTTTTATCTTGGATATTTTCAATGGAAGACCTTCATGCAAGCACGTGGGTTGATATCACAATAAACATCATTTCATGTAATTCCAGGCTTACACCTCCGCGGTCCTCGGCGTCCCCAGCGTCGGCCAGTTCCTTGGCAACTTCCTGGTGTGGCTGTTCAATACTGCTGGTGGGAACTGGAACCAGCTGCACCTGGTCGGGTTCAGCCTTGGCGCTCACGTGGTGGGCGTGGCGGGCCGACAGGCCGGCGGGAGGCCGCAGAGAGTTACTGGTCAGTGTTCGTCTACTCTTGAGAGCGCTAAAAGGACACTACGTCACCAATTTGTTGATTTTGAAGATGAGATTATCATCATACAGCGATTGTAGGGCCTGTAAGGAAGAAATGGAAGACATGAAACATCTCTTATGTGAATGTCACTGACCTGGCCAGACACAGGCTCAGACTTCAGGGAACGGCTTTTCCGAAACCAGAAGAATACAGGGAACTCATAGCCAAATATATTATTGCATTAATGCATTTGATCTTCAGGGAGTTGGTATAGAGGTAGGGGTAACACAAAAGATCGAAGATGTGAGGGTCAAAGTGAACCGGTCCCCACTATAAAATAAGATACTGGTCAGTGTTTAAGAAAGTGTACTTGGTATTTGTTGGAACAGCAGCGGTACCACCGAAATACGATGATCAAAACATATTTCTTGCTGTCCACCACCTGCAACGTCATTGTGGAGAGTCCTAAACAAATGCCAACCAAGGTTACAATACTTCCGCCGTTTGCGGCATGCATAGGCTGTAGATACCAGTTAGTGGTCCAGGCTAGCGGGAAGCTTCAGAGAGTTACTGGTTAGTGTTTGGGGTAGTGTTGGAATAATGACAGGAACTTAGGAGTTTACCGGATGATATGAGATTCCTTTCTAGTCATATGTGCCTAGAGTCAGTGTCGGGGACAGTATTTTTGATTGTAGTTAGAATAGCAACTGTTATCGTTGCGAGTGATATGCTAACCAATACCCGGTGTTGTAGACCGCAGAGAGTTGTTGGTCAGTGTTCGGCCATAGTATTCTTTAAATCCAGCAATCAAGAATTAATGAAAAGTCTACCAATGATGTACAGGCTACAATTTTGCGCATTCGAACCATTATTCAATACAACGGATACGGAATGTACAGTTAAAAGTAAAAGAAGGCTGGCCTAATAGGAAAAAACTAGCAACCAAAAAACTTGATGCTGATATCCAATTTTAATCTTTCAGGTTTGGACCCCGCCGGCCCCGGCTGGCCGAACAACTCCAACGCTCTGAACCGGAACTCTGGATTCTTCGTCGAAGCGATCCACACGGACGGCTACCGTCTGGGCATCATGATCGCCATCGCCAACGTGGACTTCTACCCCAACGGAGGCAGACACCCTCAGCCTGGCTGTCTCCTCTACCCCTGCTCCCACAGCAGAGCCTACGAGTACTTCGCGTCCTCGGTCAGGACCAACCACCTGGTCGGAAGGCAGTGCAGCAACATCAACCAGGCTGAGAACCAGCAGTGCTCCGGAGCCGCTTTTAATATGGGCAACGGGATCTTAGGAAAGAACGGGTGAGTAACCAACAAATGAGTTGTGGAGGTCTTGGGAAAGATACTTTTACAGTTGAATACTGAAATGAAAATAAGATACTTGAACGTTTTTAATTGAACGAACTCAAAGCTTTTAGGGGCATATTGAAATTAAATTTGAATTTGAAAATGCCCCTAAAAGCTTCATATAGCGTCTGTTGTTTTCTTGTTTTTGTCTTTTTGATATCTTACCTTCATTTGCGCAACAAAAAATGCTACATGCACTAATTTTATCACTTTCAATCCTTATCATATAGTTATATGCATAGTATCGATGCATGTCGTAAAGAGACAATTGCTATCATGAAACTTATTTTGTTCAACCTTCTACATTTATTAAAATACCAATTTTAATTGTTTTTTCTTTCTTTCAGAAACGGTATCTTTGGACTTACAACTGGAAACAGGTGGCCTTTCTAATCTTGTAATTTATAAGTCTGTGTAAATAAATACATAAATTGTAAATAAATGCATGGAATGACACAGGTTTATAAAAAAAATACATATATTTTTTTCATCAATCCCATCCCATACTTTTTACACCTATTCACTTTTAAATGTGCCTGTAAACAAGTATTTACAAAGGTAAAAAAGTGTTAGTATTTTTCATGAAAAGACGACGTGATGGGGCGGAAAAAAAAACATCGTTTACAGCAAAGACTAAATCAGTGCTGGAATTGATCCCCTGGTGATTGATTTAAAGAGAGCATTATACGAATACAGGGAACGACCGTCTCGTTCGTCGGTTCGCGGGAATCGGAATGATCCGATTACGAGCCAACATTCCGACAATGCATGTAAATATGCGCTTGACTTGGCTCGACTGACGCCTGACAACAAACAACTTCATCGTTTCGTCTTTATTTGCTGTCAGTGAATTGATCAACCTTGTTTTTTTTTCCAAGATGGTAAGCTTTTTCGAAATAATAAATAAATAAATAACAAATATCTGGGACATTTCCACACACGGTCATGAGACCCCAAACTAAGCAGAGCTTGTTTTATGGACGTCAGAGACTGATATACATAAATATATATTAATGAATACTTATTCACATCCAGACACGGAACAAACACAGAAGATCATCACACAAATATTTGTCCCAATTGAGAATCGAACCCACGACTGTAAATAAGATGGGCTTTAGTTTTGTTTATTATTAAAGAACCGAAAATATTCAACAAAGCCCTCTTCTTCACCATCATCTCATCAGCCTAATAAGCAGTCCACTGCTGGACAAAGGCCGCCCTAAATGTTTGCCACTATAATCTGCAAACAAAATTTTAAATAAAAGCTTGTATGACAATCCTCTAAATTTTTTGGCGTGCAGCAAACATTCATTTGTTTTATTGTAGCCTACAAACATAGGTATGTTTAAATACTACAACTCTACACTACATTATTTTGTTTAGATTTAGATACATTTTTAGCTTTTGGAAAAGTTCATTCTTCTTCAATTAGCAAGTTTACTTACTATCTTTAAATAGGAATTATTAAGATTGTCGTAACAATTCAATTCAATTCCTAGACTCAAACGAGTCTATTGTTAAGGTCAATGTTTTATGGTTAAAATAATAATACTGTACATCACCGTATTCTTCTATGCGAGACAATTGCTCAGGCCACCAAAATGGTGCATCAGATTGTGGACAAAATTAATGTTAGTCGCTCGCCTGTCAAAGTTAAACAATACAAAAGATGGGTCCCTTCCTTCCTTACTCACACGAATCACAGGCCTTTGTGCGTCTATCCGGCTACTCGTATTTTTTTTTTGAAGATTTGATACGGGTGCTGAATTAGTTGTCTATGGTCACGTAGCGTGTTATAAAATAAAATTCCAAAGATAAAAAAAATAAACTGAATAGTGAATGAAACCTAAGATTTTTGATTCTGAAGTAAGCTTTGTGGTCGCTTGCAGATTTTAATTTGTACTTATCATTAATCTTGTAGTCTGAACAACGAAATAAAATATATAAAACATAATTTTTACCTGGAAATCAAAACGGGAAAGGTTGAAAATGTATGTAAATGTGTATGTAGTATTTTTCAGGTGAAAATACGATATAATGTATTATGATCCCTTTAAAATAAATTTAGGATGTTCTGCAAGAATCATTATAATTTAGGGAGAACCATACCTCTAGTGTTAACACTGAACTTACGACTGTTTGCAACGGTCTAAAACTATCCTGAAACTACACATTTGAAATACTTACATAAAACTAAAATTACTTCAAATGTGTAGTATCCACGCAAATAATAAATAATAATAATAATAAATATTTCACAACATCACATACATTCGATTTTAGACTTTCGCGTTCCATTACACTAAATATTTGTCTTTATGGGTCTACACGCGTTAATAGGAGTAGCAAATTACATAAGTAAGTAGCTATGTAATTTGCTACTCCTATTAACGCGTGTAGACCCATAAAGACAAATATTTATCACATACATTGTTCTGATCCCGTGGTAAGTTGCTTAAGCACTTGTGTTACGGGCATCAGAATCACTAGTGCATACACAAATATACTTAAATACATTTAGTAATACACCCAGACACGGAACAAACAAAAATGTTCGTCACACAAATATTTGTCCCGAGTGGGAATCGAACCCACGACTCTTGGAACCGTAGGTAATAAACCTGGGTCAGTAACCACTATTCCACCGAGCCAGTCCATAATAGACAGTACTATTTCCTAAAACGAGTTGCCAAATAAGAATCCTACTCCTAATATCCTGGTATTTTTTTGCCGTCGAATGCAAATGGAGTTGTCGTGCTTTTTCGTGTTATCTGAGCAGATAAAAGAAGCGAATGTCATTGTTATCGCGATTCGCCGGTTCTAAACAAACATTGCTCTCTACATAACAGTGCCGTGTTTACTTTTGCCCTGATAGCGGGAAGGTTTAGGCCCGATACACACTAACAAAATAACTAAGTCTTGACTGGCTCGGTGGAACAGTGGTTAGTGACCCTGGCTGGCAGTTCCAAGAGTCGTGGGGTCGATTTCCACTCGGGACCAATATTTGTGTGATGAACGTTGGTGTTCGTTCCGTGTCTGGGTGTGAATATGTAATTAAGTTTGTATTTATAAATATCTATGTATGTATATAGTCTCTGACGCCTATAGTACAAGCTCTGCTTAGTTTGCGGTCAGGTGTGTGGAAAAGTCCCAGTTATTTATTTATTTAAGTTTTTATAACTATTGTCTGACTCAATGGGGTACATATTTGGTAATGCACCTCTATCTTGCGAAAGGAGTCGTGGGTCCGATTGACTTACGTACTAACATGTGATGAACATCGGTGTTTATCCAGTATCTATGTGTGTGATTCTCAAGATGTCCTAACGTCATCATCGTGAGAAGGCGAAGAAAAATACCGAGGCTGTGGTAGCAGAGGTGCGGCATACATACATACATACATACCATAAAATCACGCCTTTTTCCCAGAGGGGTAGGCAGAGATCACTTCCTGCCATGTGCTACGGTCCTGGCACACCACTTTCGCTTCATAATTCGGGTACTTTTGATTTGACCTTTCTTTAAGATTTTAAGAGGTGCGGCAAAACATATAAAAAAAAATTGTACCACAGTTGTCTGATGAAATACATCATATGATGAAATATATCGGTTTGTGTTCATACTTTTCCATCATTGAAGTCTTTAACTTCCAGTTTTTATAGTAAGTGCGTTGTCGGCCTTATGTGAAATCATTCTTTGTAAAGTCACGTATTAACAAAACTAGGGAATAAATGACGCACAGGACAACTTTGTCTGTCACTTCAACAATTGATCTATTTGAACGGTTTTTTTATAACAAGTATGCCATTATCTGGGAGCTTGAATTACTGGCCCTGCCGTTGTCTCTGTGGCATTATCCTATGTCCAAAATGTGTTGAAAGGATTCCGCAGAACTAGATAACATTAGTAGCCAATTATAGATTAGTAGTAAAAGATTCCAGGGAACGGACTGGTAATAAACTCGTTTACAGTAAAAAAGGATGACAGTGGAATGACTCCGATTTAAGGTTTTTTCTCCTAAAAAGTTTACATTTTGACCTTACGTTACGAAGTTGACAAGTGTCCGTGAAGTTTGTTATCAAACAATAACAAGTAATACAATGTGCTAAATAAAATTATCCCTAACGCGCTAAAAGCAAATAAAGAGTAGCCTAATACAAAAGGTTTCTATGGGTCACATCCTTCCTTCATCATTTGTAAAATCTAGAGACTTTCAAAAATCTCGTCTGTTTTGATTTTATGTGTATGAAAAAAAAAAGATTTAGGGGTAAGAGCCATCCGCTTCCTCGCAAGTTCGGTGATGATGACAAGGCTACTCCAAGCCATCATCGTTAGTCAGTTAAGAAAAAAAAAGATATGGTCTTTGATATATAAGCTACTTGATCTCATTACATCCTGAATAATACAATAAATTCTATCCGTCCGAATTCTTCCTACTGACGTTCATTCACTACCTTTTTATCAACACATAATTTTTTTTTTTACATCCTGGCTAAAATCCTGATAAAAATTCGTTACGAGTACGACTCCTACTGACGTCCCCTAACCGTTGCGTACGCGTTCATAAAAAGCTCAATTCGGGAAAGTGACGTCCGATAACGTTATCGGTGAGTAACGTCCTGCGCTTACGCACAGAGGTCCGTTGTTCGCTAGAACCGCATTGACTCACCAAATTGTGCCCTTAGTTTAACCTACTTTGGTTTTAGGCCTTTCATGTATTTTTTACGATTTTCCTTGTCTGAGCGAAGCACGGAGCTGAAGATTTTGTTACAAAACCCGTGTTTATGATGCAGATATTCTTTGTGAGAGACTGATCCGTATGGATCATGGTCATCTGACCCCAAACCAAGCTGAGCTTGTACTATCATATGGGCGTCAGAGACTGATATACGTACATATATATTTATAAATATATGCTTAAATACATAATCACACCCAGACACGGAACAATCACCGATGTTCATCACACAAATATTTGTTCCGAGTGGGAATTGAACCCACGACACTCACTAACCACTGTTTCACCGAGCCAGTCAAATGTCAGCCTATCTTGGCATATTTGTCTATGGTTCTTACTATCTTTTCTTCGCTTTCATAGTACGGTAAGCCGGCAACCCGACATGACTGATGAGAGATCAAGAACAGAACCACTGGCTGAACGTGCTTTCCGAAGCACAGTAGTCATCATCAGCAACTTTCTGTCCGGGACTAAGTAACATTGGCATTCTGCTCACTGAGTGAGTTGATTGGTGGTTCAGAAACGCGATTCGTATGACCGAATACGTTTGATTTTGCTATCGACTCGAAAAGAAGCAGTAATTTCTTTACCATTGTTAAATCTTAGGTACACTTTGTCCAGATCCAGACATTACAAAGTGCTTGCGATCAGTACATTCATTCGTTGTCTACTTAACGGTAAGTTAGGTCACCCGATAGGTCAAAGGCAAAGGTCGTGAAACGAGACTGTGGTTTGGGTTAAACACTTCAAGGCTAATTTGTGGTTTTGACACGTAACCTGAACCGCGTTGACAAGGGTTTGGGGACATCCTCGGATAAGCTCAAGTGAGTACGAGGTACAATCATTGATTTGTACAAGTGTATTTCGGGTTAACAAGAATGAGATGGCGTACATTACCTTTGACTTATAAAATGAGTTTACTTTAATTTTTTACATTATCGACGGTTTTTTGCGACCGTAAAATACAATAATTAGCTTTGGTTTAAACAACTGAGTATATTTTTAGACTAAACTATGTTAGTATTCTGAACTTATAGTAGACTCACAACTATGATGTTATTTTTTATTAATTAGCATGCAATTTATACCTGCACTCATGCAATCGTCCAATATATCGACCTCATAGCTGGGTCTCATGGCCGCTTACCATGAGGTGGAGTGAGCTCATCCCGCATATCACCATGACACCATTACATTGAGATAGAGTGCAACATAAAGTTCTAACTCTATCAAGATTTCTTATTCATAATTCCTCGCGTTATCCAAGGTGGCCTATAATAAATACAGTCCATGATTTCTTGTCGATGTTGTGAGTCATAATCGATGCAGTGTTGTGAGTGAACTAGATCGGCTTGTTCGTCGCTATCGGTAGCGTATTGGAACAGATTTATGGGAAGTGCGTTCCGATAAGCATCGTAATTAAATGCTTATCGACTAAGCTTTTCAAATTGCACCGGTATACTACTGCTCTGGAATATATCTGTCTATACAAACAATAAAAATGTAACTGATCGCTGTTTGTATGATAATAAATATTATAAAAGATCTTTGTGAACGCAAAAGTACACAAAATAAAGATTTTTGGAATCTTTGTCTGCTTGATTTTGCATGCTAATCTCAGAAACTACTCACCCGATCTTTTTTCCTAGCTTACACGCGATTATGGCTTGGAGTAGCCTCGTCATCATCATCATCGGACTTGCGGAGAAGCGGATGGCTCTCACCCCTAAACTTATCAGGTCTAAATGTGTTTTCAATAATATCTTGTGGGAACCTAGTACAGCTTTAGTTTTCCCTACGCCCTATTTAGGTTTCGTTTCATGTTAATCAGAAATAAAAGAGTTATGCTTACTTAAAGATTTACGTCGAACTTGCTGGGGCTTTGCAGGCACGGGTACCTATATAAAAAATGCTGCCTAAAATCTTTACCACGCGGACAAAGTCAATAGCATAGCTAGTATGCAATATATTCTAAAGCAGGAATGGGATTGACCGGCGCGAGCAAGTTGATTTGCAAAGCCGTAAAGGAAATCGTTATAAAACTTACTATTTCAAATTACACGTGTAACGGTGAATTGTTAAGTCCTTTTTATATATTGGAGCGTTGAATTCGTAAATTTTATATCATGATAAACTTAATTTCCGCCACTTAAGCTCCTTCCGCGATCATTTGCCAGCTTTATAAATAAGAAGTTAGATTGAATATAAAATATAGATAGATTGCTTATTGCACATAAAAACAAAACAATTTATAGAGTTGACTATAATAAAAATCAAACTTAAGATAAAGTTTACTGCTACTGGCAATGTCTGTCGAACAATCCACAAGGAAAACAAATTTTACAAGAATGAGAGGAGAGGAATCCGAAATTTATACCACTTTTAAGATTTGATGTGATCTGATACGAGTAAGATCAGTTGACCTGTTAATCTCAACGATTCTAGACGATTGCTACAGTGTCGAAATATCGAGAACTCGATATATGAAATAAAACAGGGTCCGGGAGTTATTTAGTTTTATAATTTTCATATACTGATCATAATATGTAAATAATTATGTATATGTAGAGTATATTAAGTTTAGGCACGCGTAATCACCTGAACGGAAAGAAGTATAGAACTACCTAGCAAAGAGTAGTTAGATTCACAATACGCAAACACTGTCAATAGGAAGTGCTATAGCAGCTACGGTTATCAATATATTTACCAGCAAAATCAATATTAGCATGGCAGCAAAGTTCCCACGGGATCAACGACCCGATATCAGGAGCTGGTAGCCAGCACGCTGTGCGATATGACTCATCGAAGCGACGTGGTTCGGGACCACTGGATGGTGATAATTGCTGCCTAATTGATATCATTCCGAGAAACGAACGGCGATTAGAACGCTGCAAACATTGAACTACTGAGCGTAAAGAGATGGAGTCTTGTTTAGTTCTTTGAAAATGTATTGTAGTAGGTTAGATGACACATTATTTCCTCTTCATTGCGTGTTCAAAGTAATTAAGATTATTTTGGCTAAGTAGGTATTCGGCGATCGTCTGATATTTCTGTATACTTACCAGTGATGTGCCGGATCATCAAAAATGTATATCCGCGGATACGGATCGGAATACGGATATTTACTGTCAAGATCCGCGAATACGGATACGGATACGGATCTTATAACTTTCTATTGTATTAGATATACAGTTTAAGTTTTAGTTATTTCACTGGCTTAAAAGTAAATAATGTAGGTTATAACTTACTCTCATTATAAAGATCTATCTTTCTATCTATCTAATGTTTGCAATATAAAGATGTCCAATATTTGATTACAAGTAATAATAATACTCTAAATGGACTTTTAAAGTTTTTAATTCTAATAATCACCTGAAAAAGATCCGTAAAAGATCCGCTTAAAAAGTAACGGACCCGGATACGGATACGGATTTTTGTTTTCCCTCGGATATCCGCGGAAACGGATACGGATACGGATATTCGGAACATCACTAATACTTACGTATACATGCGCTGATTAGTTTGAATAATAGTCTAAGTAAGAGGTATTCTCTAAATTAGACTTCATAGCCATCATACATATCATAAAGCTAAGTAGCTTCTTGCGTCTGTCTGTCCCTATGAATGTTTATATCTTTAAAACTACACAACGGATTTTGATGCGTTTTTTTTATAGATAGAAGAATTAAAGAGGAAGGTTTTAATGTATAATATTATAAGAGAGTGATAGCCATTTTATAATCTGTGGTAATAGTTTCGCACGTATTCATTATCTCTAGCTTACAAAGAAATGTGGGAAATAGTTTCTCATTCGATATGACAAGACTTTTCCAATTCCAATTCTATTCCAAATGTAGGATACACGAACAGGTGATGTAACTGATACATTTGGCACACAATAAGTGACTTAGCCATTTTAGAAACTGAACCAGATTTCAAAGACGGAAAAACATCTACGAGTAGATTAGCTGGCGTAACTGGCTGGTGTACTTGCAATAGATGGTTAAAGTTCGTAATTTATATTAAACTTGTTATTTTTCAAATTTAATAAAGCTAAGATTTAATTCTTTATGCTAATTATTTATATTGTATGCTAACAAATTATACCGCATCACTCAGTGGGAATTATTCAAAGTTACCTTATGCCTATATAAACTTTTAAATGGGTGTTTTAGCTCAGATTTGTATTTGTTTATTTTAACTATATTCTGTGATTGTATAGTTTGTTAAAATAAGATACATATTTATGAATGATGTAATATCTAATCAAGTTAAGTGTCCCGTTTTATATACCAACAATAATTGCCCAATCAAATTTATGTACTTTATAGAAATTCTTATGTAAGTGAATGTTAAATTCTTTTGAGGCAAGTTCTTTAACCAGATAAGTACACAATACATATCTAACTGTCTCGGACTATATGCATTGTAGGTAGGATTATAAATCTGCATCACACTGTCTGAGCTGGCCGAATACATTCGGGTCAGGTAACATTTTTATATTACATTCATTTGAACGGTAGCAGTTCAATTCTCTTCAGTGGAAGTCGAAAGGTCATGTGTGGTTCAATTTGAGCTATGTAGTAGCTAATTAAATTAAAAAATCGTTATTGTGTTAATTCGTTTTTTTCCCTAACCGAAATACGATGATGGCTTGGAGTAGCCTCGTCATCATCATCGGACTTGCGGGGGAGCGGATAGCTCTCACCCTAAAAGTTAATTCGTTTTTTTCCCAACTGACATACGATGATGGCTTGCAGTAGCCACGTCATCATAACCGGACTTGCGGGGGAGCGGATGGCTCTCACCCCTAAGTTAATTAGATAATTAATTTTTTTAATACGTAATCAATCTATTTGCCTTTTGTAACTGAAATAGGGCATGGATGCTACATGAATTGTTTTTCTAGAAGACTTACAAGAACTTAAATCGAATGAAAACGTATTGGGGTTCATAAAAATATTGAAAAATGGGAAAATGATAACTAAATAATTTGACTGGCTCGGTGGAACAGTGGTGGTGACCCTACCAACATCAGTGTTATTTTGTCTGGGTGTGTTATTAAATATATTGGTGTGTCCACTGTTGATTCTGATATCCGTAACACAAGTGCTTAAGCTACTTACCACGGGATCAGATCAATGTATGTGATGTTGTGTGTGATATTTAATAATATTTAAACAGTGGTCACTTAAATAAAATCGAATGAATGAAAAAAATGACTTTAAGCTAAAACTTATTTGGCAAACACCTGAAAAACAAATTGGGAATAAAAATGTCCGGGATATTTACCATGTGGTTTTGTTTTAATGTGCTCCCGATATTTCGGCACTGTTGCAAGCGCCATGATCACGGGTTAACAAACCAAGATGGTAAATATCCCGGAGATTTTCAGTTTTCTAATATGTGTAACCATGACAGATGTAAATTATAAAATGGAAATGTCAAATAGTGAACACAAAGAGAATCGCGAGAGCTTGCCTTTCGGGCCACCCTTCTTCACTGTCTGCTGGTCGTCTAGTGACAGTAGGTGGCACTAATGGCTGCCGATGTTCGATCGTAGACACAACACGACGTATCCACTGAGATTAAGATGTCGGTAAGCCCGAGTCTGAAAGGTTAATTGATATAATTAATTAGAGTAACTCCATGTCCAATCGCTACTTCAACTTTCACAGCGAATTACTGGTTGGACGTTGGAATATAAACCGATACTGGGCAGTAAAATGGGTTTGTTTATGCGCCGTCACAACCATAAGTGTATAAGAAAGTCAGTCAATTGTGTGTGTGGCGATTTTCACCGTATGTAAGGCTCGATTACATTAAAGCGTTTATTTTGGTAAATATTTTAATATTGAGATTATTCTGAAAGTGTATCGATGAAGCAAGAGTAATCAAGTTTCTCTGTTTGTTTGATGGAATTTGGAAGATTAATTTAACTTAACCGTCTGGTAGATTGTAAGTTCCTAACTTATCACAAGATAAGTTGCTAATCTTGGCTACTGCACTGCCAACAAGTCTCGGTTAGTGGATATGTTATGGACCAAGTGATTAATGCGAGCATTATTAATAATGCCCGAGCATTATGTATAATGTCTAGCCCTATCGGGCCAAGTGATTAATTATTACTTAAACTTCATTATTTATCACAATGCCCGGGCATTATTATGTGGATATGTGATGATTGGGCAATATGATAGTTGTGCGTAATTTGAGGTAAATAATTGTCTTTTGTGCTTTAAAATAATTTAATAATAAAAGAAAACATAAAATTTCTACTCTGTATTATGCTTATTACAAAGTTACGCCGTTTGACACGTATTCATAGTGACGTAATGGGTAATACTCACTGCGTATTTTTAGAATGGAATGAATATTTTAAGTATTATGGGAAACTTCACTTATATTTTTTCGTAATTCGATTAATTTTATCATTCGTAACCCCCGCTGCTGTGTATTGACCATACATTTATCTATGTATTCAGCCATTTTCGTACATGTGCGCATAGATTAGGTATGTTACTCCGTGTATTTATTATTTTTTGTGACCGTTACGTTGACTTTGACGCGTTATTGGACGTTGATTTTGCTTTGTGTTTGGACTTTGATTTAAAATGCCAAAACGAGGAAAAACAATAAATAGCCAATGTCTCCGTAATCTTAATCCCCCGCGCATCAATACTAACAATAATAATGACACTCATGTGTTCAGCTATTTTGGGTCTACACGCCATTATTTATATTGCAATTATGAATAATAACGTGTCTTACAAGTTACGCCGCCAAATTATGTCCATTACCCCCTTTTGTTATGACAATTTTTTTACGCCACAATATTTTTTAGAGGCGTAAATACTTTTTATATAAAACTATTGTATATCAAATGATAATAACGATTAAAGTTGTTTCTACATAATATGTTTGTATTACTTTGCCCAAAAGGTGATAAACATTATGTATAATGCCCGGTCAAAGTGATTATTTGAAAAATAATTATTGAATTGCACTCTCATATTGGGCATTTTTCATATGGACCGGGCAGTATGAATAATGCCCAATTTATCATTTGGTCCATAACAGATACATTGATAGTTATATGATTTAATGATGAACAAAAAGGACATAATATGTAACATGCAACTAAATGTTAATAAAAGTTATTAGATAACAGTATCTATATTCATCAAATATCTAATTTCACCTAAGTTATTGCATCTTGGTCATAAGGAAGAATTTTCAACTTTTACTGAATTTGATCATTAGGTTTTTTCTAAACTCGAGTTTCTCTTTTAGAAACGTTTTTACAACTGTCATAAACTAATTGATGTTTTTAAAATCATGAGCCAATGCTTAATATTTATCATTAAGATAAATTCTAAGTGGAAACACATTAATCGAATAAAATATTTTTCAATAGCAACAGGTAAGTGCTTTAGTAGGTAAAGGTAGCATCCCGAATGTCATAAATAAAAATTAATTTCCAGTATTAAAATATTGGTATCGAGGACCCTACAGATACGACCATAACTAAGTCGCTGTATTTTTTTGACCAAATTTGATCCCTATGTCGAAAGGGTTAGGGAGACTTTTTTTAAAAGATACCGATAATGTATTAGCCTATGATAAATGTACCATTAACATTCCTATGCATAGTGCGAGTTCCATGTCGTCTTCTTAATATACATTAGAGGATTATGCCGCGGGAGGCTGTTGATTTAGGATATGAATGTCACTTTGTGAGTTGGATTGCAGTCGGTAGGAATAAGCGTGTGCTTTTATGACTTGGTGTTCCTTTTGCACTATCTTTCTAAAATATAAGGCTATGGGAGATTTAAGATTTTGTTTAAACTGCTGTCATTCATAGGAGCTCTTTCGTCTTAAAAAACTCTCAACTTAGCGTTAATATATAGTGTAAATATTATCATATGTGTAATCTGGAATAAAACGCTTGGTGAACTATTAAACCATGCCTATATAAATAATATTTAGTGTTTGTTTACGTATGCAAAACTTAGAACCTATAACACTAATTAGCTAATTTAAAAAGAGGCGAGTAATCTTCTTACATCAATCCACCCATAATTATTGGAATGATTTGTTAGATTAAGTTGAATATAATTTCGTCATGTAAACTACAAATTGTACTGAGAAGATTTACTGCAATGCTTTAAATAGTATCATAAATAGGCAAAACTACTTTATTATCATAACACTCACAGTATGCGGTGAATCCGTCGTTAATCACTTAGAACGTAATAATTACAACCATCAAATTGTACCAAAGAAAATTGAACTCTATTAGTTTACACCGATTAAACGTTTTCAAAAAGCATAAAGACGTAGAAACAAATAAAAATGTAATTTATTTTTTACGCCCAAAAATCTGTACTATTTCTTGTTATATCACAAAATGTTATATGTCGGGTTGTGATTTATTCTATCAAATGTCAAATAAAAGTACACAGTGTGTCTAAGTAGGTAATAAAACATTTTACTGGGTTGTTCGAAAAGTTCGGGTATTTGACTTAATTTAATGTTAGGTAACGGGTTTAACTTTTATGATTTCCTTTTTTTAATAGTCAAAACTTAGTATGGACACCGTAACGTAAGGTAGCGGTGTCCATAATAAGTTTAATAATGAAGTAAGAACTAAGTTTAATAAGTTTAAAAGTTTTAGCCGGATAAGATATAAGTATCAAGGGATCGATGTCATAACGCCTGGATAGCTCAGTGGTTAGAGCAACCGACGCGATATCGGGAGGTCCGGTGGTTCAAGTCTCCGGGGTCATTAATGCCAATTTTTTCAAATTTTAAATTGAGATGATAGTGACTCAGCAAAGGTATGGCGGCGTAAGCAGGTAATATGTGGGGGAAAATTCGGCGACTTCAGTACATAGCTGCTAGTCTGGTTTGAATGTGTGAAGAATTCACGCTTGTGCGCGATTCTCGGATGTGTCCCGGGGTGGGTTTTCGAATCTTTGGGCCGCGGTGCATCAACTGCTCCATTTTACCCTCTTTTCAAAATATTTAAACAGCAAGTCCAAGTTCAAGTGGTAAACTTGAAAATTATAAATTTACAAAGCTTAATCTAAGTCTAAAGTTTGAATCACCGGTTTGTTTTTTTTTCTGTTTTCATATTGCGAGGGGAATGCTAATAATAAATAATAACAATGTTTCCCGACATTGTACCGGCGACATAAGTAAACCAAAGTTTAATTCCCTTATTATACTAACAAACATAAATCATATATAAACATTATAATATTAACCAATGCATCATACCTTAACTTACGTAATATTTAATCTGAAGACTATCAATAAATTTTAAATGATCTATCAAGAGCTTGTGATAATATCGGATGCAACCCATCCGCTTTCAATTTTTATATAAACAAGACTAATAATATGGAATCCCGTTTGATTGAAACTGATCAAACGATGACGCGGTGCAAGCGCAGTTCATTAGCGAGGATTCATACCACAGTATGTGATGGGTCCGTAAAGAAAGAGCTAAAGAAGTCAAGGGAGTCAGAGAAACACGCTTGGGAAGCTGGTGCGTTCGCTGTTTGAGCTGAGTTCATCATCATCAGCCCATATACGTCCCCACTGCTGGGGCATATCCTAAATTAGGGCGATAAGGCCGGAGTCAACCACCCTGGCCAAGTGCGGGTTGGTTGACTACGCAACCTAAGAATTTCTTTGGAGGTATCCAGGTTTCTTCACGATGTTTTCCTTCACCGTTAAAGCATCGAAAAATCGTACATATGAATTTCAAAATTGAAAAACACAGTGGTACGTGGGGGGGTTTGAACTGGCGCATGGCAAGCAACGACCTTAACCACTCGGCCTTCGACGCTTTTAATTGAGCCGGTTGCACGTACCTAAAACAATTGAGTTTTGTTGGATGTGCTGGCACTCTCACAGAAATTATGTTTCAGATGTTTATCAGAAATATTTAAATCGAGACTCTTGTGACTTCTTGATTTCTTTCCTCTTAATAAAAGCGTACGGAAGTAAAAGTTTTATTTAACATTTGTCGTTTCATTAACTTTGTTTGTCTTTTGTTTTGACATGATGGGTAGATTTTAATCGACATTACGTTACATGTGTCATACTGCTATTAAACCCTTTGTGTCCCCAGCGAATACTTTCGCCGCTCGCGCTAAACATTGGTTTCATTACAAAATCACTTTCCTTGCCTTTCTCTGGTGACTTGATGGAGCATCTAACTGAGACCTCCCATCAATCAAGCTTTATTTATGAAAAAGCAGTCAGCCTGCTAAATGGACAACTTTCGCGGTCAGCCTAAGGCTAACGGATAGCGTTCGATTTTGACCCCTAATTCTATAAACACTAAGACTAGTTGGTAACCTAGGTGGAAATAATCACCGCAACGGGATAAACCTTCAGGGCATTTACCGTTGGCCACTCCCTCTAGGTTTAAATTTCAATTTGCTAGTTAGAACTAACAGGAGCTAACTGTGTTATCTACGGACCGTCTCAGAGTGTAATGTATCTGTTATAATAGTGGGTAATTTTAGTAATAACCTCGTACCTAACTATGGGGATTCTCACAGTAAACTCGCTATAGATGTTGTTTTCGCGTACAATGGACATTGGACAGTAAATTGGTGCCCTTGATAGAGTAAAAGATTGATCACAAACTTTGGTGCTTAAAACATCAGTAGCTAGTTAGCTATCGAAAACTTACGTACATTAAAAACTTAAATTGTTTTTTTCATACTACCTTATTTTAGTTCTTAGCGTAAGCGCTAGCGGCGCTGTACAAGTTTTTCGTAGACATATTTACAGAGGCGATATCGAGTCTGTCACTCTTAAACTCATGGTAGCGGTCCTGACTGAAGTTTTCACAAATTTCTTTACTACGAAAGGGATTATGTTTTCTTCTCAATATTGACTACGAAATTTTCTGTGTCAGAGTAATATGCAGCTTTTTTAGATGAAATGGACTTTTAGAATGCATACGGACCTCATCACAGATATCAGATCAAAGACCGGAGCCATATAAATGGGAATCTTTGGTCAGCAAGTCAAACTCAAACCCGGTTTCGAGTCTAGAATATTTAGTACAACACAGACAAAAAAGGTCGATTGAAATGACAAACCAAACAAGTGCAGTACACAGATGCGCATGTTGGGCGCACGTGTCCCCAATTCCCACTGCATTCGCACATGTGGCCTTATGACAATTACAATTGTTCCTTTCTGCGAGCACAAATATATCCTAACCCTCAAAATCGAACCTTATTTCGTCCGCATAGGAGTCACCAAAAGTACGGGACGCGAGATCCATTTTTCTATTGTTCTTAGTCGTAATTTGTTCATACGTCACTTGTTTTAAAGGATACCGGCGGAATTCAAAGGAAGCGATCTTCAGCTGGTTTTTAAGTTGAAAAAAAAAAGTTTATATTTTTTAACAGGCTTTATTGGCTGGTGTTAGTTAAGGTATTTCGCCAATGGCAGAGTAGTTAGTGTCGTTGCTTGCCATGCGAGAGGTCGACAGTTCTAACCCCGCCAATCACCACCGTGTTTTCAAATTTGAAATTCATATGTACGATTATTTGACGCCTTCACGGTGAAGGAAAACATCGTAAGGAAACCAGCACACCAGCGAAGAATTTATAAGTTTGTGTAAGGCGACCAATCCGCTCTGACAGCGTGGTTGACTAAGGTTTTATGGACCTGGTTTAGAACAGGCCCTTGCCCCAGCAGTGGGGACGTATATGGCCTGATGATGATGATGATGATGAATGTTTGTACTAATGTATGAATTTGAGTTGGCAATCAAATCTATCCAGGCTAAAAATAAAAGTTTAAGTACAAATTGTTATACTATAGTATATATTGTTGCTATGTCAACTTGTTAAGCCGAACGTGCCGAGATAAAAATATGAGTATGTTTACAGTAATTAATTTATATGTTCTGGAAAACCAAGTCACAACGTGTATGTTTGTTAGTACAATGTTACGTGGATTGCAGTGATTGGCTATACTTACTGGAATGTAATCTACGTATAATTTAATTTTATTCGTTTTATCTCAACGATTCGCCATATTCTTAATTATTATCATATCGGTTTACGCCCCTGTGTAATCTCAGTCAGTCTGGCCTCTTAACCCACTTAGTAATTGAGTATTAATGACGAGATGGAAGCTTTAATGGTGGTTTTCTCATAGATATGTCTTATTATAAGTGACTTGAGGGTCAAAATTCAATATTTCAGCGGTTTTTCAAGAAATTTGAGATATTCCAAGTTTTTACAATCCATAATACATGCTGATTCATCTACGAGTACCTTGTTTAATTAATTAAGTACGGTAGGTATACTTAATTTTCTTTCATAACTCACGCGATAAGTGATTTTTTCAGCAGTTGAATTTTTATACATTGTTTATACAAAAACATCGGAAGAAGTCGTCAGAGGTCACCCACTCGATGATAAATCGCGTCGTTTTTACAATAATCGAGACATTTGGCAGTCGCAATACATCAAAACAAATAAGGTAAGTCGATCATGCAATTTTTTGCATCTGTCATTGACATTTCACGGTGAGATGCGTTTCGCGTCACGATAATCGAGAATAATTTAGGAGCGAGGCCGCCATTTAAATATGACTCACAGTATACATACATGAACTGAAAGTAAGTTAAGGATTTTTTGATGGGATTTAAATGAAGTTGATCGGATTTTAATTTTGGTGTTGTGGATGCATCTGTTGCGAATTATACACAAATATGAGGTTTGTAATTTCGCTGCATGGTTTTGTTTGAAATGGTGACCGAGATATTTTTTAGTAAAAAAAAGAAAAGAAAATGCCGACCGATTATATTAAAGTAACATCACATGAAAATGAAATGAAAAAATATAGGGTTTCATTGAGAACCTTACCTTTCTTTTCGAGCCCGGAACAAGATTATCCAAGAAACACAGTTGTTTGGCGAATAAATAAAATTCTATCGTTTTGTAATCTCAAAATCGGACCGTTTGTTTTATCAAACGGAAGGTAAAGAATAGTTTTTGTCTATTGTTCACGTGAGTGAAAGCGAAGCACGATGTGTTCAGACACACGACATTTTGCAGATGCTCGCGAAAATCTCAGGAGAAAGGTTAATACTTAGATCGTACACTACACCGCTATTCTGTTCAATAGGTTACTTTAAAAAAATATGTTACTATTTTCATATGATCACGATTTTGAGTTAAGTAATTTGTTTCGATTACCTATACCTATAGAAGACATGGTATTTTTTCAGGCTTCCAATTTAAACTTCTATGTATTTAAAACACGTTTTTGCCATTTAGCTTTCTCTTTATTGTACTCTCACCCTAAATGAATAGACCGATTTAAATGAAATTTGATACACATTCACTTACTACTTTTGATCCGACTATGCTATGAGGGAGTTTACCTGGTACAGCTGCCGTAAAATAGGACCTTAATTGATTTAAAAATCTAAGAATTTTTCAGGGAATTTTCATACCCGTCTCGTATCAACTACGACTTACGAAGGAGGCATACGGTTTTACTTAGACGTATAAATTCTTTACCATAAGATCGAAACTCTGTTGAGGTTCTGTGGAATGTTAACCTCGGTAGATGTGCTTCGCATATAAATTCGGAATTCTATTAAGTTCAAAGTACTTAATAGGCCAAGTAATGTTTGTTAAATATTAATTATACTGTATTGCGTTTTATACATATGGCTATACTATTAAAATAAAATCAGATAATAATGATCATTTTGTCATAAAAATACATTGCTTCTGCCAAAGTTATTGAGAAAAATACTGATACCGACCTAAAATATTTCATTCAATTTCCTTAGCATCAAAATTAACGTGTAGTTACATAATGATGTTGCTTCTAAAACTAGTTTTAAGAATAGGTATACTGGTGCGGCGCTAGAATGCGGATTATAGTCACGAGTGGAACTTCATGTCCATATGCAGTTTCTAAGACGTTACGCGAAATTTCTATGACAAATAGTTTAAAGACCACCCGCGCGTTAGATTTTATGAGTCATTCGTCACTTTGCCGGCGTAATTGTGATTCTTTGTCACCGAAAGTGCCGACCCGATCTTTATAACCTCCCACATAAGATTCAAATTGGCTGTGTTTTTGTTTATAAAGTCTTGGACAAATTCGTAGAGAGATACAAGAGTCGTATTGATTTTATTAGAAATCGAAAGGATTGTATTAAATTGAACGTAGTACTAAGAAATGACGATCGCCGATCGTTGACATCAATTGAGGCTTTGAAGATGCCGATCTTGTTTTGTTTTAATTTCTATTCTCTGAAGGTGTGTCTCCTCATAACTTGAGTTGCGTAAAAAAAATAGGTAGTTTATGTGACAAGTTAGTTGAGTAATCTTCAGGTTTTATGAAAGTCATAGTAATGAACAATATGACTTAAAAACACTTTCTCATTTATGATAAAGCGGGTCATAAAACTGGTTTGACTATTTGTTTATAAAAATGTCTGTCTTATTGTAAACAATTTCACGCAAAGTCTGATAATGTAAAATTCATTGCATCAAACATTAACACTTCAGAGCTCTCAAAAACAACTTTCAACTGTAAAGAGTATGTTTTAAGGATCATTTTGAGTTGCATTTTTATTTCAGGAGCCATCAATCATGTTTAAGTTTATACATTAGCTGTTAACATGCACAATTTCGGATGCTTATATGATTAATAAGAAACTATATTGGGTATTAGTTCGCGAATGTATTATAATTGATGTTGTTTTGAGTCGACACGACTTGCTGGTGTTATAAAATCGATTTGGGATTAACTTTCACGGTAAATAGGTTCAGTCAATGACCTAGCCGTTTTGCTATGGTTTTTATAAGACCTTGAGGTCTGGATTATGATTCTAGAATGATTCTAGGATCGTGCATGACTTACAAAGTAAATGAGGAAAATGAGTGATTCTAGTGGTCTGTAGACGGCTTGTAACTATCTGATTATGATGTATTGACGTATTTTTAAAGACGCATCGCCGAATCATAGTGCGCAAATTTAAATAAATACAAATTGGAGGTATTTATGTATCAATTATCGATTCAATATAATAATAACAAATAATATTCATATCTGGCTGAACTGAACTGAAGTGTCGGTAGAGTAGAGAGAAGATACCGACAATTCAGTAAATGCTAAGTAAAAAAGAGGTAGAGAACCTATATGTATAAAATAATGATATATTTTGATAGTAGATCGTTAGCTAATACGTTCTAACACAGGACTTTGAAACACGTTCATAATAATAATATGGTTGCATCTATGCCAACCACACGACATCCTAGCCTCGGAATAATCTTCCAATGTAAATCGAGGATTACCCAATTTTATAAACCTATAATATTGCCTGTCAAACTGTTAAATTACTATATTAAGCTTTCTTCTTCGTTAAAGCCTTAGGGTGTTAACAGTTTACTTTCAAGCCTTCATCTTTGTATTTTCTTAATTGCGGCAGTATCAGAGATCGCCGCGTAATTTCCTCTTACACGGTTGAGTAATTATCCCCGTAAAGGTTCGGAATCAAGTCATGTATAATATTAATTAGTGCTGCCGTGGTCTGTAGGTACCTATCTGATCACTTTTGGTGACGCAACAGACGTTGGCCACATCAGAGGGCCTACCATGAGTTGGCTATCGAAAACTTACTTACGTTAAAAACCTATCGAGTTGTTTTTTTCATACGGCCGATTTTAGTTCTTCGCCTAACTACCAGCCGGCGCTGTACATGTTTTTCATAGACATATTTACGTAGTCGATATCGAGCGCGTAAGTTTTAAACTCATGGTAGCCCCACTGCTTATGTGAGCTATCGTTTTAAGCTCCAATTAAAGCCGTTTAATTTATGATGTAGTGCAAGGGTTTTCGTAATCATATCGGTGCCCGAAATGTAATCCTTACTTCCTTACTAATATTATAAATCCGAAAGTAACTCTGTCTGTGTCTGTCTGTACTGAACCGATTTAAATGAAATTTGTTACTGTCTGTTAGCAAAGGGTACTGAACCGATTTAAATGAAATTTGTTACAGATATAGTCCAGAGGCTGAGAAAGGACATAGGCTACTTTTCACCGACTGCGCTATAAAGAAGTAATGTTTTACCCGTTAAACGTCTCTACGCGGACGAAGTCGCGGGCGGAAAGCTAGTATATTATAAATCAAATGAATGCTCATTATAAGTTTTGATCATTGGCGAAGTAAAAACAGATAATTATGTACTTAGAAACCTAAGTGAGGTAACACAATATAATAATAAATAAATATCTGGGACATTTCTAGACACGGTCATCTGACCCTATACTAAGCCAAGCTTGTACTATGGGTGTCATAGATTGATATACATATACATATATATTTATAAAACATATTTAAATACATATTCACAAAATATAATGTGACATTAGAAAACTGTAACTGTCCGGGATATTTACCATGTTGTTTTGTTTTGATGAGCTCCCGATATTTCGGCACTGTTGCGAGCGCCATGATCACGGTCACGGGCGAACTGTAGGACTGCGAGAATGACGGTAGGTCTAAGGGCAGACATATCGGTATACCCTCTTTCTTAGTCTTTTACTTCGCACGACACCACTACCACTATCTACTACATTATCACTACGAACTCGATCGCGACACATTACACTCACGGTATCACATCTTTTTTCGAGAATGGACACTTGTTTTTTTTTTTACATAAACGTATCACTGGATGCCATACATTCGACAGTTGAATCCCATGCTCACGATTGAAGTTTTAGATTTTTTTAATTTCAATTGCTTCCCTTACCAGTCGTAGTATATCCCGGACAGTTACAGTTTTGTAATGTGTGTAACCATGACAGTTTAAAATTATATAATGTGACAGTTGTAATAGGTGGAATAAAACCAAGTACCGAACTATACGTCGTTGCCTGTACAGTCAGCCAAGAATTTGGTCTAACACCCTATGGTTGAGATTTGTATGAACGAAAAAAAAGCAAGGTAATTTTTTCCTGGCAATAAGATTGTGTCAGTGACTAATGTCAACCTTAGCGATCGTGATATCTCGCAGAAACTTTTGTCAAAAATGGTAGACCATATTCTTGGCTGACTGTACCTTCGTAAGTCATATGGATAGTATTCGTATAACCTATTTTACCAATAAAACAAAGGCACATAAATATACCTACACATTCGCATAGTCAATAAAAGAGACAATAATATCTATGGTTAATGATAAATCAGCTAGGATTAAAAAACATAAATCCCCACTCTAAGGAAACAAAATCGCATGTCATTACTCAGTATCTTAAGTAAAGTACCGAGAACATAAGACTTAGCTTAAGGCGAAGTTATCTGGACTGATTTTGATTCCCTAACACACTTAAAATTTTATTAATTCATACTAAAATTTAAAAAAATTGAAATATATCAATAATAAAAATATTTTAGTACCTAGTACTGTCTGTTTAAATATCGGCTAAAGCGGACGACTAACTTTTTTTTTATTTTACTGATAAAATCGTCACGTTTCTATGTTTACAAAAAGGACATGTTACATTTCAAAATAATACCATTTCATTTGGTAATAATCAAATAGACCATTGTTGAAAATACCATTAAGTGGCGCTACCTCGCCTTAAACGGTGCAAGTATTCGACCCATTTCGCATGACTGCCGCGGACGCATGACCGTGCCAAAAAGCTTAAAGCTTAAACGTTAGGCTTAAACTTCCACACATCGGCCATTTTCTCTCATTTACCATCTATATTTCATAAATTGCCTCTCAGCTTTCTAGGGTTTAGTACATATTACCTCTATTTATTAACGTATAAAGTGCGTGCACTGTGAATGGCGAATGCGTTTACAACCTTGTAAATAGTTAGCTATTGATGATGTTGTTAAGACCCACCTTACAAGGTAACGAAATAGGTAACAAATGAGATTTGAAAGTTACCTAAGCAGCCTATTCAATATTTGTTACATGAATAGTCTAAAAGGATCGCCAACGAATATAGGTAAGTTAATTAAGGTATTGTAACGTTTCTAAAGCTACAATGTACAAACATTTATGTTATGTAACTTATTTGATGTGAATTTTTGATTTTGATTTTGACTTTAAGCATTTTAATCATCAGGTGTTGTTTAAACGAAACACAATGCCTACTCGTACCTACATGTTAAAATTATCTTTGTAATGTCTTAGATTACTCTAAAAAAGCTTTTCTGGTTAAAAATTTTAATTATCAACTTTAAATAATAAATAAGCTATTGTTTGTTATACTAATAAGTACTTTCGAGTCTAAAATTATAGTGTCAAACTGTAGTTTACACGCACACAGCCGCTGGCAAATCCAATTATTATAACGAAAACGAATCGCTTTCTTCTAATTGCTGCTCCCAATTGATTATTTATTAAAACATTGGAGTACTCGTTAAAGTACGTCAGGGAGCTTTAAAACAATTTACTTTTTGTCTTAATAAAAATTATTGAGGCGGTGCGCGTGTGCGAAATCTGTCACTCAAAGGTTGATTGCGTGGAAACGTAATCTTTCGCTGTATTGTTGGTCCATTGCTGCTTTTGCTCGACAATACTCTGCTAGTACCTTAGGAATGCAGTAATGTATAGCGTAGTGGTATGATGAACGAGAATAGCGACAGAATGTTGGTACGGCCGCCTGTCTAGCGTTCGTCTAGCAAGCCGCCCAAGTCAATGGCAGGCCTACTTTCCCAGACAGTCACGTCATATAATTTTTTGGCCGTTCCACTGAGCGATTGCTATAGAGCGGGCCACTATTATTTCCGCCATGGGCTAATTATATTCTATGAACGATTTGATCTCATTTTGTCTCGGTGTGGTCTGATGTTATCGGTCAGTGTATTGGGTTTTGCCCACTGTAATGCTTGCGGTTATAATAAAGCACGGTTTCATTTCCTTCATCTGTTTTCTATTTACTGTTTTGAATAAGGCGATTGGTTATGAGTAGGCAGATAAAACAGAATTGTTACAGCCTAACCCCAAAAAATAATTAATATTACATATAATATACACTACTGATCTGATTCCGTGTTAAATTGCTTATGCACTTGTGTTACCGATATCAGAATCAACTTTGCCTGCATAAATATATTTAAATATATAATTATAACATATCCAGACGATACAAAGAGTAAACATTTTTTAAGTAGTGTTTTTAAAGACTGCTTGGCTCCGACTTTTCTAATGCGTTGTCCAAAACTAGCTATTGTATTTATTCGCATGTTAATAATATAATAAGATCCATTTAGGAACAACAATCCATCATGTTTGAGTGAAAGTGGCTTTGAAATGATTATATAACGATAGTCTGTAACCAGCCCAATTCTAATGATGGGGCCTAAGTAATCGGTTATCGATTCGTTTGAATAACTGCGATTACATTATGTTTAACCTTTTACTTTAATCAATCTTGGATTGGCCTTACCATTAATAATTTAAGTTAATTTAGGATGTAAATTTAACTGTTAATGACCACTGTTTTATTTTTATTTTGGCAGTGCACTTTGATATATAATGAAAGAAAGAAGATTGGTATGAAGTGCCTGTTCATTCGACGCTTTAACGGTGAAGGAAAACATCGTGAGGAAACCTGCACACCTAAGAAGAAATTCTAAGGTTGTGTAGTCGACCAACCCGCACTTGGCCAACCTGGTCGACTAAGGCCTTATCGCCTTAGTTTAGGGTAGGCCCGTGCCCCAGCAGTGGGGACGTATATGGGCTGATGATGATGATGATGATGATGATGATGCCTGTTCAGTATGGGTACACTCAAATGATGCTTCTTTAAGAGATAACTATCTTCATCTTCGACTTCCGATGATACCTATCCAGTGTTGCCAGTGGCCGATAGTCAAAAGTTACACGAGACAGATCAAAAAGTAACATTTTGTCAGAAAAAGTAACATTGCCTTTTTTTTTGTGGAAATTGGCAAAATACGTTAATAATGGTATTTTTTTTAATGAAAATGAAATACATTCCTTGACTCTTCATTAAAAGTAAAAATTTGTAACAATTGTGTTGTTGATCAAATATTATCAATGGATATGGATATGGGACAAATATTTGTGTGACGAACATCGGTGTTTGTTCCGTGTCTGGGTGTATTATTAAATAAATGTAATAGTAGGCGTTTCGAACGAATAAATTACCGAACTAATGAGCAATCGCTGTAGGGTTTTTTGCTACAGGATTTTTCGCACAAACGTTACATCGCACCAATAAAGCATCGTTGGAATGAAATATCGCACAACTGAATTACCGACACAACGTGTTCGATATATTAAAAATCGAATTATCGACTTTCGAAATCAAGTAGGGAACCCACGCAAAACACGTAATAATGTTCAAAACACAAAACTATTTTCGTCCCGCTATCCACTTGAAACTTTTTATCCTTCAGTTAAAATCTATATCAGCCACTTGAATCGGCTGATAGTTTAACCGACACTTTATCAAAACGTAGTGATTATATTCTCTTTGACTTTATCTGCCAGATTATGCTATTGGAGACCTGTGAAACCAAAATTTGTAATTTATCTGGCAGATAAGTTACGGATAGCCTATCTGACACTTATCAGCAAGTGGTGAAACAGGCCCTAAAACTACAATAATATGTAAATAGGTATAATAATCACCTACTTACCGAACCACTACTTATACGCTCGCACACGTAAGCGGGATGAAAGATTGAGAAATACACACGAGGTGTATTATTAAATATATGTAATAGTAGGCGTTTCGAACGAATAAATTACAGAACTAGTGAGCAATCGCTGTAGGGTTTTTCGCTACAGGATTTTTCGCACAAACGTTACATCGCACCAATAAAGCATCGTCGGAATGAAATATCGCACAACTGAATTACCGACACAACGTGTTCGATATATTAAAAATCGAATTATCGACTTTCGAAATCAAGTAGGGAACCCACGCAAAACACGTAATAATGTTCAAAACACAAAACTATTTTCGTCCCGCTATCCACTTGAAACTTTTTATCCTTCAGTTAAAATCTATATCAGCCACTTGAATCGGCTGATAGTTTAACCGACACTTTATCAAAACGTAGTGATTATATTCTCTTTGACTTTATCTGCCAGATTATGCTATTGGAGACCTGTGAAACCAAAATTTGTAATTTATCTGGCAGATAAGTTACGGATAGCCTATCTGACACTTATCAGCAAGTGGTGAAACAGGCCCTAAAACTACAATAATATGTAAATAGGTATAATAATCACCTACTTACCGAACCACTACTTATACGCTCGCACACGTAAGCGGGATGAAAGATTGAGAAATACACACGAGGTGTATTATTAAATATATGTAATAGTAGGCGTTTCGAACGAATAAATTACAGAACTAGTGAGCAATCGCTGTAGGGTTTTTCGCTACAGGATTTTTCGCACAAACGTTACATCGCACCAATAAAGCATCGTCGGAATGAAATATCGCACAACTGAATTACCGACACAACGTGTTCGATATATTAAAAATCGAATTATCGACTTTCGAAATCAAGTAGGGAACCCACGCAAAACACGTAATAATGTTCAAAACACAAAACTATTTTCGTCCCGCTATCCACTTGAAACTTTTTATCCTTCAGTTAAAATCTATATCAGCCACTTGAATCGGCTGATAGTTTAACCGACACTTTATCAAAACGTAGTGATTATATTCTCTTTGACTTTATCTGCCAGATTATGCTATTGGAGACCTGTGAAACCAAAATTTGTAATTTATCTGGCAGATAAGTTACGGATAGCCTATCTGACACTTATCAGCAAGTGGTGAAACAGGCCCTAAAACTACAATAATATGTAAATAGGTATAATAATCACCTACTTACCGAACCACTACTTATACGCTCGCACACGTAAGCGGGATGAAAGATTGAGAAATACACACGAGTGAGTGAATAAGTAAATTTGACAAACAATCGTATTGGTTGGTCAGTCCATGGTCAGTCTGGCCAACAACGCCATGTTGTTTTCAATCAAGTGTGCCAACATGACTTAAAATTATATTCATAAATGCGTTCCGATACACGATTTTGTTCAAAATTCTCAAAAGTAACATAAAAGTAACATTGAGTGTGGTGTAACATGGAAGTAACATTGGAGGGCCAAAAGTAACGTAAAATGTTACAAAAGTAACATTCTGGCAACGCTGTACCTATCTATCCTCACCTCTAAAATTTCCCTATATTGAAGACATAAATCATGCTTTGGTTATACATAAAGCGCTTTCAATTACTGGCTCTTAGGTCGAGCTGCTATGTGTAGCGACACCCCTTTCATAATTCAAAAAGTCTAAACCTTTCAAATGTAAAAAAAAATATCAAAATGGCATATTTGGCTTAATATCACCTTACCTATGCTTAAGCTGTCTTTTTATTCTAAGTCCACTGGCCATCGGGGTCAGACCGCGTGGATGAAAGGAGATCGAAGTCTTAATATAAAATTAAACAATCTAGACGTGTCGATACGATCGCTTGTCGTTTATTAGCTTTGTAAGAAGTATTTGTTTTCCTCATACAAACTGGGGCAGTGAAAACGATTGCTATATGTACATTATTTATACTCAAAATAAGTGTACCTAGGTCTTTGTTGATCTTTGTGTTATGAGATTAAGTGGTTTAGTGGAGCGGTTTCATTATGCCCAGCCCTCATACAAAAAGATTTTCAGATTCGGAATATGTATGCACTGTCACTGTTAATCATTCATCATCATGTTCCGACAGCTTCCACAGACCATGCACATCATCAGCCCATATACGTTCCCACTGCTGGGGCACGGGCCTATCCTAAACTAGGGCGATAAGGCCTTAGTCGGCCACGCTGCGGGTTGGTCGATTACACAACCTTAGAATTTCTTCGTAGGTGTGCAGGTTTCCTCACGATGTTTTCCTTCACCTTTAAAGCGTCGAATGATCGTACATATGAATTTCAAATTTGAAAAAACACCTTGGTACCTGGCGGGGTTTGAACTGGCGACCTCTCGTATAGCAAGCAACGACCTTAACCACTCGGCCATCGATGCTTTTTTACCATAACCATGACCATGCACATCTTCTAGGTAAACCCACCAAGCGGCAAAAAACAATAGGCGAAATAAGCCAAAATATATCTAAAAATAAATACAGAGAGACATAGCCTTCAGACGTCGGTCAGGGCAGCGTAAACAATGTTAATGTGTTTATTTTCGTAACAAGAGCGCTCCTTGGGGAACGGAGATAGGTAATTGTTACGTGCGAAATTTACTGTCGGACGTAAATTACATTTAGTGTAGTAGTATTTTGTCAGTTAAACAATGTAAGAAAGTCTGATATTATTGGTTGGTACAATTTACATCGCGCGCTTATTCCCTGACTCGATCTCTTGTTGGACAACGCCCCTGTCTCTTGTGCCAAAAATCGTAGGTTCGACTCCCACTCGGGACAAATATTTGTTTGATGAGATCTTCTGAAATCCGGCCACAAGTGTTTCAGCTACTTTGGAATGGGAATTATGTTGGTAGGTACTTGATATTGTGAAGTAAAATTATTATTTATCAATATTAACAACATTATTTAAATTGAAGGGAAGTTAGAAGTATGTATATAGAATTACTAGTTGTGGCTGACTTCGTCCGCGGTTCCCCCCATTTTTTACACATTTTCCATTATATTCTTGCCTCTCTCCCTCTCCTATTGGTCGCAGCGTGATTTTATATATCCTTCCTCGATAATCTATCCAACACAAAAAGATTTTTTCTATTCGAACCAGTAGTTCCTGAGAATAGCGCGTTCAAACAAACAAACAAACACTTCAGCTTTATTATATAAGTATAGATTTAATATTCAAAATAAATAAACACTACCTTTTTCTTACCAGACGTTTCAATTAGGTTGCAACTGTGGTTATGAATTAAAGTCCTGGGTGGATCGATGGATAAAATTCTCTCACTATCACACTTATACAGTTAAAAAGAACGACCTACGATTAAATGGATTATGATCAAATCGACGTCACTCATCTAATTAATCCATATTTTTTATAAATAAACGCCAAGCACCGGAGTGGAGTGGATACCGCGTCTTGGCAAACGTAGTTTAGGACGGCCGCAGGCCAGGTGGTGTGACGATCTGCGCAGGACGGCTGGTAGGAGCTGGATGCGAGTGGCCGAGGAAAGAGAGAAGAGGCGTGCATT
Organism: Maruca vitrata; assembly: GCA_039566165.1. Lineage (NCBI taxonomy): Eukaryota > Metazoa > Arthropoda > Insecta > Lepidoptera > Crambidae > Maruca > Maruca vitrata. Next base: position 13,761,054 of record CM076913.1, on the reverse strand, counting down.
TGGAGAGGCCTATGTCCAGCAGTGGACAGGAATGGGCTGATGATGATGATGAAACGCCAAGCTCCCCCGCCTTTATTGTCATCATCAGTTTTAATTGTCATCATTTGATATCAAATCAAGTAATACAGATTCACGCTTCATAAATCTCCTAGCTAGTGGCTTGCGAATTCACGCCCTTCATTGCAAATTGAATTGGCCACGCGAATCGATCGGGAAGTCGATCAGACACACAATTAGTCTGAGTTGGCTATCCAGTGTGAAATATAGACATTGACGATCTCATTATCAGGTTATCCACATCATGTTCATTAAAACTACGTTAAGTGTAGCACAATGATAGTGTTTAGTAGTCTGGTTATAGTTGAGAAAGATATGGATTTAGTTAGCCATACTTTTACCTAACGTACATTCCTAAATTTGGGGGCGAAGTTGCAGGTATTTTGTATGAAAGTAAATATATTCCCAGAAAAAATAAAAAGTTATCGACCATATGTTACATTGTATGTTTCATAACTCTTCCCCTATTGACAGTTGCGAAAACTTTTGTCGCACGATGGCAATAAAGGCTTGACATGTTTTCCTAAAAGAGGGTGATATTAATGTTTTGAAACAGAAATCACAAGAAAACTATGAAAAATCACCCTTATCTATCATTTCCTTTTCTGTCTGAAAAGTAAACGATTTCCGGGTAACAAAATCGACTAAACTTTAAAGATCCATGACAAATTCATCTCTCTGCCACTAATAATCCAGTCCGCAGGTATTTTTGCTCTGCAAAAGGTGGAGTAGAAAATGTTTTGGCGGTATATTGCTTACGTATGGCAGTTTAATAGAAATCCAAGTTTTCGACCTCGGGGGGCGCATGCGCGAGCCGCCATCTTGAATTAAAGGTGCCGAAATTAGTTTTTTTCTAAATAACGTCTAAACAGTTAACTGTATGACTAAAGTGTCTATAAGAGGTATAAAGAAGACAAAATTACTTAAGTTTTTTGTATACATGTTTATTTTGTAAGTCTTATAGGTAAAAACATAAAAGCAGTTGAAAAATAAAAAGTTACAAAAATCATCAATTCAATTAAAATTTTGGTTGAAAAAATTTTTAAACCTTTGTGATAGCCCAGCTATTTAGGTGGTCGACATCTTCATTAATCTCGCTAGAATTTTCAGTTTCGATGTCGCTGTTTCCAAAAAAATGGGTTTCCAGCAATGGAATTTCGTTGTCATCGTTGTCCTCGTTATCTATCCGAATCCCTACCGCATTTCCGCAGGACTGACCACTACAGAACCCACATACAATAGAGAATATTATAATCCAGCTTTTCTGCAACTACATGCTCTACTGCATCCTTTTTTACAGTGGCAAGAAATTACTTTTAAAAGCGTTGGGGGTGCAGCTTTCTCAGTTGTTGTTATTGGACTGAGCCCATTGGTGTTATATCTCCAGCCCCAGACTTTTGGGTTTTTTTTTATGCCATACCATTTTTGAACTTGGAGATTTAAATAATTTTTTCGTTTTTTTTCCATCGCTTGTAAACTTTTACCTATAAGACTTACAGAATAAATATGTATGAAGGAAATGTAAGTAATTTTGTCTTCTTTATGCTTTTCATAGACACTTTAGTCATACAGTTAACTGTTTAGACGTTATTTAGAAAAAAACGAATTTCGGCACATTTAATTCAAGATGGCGGCTCGCGCATGTGCCCCCCGAGGTCGAAAACTTGGATTTCTATTAAACTGCCATACGTAAGCAATATAACGCCAAAACATTTTCTACTCCACCTTTTGCAGACCAGAGGCTTTTATAGGTCCCCACAGACTGTACTATAATATGTATGGTAACATTTGCAGCTAGATCAAGCACAGATGGTAATTATAGGCCGGCCCGTTGACCTGCGTACGTCTAATTTTTCTGCGGGCATTAGGTCGGTTTAATTGGCATGATTGGACGAAGGATCGGTTTCGAAATCGGGTTACACAGTTCTGCTTCTACTTTAATCATCATCTGCAAGTATCGCAACTTCCTAGAAATCGTCGGTTTGATTATGATGTACCTATTAATTTTTAGTATTAGGCATATCTTTATTAGCCGTTAATTTACACGGTAATAGTTTAGGAGATTGGCTCTCGAAATTAGATGGATTTTTGATTTTGAAATATCAGTGAAAATAACCTAAAATATGTAATTTAATACAAAATATTCATTCTAAAGTCTCAATTAGGCTTTATATTTTATATTTTGTTTTAAACAACTTTAACTTGAAGCAGTTTTTCAGTATAAGCTTTTAAGAAAACAGTAAGGTTTTCATTCAAAATGTTGTAGCTTTTTGAAATAAGAATTCAAACCTTTTTTTGTAAAATGGAAAACTAAACAGATGGACAGGGCAGATATTTCAGGTAGATATTAGCTAAGGCGTAGAAACTGCGTTGTTCGCGTTACTTGGTACACATTATCGTGTCTCGCATCTGAATACCGAACTTGTACAATTTACAAGGGTTCGTGGCTAAACTGAAAGCGGTTACATAGCGGAAAGTCCTATAGCAGAGAAGGAAAACCTTTATATATATATATTTTACTAAACAAATAAGTATTATTTTTCATTGGGATTAGAGAGAGAGATCGCATTTTTTCACCATAAAACAATGAAGAATTACATAATTTTTAGAGTAACTATGGTATTCTAAAAATTATGCAATACTAACTGTGACTGAAAAAATATTATAGACATTTACTCTGTAAGCAAACCCTGAAAAAACTGGAATCGTTTTTAACCCCGCTTATACACCGTGAAATATGAGTGGTTGTTTTCCCGTGGCAGAACGATTTGCCTTTAGTAATACTATCGAATCATGCAAATTATTCCTTGAAAAATATTTTTTTTTTCAAATTAATAATTTTCCAACTCGAAAACGAATAGTTCTTTTATAAGATGTGACGTAATCAGATATTGCTTGCCGCATGAAATCGATGCTTAAAGCTAAAATAGCTCTACGCCCTAAGTAATAAAGCGGTTCGATCGTGTTTTCGAGTTTCGGTTAAACCTTTCGTAAAACCGGCATTTATTAATTTTAATAAAAAAGATCTGCACAAATCTAATGTGCTACTGGGATATAATCATTTTACTGCGGGAAAACAACCACTAAAATTTCACGGTGTATACGACTTAGTTAAGGTATAGGCTTTCTTTAGTTAATTAAGAATTGGTAATTAATTCATTCATTTCAAAACCATGAATACACCATTTTTCGCTACAACGATTAATTACGAATCACAAAGGTTGGTAACCACTGCACCGAAGTCTTGTAGCTCAATAGCTAGACGTGATACTTGTGGTAATTATGTTCACTTTCTCCTTGATCTTGAGGTTTAATGTAATTATAATTAAAGTTTATATTGATTTCATTAATGTTATTGCAGTTAAGTTTCATTATTATTTTTCATTTGTCTTTTTTACTTTATTTTAATTTTATTCTAGTACATAGGTGCAATAATATATTCCAAGTTTCAATATGAGCAAACATAGGTCATAAACTTAAAATAGGTACCTATCGATGATCTCAGACGAATAATATTTGTGTACCAACCCTTTTATTGAGTCGCAGAAGGTGTAATGATATCATTTTATGTGATCCTTTTATAAACAATTCTCGGATTAGAATATTTCCTCAACATAAAATATAATTCTTGTAACATGGCTAATATTTTGCATTAAATAGTATGCATACTGCATTAGTTCAGAGTAATATTGATGACAGGAAAAATCGGGCGTAGAATCAAAGATTCATTAGATGTGCTTACGTAGGGACGGCGCTGATTAAGTTATTTTTATTTTATCAAAAGAGCCATTTTGACTTTTTTGCCCAGACCTAGGATGGGCATGGGTTAAGAATAGGTAAAAGAGTGAATTTAAAAAGTACCATTAAAGTCTACTGGAATTAAAAGATAGAGGAATTTTGTTTTTTTTTGTACAGGGCGTGAAACTGATTTTTGCAGGCTTCAGGGCGACAACAAGCCCAAAAAATTATATTTCATACGCCTGTATATCCTCATTTCAGGACGTCAAGGCCACTTACCATCAAGATGAGTGAGGTTATCCTGGATGTCTAAAAATACATATAAAAATAAGTATTTTTGGTGAGGGCTTATAAATTCCTTTCCATCATCAATGACATCCGTTCCCATAACACTTGCACAACGTAAATAATTCAATTTGTTTCCCGGACACTGTAATGACCACACGTAAATGCGAAATTGGTCCAGATGACGCATTGATGTCATCGGCTACGGGACAAAAGTGACCCCCAAGAGAATTTCCTTCGAATTAGCAATGTTGCCACGTTCGCAACCTTGAAAATGGTAATGAAAAAACAATTACTTTTTTTACTTTTAGGGAGTAAAGATTTGATTACTGTTGTAACTTCTAAGTAATGGAGAACATTAAGATTAGGGCTCTGTGAAGGTGCCATTTTTGCCTCCGTCTCAAATCGAAACCTATTGTTAGTACTTTTGTTTTTTACGCTAGAATTATAAGAATTCCTGTGAAATTAAGTTATGTGTTAGATAATCATTTAGTAGAATTTTTATCAAATATAACCTCGTTCGAACAACCAAAACCCAAGTGCTAATCGTACTCGTAGTAGCACAAAATCTATTGTATGTGAACCTGGCATCTTTTACCCAACAACGGAAGAAAGGAGAGCAGAGTTTTTATTAAAAATTAAGTTTTCACAAATGTCTTAGACTGTCATGGTTACACGCACTAGAAAACTGACAAAAGTCCGGGATATTTACCATGTTTCACTATTTCCCCGATATCCCGAGGTTCCCGATATTTCGGCACTGTTACATGCGCCATGATCACTGGTGAAACTACGAACTCGATATAAAAGTGAAACATGGTAAATATCCCGAACATTTTCAGTTATCTAACTTCCAAATGAGTTTGGCAACACTGGCAGACAGGATGAGGACGTCCCGAGGATGGCGGAGAGACGGTGCAACGGTACTAAGCGTTTGTTTGCGCAGACCAAGACATCTTAGGGTGCTCCATCAATCTTTATATTATCTGTAGCTTGCGCCGAAACTTTGACTGGGTATAGTAAGTACCGTTCGCATGTAAAGTCTGTATTTGTTTTGAATTAAAAAATAAATAAATGCTCCACAACATCATATTGATTTGATCTCGGGGGAAGAATAGAATAGAATAGAACATATTTATTGATCATAAAATTAAAAATACAAAACTAAAATAAAACATACACATACAAAAATATTTATGGTGTAAAGGTTCTGCCTCAGCATGTGCCGTAGCAGCCGCGAGGACGCGACGGCGCTGATATTCTGGCAGAACCTTCTAGAAGTAGCTAAAGCAGTGTTACGGATGTCAAAACAAAAGTGGTATACATAAAAAATGTGTATGTATTCAATGTCCATGACATAAATATTTGTCCCGAGTAAGCCTCGAATCCGTGACTCTTGGCGCATGAGACAGGAGAACTATCCAAATCGCTATTGAGCCAGTCAATTAGGTTTCATTTTTAACCGGATAATGTCCAAGAAGTGTACATTAAAAATTCAAGTGTTACAAATCATCTAAGGGATTTAAGGCTGTGCAACTGTGAACCAATTGCATATTATTATAAAAAAAATCAATAATCAATGTCTACCAAGACAGAGTTGTGGAATTTATATAATCTAGCCATTTTTGTAGTGATGAATGAAAATGACTAAATCCTTATTTTATTTTGAGGTTAGGCTTCAGCCTAAATTACATGGTTTACAACTTTTTAAAAAAAAATGTTGTGTGTGATTCAATTAAACCGTTAACTATCAAAACTAGTGCATGTGTGGAGTAAGCATTAATTGGTATCTGTCCTAGATCGATAAAATTAACACGTTTTGTTGATTCAATTAGTGCTTGTCTAGAAACTGTTTCAATAGGCTAACTCAAGATTGTTGAATTGATAAAAATTAACATGTTTAGTTAAATTTTTGTTTATATCTCTTGGGTTTTCATTTCATTTATTTTATATAAGTGATATTGATAAATCTTCATGTAATGGTAGTTAATTCAAAGAGATGACGACAGGGACAGTGAACTAGTATTTCCAAAATTCTGTTCAGTTATAATATATTAAGATAACTCAGCTGAAAACAAAATAAGGCTAAGACCGGTTTCATATTGTTATATTTATTATAAAATCCAGTTTAGGGTAGCCGGGATCCCGTCAGTAAAGACGTATAATTATTGTCTAAGTAAAAAGGCTCTTCGACTGGCTCGGTGAAATAGTGGTTAGTAACCCTGGCTGGCGGTTCCAAGAGTCGTGGGTTCGATTCCCACTCGGGACAAATATTAGTGTGATGAACCCTCGGTATTTGTTTCGTGTCTGGGTGTGATTATGTCTTTATGTAGTTATCTCAAATATCTAAGTAAATCAGTCTCTGACGCCCAATGTACAAGCTCTGCTTAGTTTGAGGTCAGATGACCGTGTGTGGAAATATCCTGGAAAAAATCCAGCAAATCTATCGACAAAAAGTCTTTTTTGCTCACAGTGTGGAGGGCACCCGCATGGCAATCTTCGCGTCGGCAGAGTTAGCGGCGACCTTGCAGGAATTGTTGCCAGGACACAATCAGCGGTTCCGGCACTGCGCGCGCGCAGGACGGCGGCACGTGCCGCAGACATCCTTGGCCGTATCCCGATGGCGCGATCTCTAGCAGCTAGTTGATGTAAGCATTTAGAACCGGAAAGGTATAATTGGCTGAGCGATAGGGCTAGTAAGCCTGGTGCCGTAGACAAAGTAACAATATCAAAACGATAACGACGATCAATGAACCACGTGGTCAGATTTATCGCGTCTAATGTTGACATTGGGGTTGACCCCATCCATTTTATTCTTTTCGAAGTTCGCTATCGTTTCGATATTATTACTTTGTCTAAGCCCCCAGTGCAGTTAAAAAGAAAATATTTGGCGTTCTTTTTGAAAAAAAATTAGCTCGAAACTAATTTCGAGCTAATTTTTTTTCAAAACGTCAGTTAGGAAAAAAAAGATGTAATTCTTAGGAATTACATCTTTTTTTTCCTAACTGACGTACGATGATGGCTTAGAGTAGACTCGTCGTCATCACCGGACATGCGAAGGTGCGGCTGGCTCTCGGCACATACACACGTCATACACGGCAGTGTATAAGAATAGGTTTATATTCAGTGTTTGAAAATAATGAATCCAGGATTGGGACAACTTTTAAGAGATTGCGTACGAAAGCATTGAATGGCTTTTTTAAATATTTGTTGTCAATTAATTTGTTGTAAAAAAATGAAAGGAAATACTGAAATACAGGTTTTTGTTATCTGAATCTGTTGTTTTTATTTAGTTGTCCTATCCTGTTGATCTTACTCGTTTAGAAATGTACTGGACATTTTTGGGGTTTCCAAGGTACCAAATAAAATGTTTTACTCTGAACAGTGTTATGTACTGTTATAAACAGTGTTTCTTCTCAATTATATTCGAACGGGATGTCACATTCACGCCCAACGTTTGGCGGGCGTAGACCTCAGTGCGAACCGTCAAAACGATGTCAACGTAGATTTATTCGCATACAGAGCTGTGACCTCACTCAGCCCCTGTAATATCGTTCTCTGAATGAGTAAGTAAATAACTAAATACTCCAACAAGTCACATATGTATTATATTTATATACACAACTCTATACGTATAAGATTAGAGTTAAAATGTTTACTTTGAGAAACTCGAATGAATGTACCTAAATATTAGCCTAACATCTCTTAGTTATTACATAGTTAGAACATAGAATCTGATAACGATATACGTAAGCTCTAACACTTATGTTAGGGATATAAGGAACATCTGACCACGCCTGTTAATGTCGTTATTGTTTTAACATAAACCAGTTTCCTTAGATAAATACAATTTTTAGACGCAAACCGCAATAAAGGGCAAATGTAACACTACAAGCAGTATTTCATTGTGTCTAGTTTCGCCACCTACGGATTACATTAATCAGGATGGTGTTACGCCTGTAATCGAGTTTGATACAGACCGCGCTAGATATCCCCTACCTCGGCTATTAGCCCTTCGATGAGACTGTCACTCAAAGGGCCCGGCCTTTCTTCGCCTACCACTTCTCACGCTTTCCATCCGAGATTATGAAGAAAACTAATATCTTGTAGATGCCCTTATTTAGAAGCTGCATTACCATCACGTACGTTTATTGGATGGCTCATTAGCATAATCAATGTCATTGGGGTTATCGCACCGGCGGGAACTCTGATCTGTCCCGGTGAAACGTTTTAACGTTATTCAAATGATAAATTGGTTCACATTATTCCGGTTCAATTTGTATTACTTGTTGGAGTGACAAATTTATTCGGACTGGCACGCTCAGATTTTGTTAACAACAAAGCTTCGCTAGCATAGGTACGATCCGTCCGATATACCATACTCACTATACTCACTAATGTTACAGATATTATTGAGTATAGTGAGTATGGTATTTCGGACCTAGTGGAGACCCGCTTGAAATTATGATGATTTTTTTTCGTAACTAACTACGGCCTTGGAGTAGTCTTGTCATCATCACCAGTCTTGTGAAGGTGCAAATTGCTCTGATCCCTATTTACCTACAGTCAACAGTTTAATCTGGAAAATCCTATTTCATCATTCCTGTCCTATTATACAACCTAGGCATAGGTCACATCACAGTGAGTACCATAAACCTACATTATTCGCGCCTCAGATCAACATGGGCCACATCCACACTATGGTTTGTCCTATTTACGTACACAGTTATGATAAATTCAATTCCTACACCTTGTTCCAATTCGCCCACAGCGGCAATCTCGATGACGATTTATCTGACGGGTTTCAGAAATACCTATCTAGGGTTATCAATACAGAGTAAGTAGGGCTATTATGGTATGCCTTGTATTTACAGCTGAATGTTATCAGTTTCATGAAATATTGTCGGATGCGGATTTGTCATTATGTGTTGTTATAAAAAGTCACGGCCAAATAGTACGGTCTTCTGAAGTGCAAGTAAGTAATAAGATTATTAGGTATGTATCTGTAAAATAAAATATAGTTACTTCCTTGATTTTCTTTCTCTCTCTAGTCGTTCCCTCATGTCTGAGGATCGTGGTCAGCATAGGATCCAAGCCTGGAGCGGATAATCTGCCTCCACCGGTTCCTATCCAGCGCGTTCTTCACCACTGTGAAAGTTTCGAGGACGATGAGTCTTTCACTTGGTCAGTCCATCTTGTTGGTGAGCGACAGCGCGATCGTTTGCTTTCGGTGATTTTATATTACTTCTAATTACTGGTTGTTATAATTACAGATAAATTTATTTTGACTTCTTTTGGTGATGGTACAGATTTGGCATCACCACGATATATTACGATTTTTCAATTTCAGGACCTATCAAATGCATCTCGTGAACTTAGAAATCGAGTCCTTTTTTTAAACAATATATTATTGTGTGTAGAGTATTGTCAGCCCTGTTGCATTTCACCTTAGATCAAAGGTTCCCAATGTATTCACACCCCAAACTCTTGTCCGTTTACAACCTTAGGCCTCAACTGTCCTATTACTGATACACTTGACTGGCAGACGTAATAGGGACATTGATACAATAGTACATTGCTGAACATGGAAAGATTTCTATTGTGAACACGACAAGAATGTCTGAAGATTTATATAGATGTAGCCTAGTGGCAGCACTTTGGTTGATGATAAGTTATAGGAATTATAGCATAAAGGAGTCATGGTAAGCCATGGTATCGGGCTAAATACTAGAACACCACTTAATACTTCGTCTTCTTTTAAAATTTCGATATTGACATAATTAATCTAGGTTAATGGTTATCGATTCCGCGGCTAATAGGTACGCCCATCACTTAAAGTCGCTAATTGCGGGTGATTAGTTGCATTTTGCAGCGTTATCTATTACACTTATTGTAGCTTAAGAGCCGTTACGCCACAATGCCGAGGCGATTATGTACACCGCAGGTACTGGTATACTTCTGAGATACCAGCTCTTGTTTTCCCTCCTTTCTTTAATCCCGGCTCTTCGGGCGGAAAGTGAAACTGCACTAAAACCGGCCTTCAGGGCGGACCGACAGGCTAAATAGGATCTATTGTGCCTGTCGACCTCATAATAATATCGCACCCACCCCAGTGCGATACTGGCACTTTTGATAATTTTGGACCTTACGCGGAAACTATTCGAACTTTACAAGTAACATTCTCGCGCCTAATAAAGAAGGGCTTTAGGACCATTACTACATAATTAACTCATTTTAGCAATTTTAGCAAAAGTGCCAGTCTCGCACGGCGTGTGCGATAGTAATATGGAAACCTCACGGCCGCTAACCATCAGAGGGCCTACCATGAGTTGGCTATCGAAAACTTACTTACGTTAAAAACCTATCGAGTTGTTTTTTTCATACGGCCGATTTTAGTTCTTCGCGTAACCACCAGCCGGCGCTGTACATGTTTTTCATAGACATATTTACGTAGGCGATATCGAGCGCGTAAGCTTTAAACTCATGGTAGCCCCACAGGTGATGCGAGGTAACCTTGAACATCTGATAAAAAAAAAAACGTATTAAACTTTGGGAATCTCAGTCAAAGGACTACGAGCTTTGCTGGTTCGCCCACGGGCAGGCCAGTTTACGAGTCGTGCCGCATTTGTTGTCGCCGACATCCGTTGATTTACTGGTGTTCGTTTAACGAATACCATTTCCCGTTAAAGGGCACATCCGTGAATACTTAATCTAGGAGACAAGTATGTTCGCTGACGGATAGAGTGAGGCTAGCGAAAGTACTTGTAGTCTCGGATAGGAACAAGGAACATTCCTTACTTATTTCCTATTTTATGTAATCTCGGGAAACATCAGTATGTCTGTGACGTACCTATGTATTTATAATGTACAATGAATGAGTTGAGTTTGAAAAGTTTACCTTTTGAGTTAAATTAAATCCAGGCCTATGAATTTGACAATTACGTTGTTTCGTTTTTGTATTACTGTTATATATACATACATGCATACATTTATCATATTAAATGTATATGCGTCCCTAGAAAGCTCCTAGAAAGTAACGACTCATAAATTAGTGTCCCATCAAACGCTGAAGCGATATCTATTACTTTCATAACATGTTGCGCGCCAGTAAAAGTGAATATAAAATTAAACCGTTTTCATAAAACTATTTTACGCTCAAGGCAAACATTGTGAGTGCATATGAATATTTATACAGCTTCCAGTGCGCTCTGAAGTGCAACCGTTCGTTTAATAATCCCAGTTTGGTTATAAGATCGTGGCCGTGCCATGTTTAGCTCCCCCTTAATAAAAGCTCGAACGAAAGCTTAGGCTTTCAGCGGTTCATCTGAAGTAGCGGATTAGAGCGGATTGAAAAGTTTAAGCTTGCAAGTTGTATAGACGTTTCAAAGTGAGTTTGAGGAGTAGCTTTTTTGATAGGATTCGTTATTTTGGTAGATAATGTTGATGGAAAAAAATATATTGTCATTTATATTTATGTTCCCTGTATTCTGATTCAGTTAAGAGCTTCTTATGATAGTTCCAGAAAATAAACTTACTTAGTTAAATTGTTAAAACCAATACTTGTAACTACTGTATTTCTATAGTAAAATTAGAAGTTTAGGCAATTACAATCGTATTGTTTTAAGTGAACTTATCTGATGTAACTAACATAAACATAAGAAGTCTAATATATTTGTAACACAGTAAACTTTAAGAAACTCCTCCTTGTTTTGACCTCATCGTTTAAAGGCATAAGAATCGCTACCCTTTTTTTCCTAACTGACATACGATGATGGCTTGGAGTGGCCTCGTCATTATCACCGAACTTGCGGGGGAGCGGATAGCTACCCCTAAGGATCGCTACCGCTACCGCCTATGTTCGAGTGGTATTTTAGAAAGCCACATGTTGGAGTTGATGCGTAAAACCTTTAATTGAATCTCCTAGTCGCGGGTAAGCACTATGAATAGGTAATTAATTAATCGCTACTGCGTGCACATGCAATTTACATCGGAATAGTTTACACAAAAATGGCAATTTTAAATCTTGACCGACTTAGGAAATTGGGCATGGTTCCTTTGGAAAGGACACTTTTACCGTTATTTTAGTGAATTAGATGCAAGCTACGGTATATAGCGCTTCAAAGTATTAAATCAAAAGGAGAAACAGATTATTATGATAGAGTTACTTTATTTTTCTTCGCCGGTACACTCATTTCAGAGTGTTCGTGGCCCAGGTGTCACGACACCTCTGAAAAGAGTGACAAATTTTACTTAACTTCACGAAAGGTTACTTAGTATGTTTATTTTTAAATTATAAATAACTAGTTACTGTAACCCTCGCTTTGTTTTGGGTTCATATATTATTCATAAAAACCTTCCTTATAAATCAGGTATTTATAGATAGAGTAGGCTATCTATCAAAAAAACGCATCAAAAACCGTTGTGTAGTTGTAAAGGTTTAAGCATACATAGGGACGGACAGACACAGGAAGCGACTTTGCACTACTATGTACTATGTAGTGTTGATTATTAAAAAGAGAATATATTCTCTTTTTGAGAGACATATGTTGTTTTGATCGAGTATTTGGGAACGCCCCCTATACGCAATCACAGTTCAATGAATATGAAATGATTCATTTATCAGACAGATGACGCCAGTGACTGTATAGATGAGTTGATTAATTAAATTGATTTAACACTGTACTTCTAAGTATAAGAGAAGTATAAAATATTCCAATACGATAAATGAGCTGGTTATTGTTATAGAAAAACAAAATGTGGAATTGTGTCTGTCGACCTCATATTTGGATCTCACTACCGCTTACCATCACGTGGAGTAAGGTCATCTTGTTAGCCTTTTATAATAAAAAAAAATAAAAAAATTACCAACATCATAAAATAAATAAATAAATCATCTAGAGACCTTCGTTAAATACCTGCCAGGAGCAGGCCGTAGTATATACATATTATTATTATTTTGGGATACAAGAGAAAAGTAGTAACTATCATCATCATCATCATCATCAGCCCATATACGTCCCCACTGCTGGGGCACGGGCCTACCCTAAACTAGGGCGATAAGGCCTTAGTTGTAAGGCGTTAAAACCAATTGACACTTTATATATATAAAACTGTTACAATTATTGCTTAAAATTGTTTAGATTAGCCAACAAGCAATGTTACTAAGTAGTTTACTTGTTTTAATCAAATTATATAAAACCGCACTGGTCAGGTTTATACTATTTACAAGAGCTTTTGATGTTTACGAGCTTTCTCCTCACTCGTTATAGCAATTAAATCAATGGCTTCTATTACCTCCGAACACTTAGCCATGAACACTTAAATATATGTTTTGAATAGTTTTATTATGTGTGTCTTATTAGCATCTCTGAAAGACTTGAAGGAAAATACGTACAGTTTAGTACCAGTACTTAGTAGTACAGAGAGAAACAAAGTAATATTGTCAATTTTATTTGAAAGAAGACTACTTAAAAATATTTTTATGCAACAATGTATGGAGCGTGGGCACTGGACACAACATTCTTTTCCGATAGCAATAACTTGACATAATGTTTAAAGAAATTATTAAGGATCTATAAATTGACGGTAATATTATTATAATATTGTCTCGCGATAAACCTATTCATTTCCTATAGATAGTAGTTTCGGCCTAAGTATCAAACCGGACCTAAAAATCTTCCAGTAACTCTATTAGTATTTCAAAGCAATGATTAGAGATGAGTCGTCACTTGTTTTTCTCCGATAAGGTCAATTAACTAATAAAACCGCTAGATAATTATAATGTGCGTGATTATCTGCAGCACGAACACTGTCGTGGTGTAAAAAATTGTTTATATGAGTGCACGTCATTATGTCAAAGTCCGAATTCCCCTTTTATAGATAAATTGTGTCTCCCCTAGACGCTATCACATCACACTAAAGTTTATCGGTGAAAGACAGTAGGATACTTTGCAAAGTTAAAATATGTACTTCAAAGAGGAAACCTTGAAATAAGTTCCTAATTAAGTGTTTGTTTTTATGTTATTTTACTACATTACTCACAATAAATTTATAAAATCAGAAATCAAATTTATAAAATCTGCTCGGTATCTCTCGTCTCAGGGATGTATGCTTTTCAAAATAATTAAATCCTGTCATGCAAGTTTAGCTCTCAAATTATAATGATGACATTACGGTCCGCATTTGGTGAACAAGAGGATGGTTCACTGCATTTTATTCTTGTGAGCTTTGAAGTGCGGTCAACAGGGCCCATAAATTCTGCTCCCCCATCAAAGACTCGGCCGACCGTGAAAATGTTAATGAAATAAAAACCATTTAGAGATCGATTTCCACTATTTACGATTACTGTTGTGAGCGCGTTTACACGGAAGTAGTTAGTGATAGAAAGTTATAGACGGAGTTAGACAGATAATAAAATCGATATATGTATGTACCTACGTATTAGATAAGTACTAGATTGCCATGCTACTTGTTCAAGGAACATGTTTGTCTCTGGCTACCACTACCTGTCTTTCTACTCTATGGAATTACAGATTAACAGCATGAGAATCATGCTAGTTTCATATTGTGGTTAGCTCTACTTAAAACGTAGTGTTTGTATGTTGTTGTTGTTGTAGTTGTTCATAAATAAAAAAGTTATGATAATTAAAATAATCATTTGAAATCTAACTAACTACGGATTAAACTCGCATGTATTATTATTCTAAACATATTATTTAGACTGTCTTGCCCGTGACCACGGGCGCTGTAAAGAGCTTGAAACGTCAGGTTTCTAGATAATATGTTTAGAATAACAATACACGCGAGTTTAATCCGTAAAATTAGATTTATTTCAAATGTGTAGTGTTCGCGTAAAAAATAAACAATAGTAAAGAATCATGTCCAACTTGCGGGGCGTTTGTATGCGCGCGTATATTCGAATAATATTATATGAGTGATAGTGTGTCTGTCTGTCTATATGACCGATTCAGATGATAGCTAGTTTGAGGTCCAAGAAAGAACCCACTAAAGCAAATACTCAAAGTTCAGACTTGGACTCTGCTTCGCAGACCAATTCACGTCATAATAGTTGTATGTACTACGTATACATACGCACATCGTCAGTAAGTCATTCAATTCCTTCATACGATACTCATAGTGTGACGTCCGATTGACCCGACAACAACACATCGACTGCTTTCGTTCAACATTTCACACAATCTATTGTATTGTATGACGCAAGACCATTACTTTGAATCTATTACACATTGACAACCAATTTTGTGCTTTATCGTCATACTGGCAAGGTCTCACTAAAGTGGGTGTAAGCATACATTGTGCACATTTGCACTATTTATTAGTGGTCCGACTGTATGTAGTTAGTCACCTGAAAACACGATATGGTACGAGTGTTGCGTAACTAAGTCTACGTCTATTTTGTATCATATGTGTAACATTTGAACGTTTGGTGATATAATCAATTTTATACAAAACTAGCTCAGCTACTTCGTCCGCGTTTTTACACATTTTCCATAGTTCCTTGCTCCTATTAGTCGCAGTGTGATTTTATATAGCTTAAAGCCTTTCTCGATAAATGGTCTATGCAATACAAAAAGATTTTTTTCAATTCGAACCAGTAGTTCCTGAGATTAGCACGTTCAAACAAAAAAAAACAAACTCTTCAGTTTTATAATATAAAGTAGTATAGATAATGGTAATACACTGATATTTTCTGAAATGTGTAACGAATTGATGACTCGACAACTATTGGTGGGTGAAAGTAAACCCTACTAAATCCTTCTAGTCTAGCTTTGCGTGGTAAAGTAGGCCAAAATCCCTTCGAACATTTTTCACGAGCAGGTTCGTGAAGGGAAAACTATCGAAAACAAGTTTTCCACCCGCTGCTTTGCCGGCGTGGACTACTTTCCGCTCCCGTTTTACTCCATAGATTTTAAACATTTCGATGGCCCCACCGAATAAACGTGTAATAGCCATTGCACGAAAAAAATTTTTTTTGGTATTTCGTTACATTAGCCTCTCCTCTACCTCCCCATTTTTTTTTAGAATTTTTTGATCATAAACAAGCCTGTAATTGCATTAAAAACCTTTTTTCCACGGAAATAATATATTTTTTTGTCCCAAGAATATTATTTTAAGTGACTATTACATGCTTCATACTATCTCTGTTTCACAAGAATAAACGTGTATAAACAGCAAAACGTTTGATATTGTTAGTTCTTTGTTGTTAAGTATAGGCAATATGCGTTTGCACGTTTATTCGTGTATATTTTTTTGGTGCTTTTTTGAGTAATGTGTCTTGCACGAGAAGTAACTTAGCAAATAATTTTGCATTGTTTCTTACCAAAATAGATAAGTTTTATAATTTATTGCTATAAATCAAGCACCAGTATTTCATTATTCTTAATAAAATAAAAAGTAGAGTAAAAGTGCCTTAACCAAATATAAACGACAATCAATTTTTGCAATCGGGTCTCGCAGGGTAATAATAGATAAGTTTTATAATTTATTGCTATAAATCAAGCACCAGCCTTGTGGTGACGGCGTAAGAATACAAAGTGTTGTAGTGGAAGCTGTATGAGGACATTAGTAGGGGCCATACATAGCTCCAAAACACATTTCACTGTTGTAATGGGAGACTTCAATGCAAAGCTGGGCCGTAGAAGCGATGGTGAGCTGAAAGTGGGACGATTTGGATATAAACATCGGAATCTCAGGGGACAGATGATAGCTGACTCTATGGAGAAAGAAGGACTTTTTATGAAGAATTCATTCTTCCGAAAGTCGCCGCACAGAAAATGGACCTGGTTGGGTCCGAACGGCTGAACTAAAAATGAGATAGACTACATCATGACCATTAGGAGACGTCATTTCAACGACGTCTCTGTGATCAACAGGATTAAAACCGGAAGTGATCACCATATCGTTAGAGGCACATTGAATATCAACGTCAAACTGGAAAGAACGCGTTTGGTGAAGGCTGCGCTCCGACCATCGAAGGCACATATCCAAAACCCCGAGAGCTTTCAGCTTGAACTGTCGAATCGCTTTCAATGGTTGGACTGCTGTTCATCAGTGGAAGATATAAATAGCAGGCTGTAAACTGAAACTGTTCATACGGTACGGTCCAAGTTTTTCAAAAGCCAGCGTAAAAAAAAGACCTCAAAAATCTATCCGACCATACCCGACACCTCATGGCTAGTCGACGTTTTTTGACGCTGAAAACTTCGGATGAAGCTGAGTCATATAGGCAACTGAATAGACTGATTAGGAAGTCTCTGCGACATGATTTACGCTCCTTTAATACCCAGCGTATTAAGGAGACAATTAAGCGGAACCAAGGCTCCAAAGTGTTCGCAAGAGACGCGTCTATTGGGCAAAGCCAACTGACAAAGCTGAAGACTGAAGATGGACGCGTGACGTCAAACAAGTCAGAGTTGCTACGGGAGATAGAGAGGTTCTATGGGCAGTTATATACCTCGGTCTGTGCTGAGCCAGCTATTGTGGCGACAGACCCCAGAGCCAAGCTAACCCGACACTATACCGAAGACATCCCGGACATCAGCCTGTATGAGATAAGAATGGCTCTCAAACAACTTAAGAAAAACAAGACACCGGGTGAGGATGGAATCACTACAGAGCTTCTGAAAGCGGGTGGAACACCGGTACTTAAAGTCCCTCAGAAGCTCTTTATTTCTTCCCGCTCGACGCCAAAACGCCAGAAGCATGGAACAGGGGTGTTGTGGTCTTGTTCTTCAAAAAGGTGACAGAACCTTACTGTAGAACTACCGGCCCATAACACTGCTAAGCCATGTCTACAAGCTGTTCTCTAGAGTCATCACGAATCGTCTCGAACGCAGGCTTGATGACTTCCAGCCTTCCGAACAAGCCGGTTCCCGAAAAGGCTATACAGATTATACAGAAGACGGAGGAGTATAATCGGCCACTATTCTTAGTGTTCGTGGACTATGAAAAGCCTTCGATTCCGTCGAAATTTGGGCGGTTCTTAGATCCTCACAGCGATACCGTGTAGATTATCGGTACATTGAAGTGTTGAAGTGTTTGTATAACAGTGCCAACATGTCAGTCCGAGTACAGGAAAATCGCACGAAGGAAATCCCCTTACAAAGAGGAGTACGACAGGTAGTTGTCATATCTCCGAAACTGTTTACTGCAGGCTGCTCTGGAGGATTCCTTTAAGCTGCTGGAATGGCAAGAACTTGGTATCAATATTATTGGCAAGGCAAAATACATCACTCACCTTCTATTTGCTGATGACATCGTAGTCATGGCCGAGTCGCTGGAAGATCTAGGACAAATGCTCGATGACCTCGATAAAGTTTCCTAACAAGTGGGTCTTAGAATGAACATTAATAAAAAAAAATATGTTTAATGCCCATGTTGCACCCACCGTACAAACTGTTGGGAACTTTACTCTCGAAATTGTGGACGAATATATCTACCTCGGACAGGCAATCCGTTTAGGAAAATCAACTTTAGAGAGAGAGGTCTGTAGGCCGCTGCAAATCGGCTGGGCAGCGTTCGGGAAATTGCACAACGTGTTCTCGTCCAAAATACCTCAGTGTCTCAAGACAAAGGTGTACAACCAATGTGTGTTACCTGTGATGACTTACGGCGCTGAGACGTGGTGCTTCACAAAAGATCTTTTTATAAGGCTCAATGTCGCGCAGGGAGCTATGGAGAGGGCTATGCTCGGCATTTCTCTACGTGATCGAATCAGAAATGAGGAGATTCGTAGAAGAACCAAACTTGCTGACACAACCCACCAGATTAGCAAACTGAAGTGGCAATGGGCCGGGCCACAAAGCACGAAGATTGGACGGTCGTTTGGGCCGAAAGATCCTACCGTGCAGGCCACGTACTGGAAAGCGCAGTGTGGGACGACCACCTACCAGATGGACCGACGACCTGGTGAAAATCGCTGGGTTTTGTTGAAAGCTTCGAAGAGGCCTATGCTCAGCAGTGGGCAGCAATGGGCTGAGATGACGACAATTTTATTAAAGATTATGTTGGAATTTATTTAGTTCTCAAAATGCTTATAAGATAAGCTGTTTGTTTTTTTGTTGATTTTTGCTCAATTTCTACAGTAATGAGAAATATCTCTATGAATGTCAAAGGCTGATTATTATAAAAAATAGTTTCATTGTTATTATTATGATAATAAATAAAAATAATATATAAAAAACAGAAGTTTTGTTTATTTTCCCTATAAAGATTATGCAATTACATAGCGTGTATTCATAATGTTAATATGCATAACACATTGTACAGCTAACTTAATGACACGAATATAAATGTAATTTTTATTACCATCCATAGATCACCAAATATTTCTGTAATACAAGCGTGCAAACAATTGCAGCCGCCATCAAAAGACGCGTGATTTCCCTAGAATAATAGTGTATCATTGCGTTATGTTCATCAACATCGTTTAAATTCACACGAATAAACGTGTAATGATCTATAACAGTCAACTGACGACTCTAATTTCACTCGAGTAATTGTATAATATGGATTTTCTTGATTATTGACTAAATTAACGACTATTCCTTAAAATAAATTATATCAGCTAAAAGATTATTTTTTTATCTTTAATTTCATTATACATTGTTCTAACCTACCTATAATAATACCCGAGATAGTAAGGATTAAACGTTTTTATTCTCTCCTGTAAAATTGACGTTTTTCACATGCACGTTTATTCGGTGGGGCCATCGATTTGTTATTCGGTTTTGTCACTGTAAAATAAGAGATCATTATTGTAGCGGGTTACACAAGAAGATGGTAATGCTTGCAGTTTCGACCAATCAAACCGTCACCCCTCGTTATTTATCTGTCAAGATAATATTTACTGTAATCATAATGCACGATTAAGTTATGGAAGAAAACTGTCCAGGGGGCTTAGACAAAGTAACAATATCGAAACGATAACGAAGTTTGAAAAGAACCAAATGTATGGGATTGACAAAATGATTTGTCGCGTCTAATGTCAATCCCATCCATTTTATTATTTTCGAACTTCGTTTTCGTTTCGATATTGTTACATTGTCTAAGCCCCCAGTTCTTTCATTATATTTTGTTTTTGTTAATTTGATGGTAGAACTATATAAAATCAAGAACACATTAATTCTCAATATGAAATGTGCCCATTTCTAGTGGACATAGTGCGAAAATAAAATAACAAGAATTTAAACACAAAACCTATCTATAAATGCTTTTTTAGGTAGAAAGGCTTAAATTTAACCATTTATTTACAATATCGCCGTTCATTAAGGAATGTTTATGCCCTGATTTCGCTAATGATTTTGTTAATTATTTCTTGGAAATCTATGAGAACGTTTACCACCCGAAACTAATGCTTTGTAATACGATACCAAATTATGTATGGTTATTAGAATAAATTTTGGTATTTCTAATGGTTTATCCATGATTTGACAATTGGTTTTGGTTGATTGTAAGAGTATTCCCGTGTGGTCGATAGTGAGGATTTCCTAGACAAGAAGCTAAACAATTAAAACGGTTAACACACTCGGAACAGAAGGTAAGTGGACAGAAATTATAGGTACTTTGACCTCGCCTTTACCGTAGACAGTGTTTCTCCTGTACGTTTCGAATATTTTAGGAATAAATATTATTATTTATTCGTTCCTAAACGCCCAATAGTCCAGTTATGACCCTAGAAAGAGATGACCTGACTGACTACGAGGATGGCTTGGAGTAGCCTTGTCATCATTACCGGAGCGGATGACTCTCACTCCCAAAGAGACTTGGCTCTTGAGTCAGTAACACATAAGTTTTATTCAAAGGTAACCCCGGCTTACATCATCATCTACACCTAACATTCTTTAAATGACTTAATTCCGCCTCAAATTTCAATGATTATTATTTATATAACAAGTTCAATTGCAATTATCTCCCTTAATAAAATATTATTCGATCAAGTTTATGAGTTCAAACAATTTATTTGCGAGTCTAGTTGAAACTAGTCGTACAAGTATCTCTATAGATACAACTACTTATATTCAAGTTCTTCGAACTTCATGCAATCATCGGTCTTCAATCAAAATTTTATAGACATCGAGTGATAGAAATGCTATAAATCGTTATAAGGTGTGAACGGCTTAATAGGTGTTGTTGTAACATGGACAATAAAACGATTACATTAGAGAAACTATTATCTCAAAAGGTGTGCCTAAACGCTAAAACGCGGACGCCGATTAGTGGGAACTAGGGCGATTGATAGGGTTGTGTCCAGTCATCCTCAACTTAATTCCTGTTAGTCCACCCCTTTGGAGGTTTTAATGAATCAAAAATAAATATTAAAAATAAACATACATTTATCTGATCCTGTTGTAAGAGGTGGGTATATCGATACACGATAACTGAAACAACTGAGGTAAAGGTACGCAAATAGACTGAAATATAATAACACACACAGACTCAGTACAAACGCCGATATGTCTCGAGTGGGAATCGAACCCAGCGCATGAAATAGTGGTACTATCTAATGTGCTACTGAGCTATCCCTTATTATGCAGAAGTTTGATCGTTAGAATAAGTCAACGGGGTCAGTTTGTTTCGATTGGGAATTGAACGCGCTACCTAGGAATACAATCCAATGAGCTACCGTCATTATGCAGAAGCTTGATCGTAAGAATTAGTCAATGTAGCCATCGATTCATTTCCTAGTACTCATAATCATAGTCAAGAATCAAACTTATAACGTTAGGGGTGAGAGCCATCCGCTCCCCCGCAAGTCCGGTGATGTTGACGAGGCTACTCCAAGCCATCATCGTATGTCAGTTAGAAAAAAAAAACTTCTAATGTTCAGCCCTAGCCAGTCCCCAGTGGCGCATCGTCAGAGTGATTACCCGCCTCCTACTTGCATTATCTGACTAAAGTCACAATTGTGAGTGACCTTATCGTTCATTGACATTGGCGTCAATGCGCATGCATTGCTTTCTTGTTTGGCTTCATAGCTGGCATCATTCGCTTATCAACGGGGTTGTTTGGGAGCAAAGTTTAGTAGGTGTCTCAGATTTGGTTCAAGGTTGCATTGGTTTCGATGATTTTGTTGATGTCCGCTTTTGAATGTAAAGTTTTTGAAGTATTCTTATATTTTAAGATATAAATAACAAATATTACACAACCTCACATACTTTGATCTGATCTCATGATAAGTAGCTTAGTATAGGAAGATGAACTTTGATTGCTTATGATTGAGGAAAAATTGCATGTTCTCTGTATACATAGCAGGTTAACTTAAAAATGATCAGAACTGTGTACTTTAGTTCTAGACCATAAGTGTGTGTATGGATTAGAAAACTGAAAGTGTCCGGGATATTTATTTCCGAATTCACCCGTGATCATGGCGTTTGCAACAGTGCCGAAATATCGGGAGCTCATTAAAACAAAACAACATGGTAAATATCCCGGACACTTTCAGTTTTCTAATGTGTGTAACCATGATAGTTTAACATTATATATTGTGTGTATGGAGCCTATTTGAAGGGAAATAAGTGTTTTGAGTAGGATTTTAATATATGTTTGCATTAACTTCTCTTGACATAGGAGATAGATGCAGTTTTTATAATGTTTGCTTTTGTTCTGTGAAGGTTATACTCGTAGATGTAATTATCATTACATTGACCTAACATTACAATAAAAGGGCCAAATAGGTCATATCTTATTACCTCAGTTATGAGCTATGAGCTATTGCATTACATAAAATAAAGTGCTCTATTGGAACATTGAACTCTTTTCATTGTTGTATATCGAAATGTGTATTTCTTGTCTATTTGTAAGTAATTATATTAACTATTAAAAAAAAGCGTCGATGGCCGAGTGGTTAAGGTCGTTGCTTGCCATGCGAGAGGTCGCCAGTTCAAACCCCGCCAGGTACCAATGTGTTTTTCAAATTTGAAATTCATATGTACCATCATTCGACGCTTTAACGGTGAAGGAAAACATCGTGAGGAAACCTGCACACCTAAGAAGAAATTCTAAGGTTGTGTAGTCGACCAACCCGCACTTGGCCAGCGTGGTCGACTAAGGCCTTATCGCCCTAGTTTAGGGTAGGCCCGTGCCCCAGCAGTGGGGACGTATATGGGCTGATGATGATGATGATGATATTAATTATTTACTTATTTTTAAGTCACTACGCTGTCGTGGTTAACTATCGTCACTACAGCACATGCTTACACAATGGTTTAGTAACTGTTTTTTTATTTATGTATACGTTTATAACTATATTTTTCTGGATGTAAACGTTAACTATAGTGTTGCCTGCATTGTCTTTTGTGTATTAGTACGAGTTTGATTCCGTTGTTATTTAAATTTTCCGTGCTGGCCTAAAACCCTTTAGCATCGGCATAATATTCGCAAAGTAGGTCATTGCCAAGCCAATATTTATACGGGACGTAAACATTTCCCTGAATGTATGATCACGTCATTTACTACATGGGCAGAACTGACCAATAATCTCTTTTTCCTTAACCAAAACAAGAATGCTTTTATCTTAGACACATGAAGGAAAGAATGAAATCATTAACAATGATGCTGCTAATTGATCAGGGATTAGGAATAACTCATTGTTATAAACCACTTGGTTTTTTGTATTCCTCCGGTAAAAGAGATAATTAGCTCATTATAATGGACAAAGCAAAGTGATAAAGTACTGTTTTTTATTTTGAAGTTATTCATACTGTGCATTCTTCGTACCTAATGATGAGTCAAAGCATTTCAGGCTGCCATGCGGCATTCTCAAAAGCTCTTATTGTAAAAATGCATTACATTTGATACGTCGTGTTGTATAGTTTTTAAATGTTCCATGGTTGGCAACCATACTACCCAATAAATAATCATCCTGGTGAATGAATAGTACTTCTATTGATGATTTGGAATTTTTTGCAATTCCGTTCGAAATTGTAATAGATATGTTTAAAAATTAATCTTAGTGAAGTACTTACTTACTTACTAATCAGTATCTGAATTACGGGCTTGCATAAAAATCATTCTCGGTAACGTAGAAGACAGTTTCATTTTTCGGTTACATATGGATATTTTACCTGTCACTCGGGAACAACTAGTTTGATAATTATGATTTAAAATGATGATAGGTGACGTGAGCAGAAAATAATGTCAAGTTCAGAAACATAAGACGGCACTAGAAAATAAACGGCGTTTACCGCAATATACCAAATACCTATGTATTAAGTTTAAACAGAGTCACCGCAAGGGAAGCTATTAGTTATTTTACATTGTCTCTGCAAGGCGGTTATTAATGCCGAGGGTATAAGACTTGATTATTCTCCAGACACCGCTCTAAAACGTGGGTTGTGTATAGCTTCATCATCGTCATCATCGGCGCATATACATCCCCACTGCTGGGGCACGGGCCTACCCTAAACTAGAAAGATAAGGCCTCAGTCGACCCAGTGCGGGTTGATCGACTACATAACCTTAGCATTTCTTCGTAGGTGTGTTCAGGTTTCCTCACGATGTTTTCTTTCAATACTACATATGAATTTCAAATTTGAAACACAGTGGTACGTGGCGGGGTTTGATCTGGAGATCTCTCGCATAGCAAGCAACGACCTTAACCACTCCGACATCAATGCTTCTTGTATTTCTTATTTGATTTAATTTTTTTTTAAATGTTGACCATTCTCAGGTTATTGACCTTTTCGTGGTGGCGTGATTTCGAGATTTCCTGCTTCGTAGTGAATATCTGACTTTTACTAAGACTCTATTATACAATAGAAACTACATAATATATATACGTATACGTCATCATCATCATTAGCCTATTTGTGTCCACTCCTGCACATAGGCCTCCCCAAATGCTCGCCACTTCTGTCACATCAACATAATACGTATGCACGGAAATTTCATATAAAAAAAACGACGAATATTATTTTTCTTAACAACAATAAGTATGATAATTATTTTGTTTTTTGACACAATTACGTCACTTTTGCGCTGGTACATCACACTGCCAAATCGATACAGCTTATTGATGGATAACTTTATTAGTATCAATCGAATATTGACCCACATAGATAGTTCAAGAAACAGAAAACGCCTGCTCCAAATACCTCGGTACTCTTGAGTGACGATCAACATAATATCCTTAATTGTTCAGAAACGCATTAAGTTAACGACTCGTCTGACCGAGTGTTTACTTTAGGGGTCCTTGAAAGATCTATGATCATTTAATTTTATTTGAAAAATATTACTATTCATGTGTACGTATTTGCACTTTTTGACTTTGAGGCGGAGACATTTTAGCAAAATAAGAATAAAATGTTGCATAAGTCACGATTTTGCCATGATGTTATTAGAAGTGGTTACTACAGGTTTTACGACAAATACGATACAGTGAATCCAAGACAAAGGATTTCTTTTTAATAAATAATTTACTCCAAAAATGTTAGATAACTATACGAATAATTTAAACTATCTAATAATACATCATCAATATATAAATGTAAAAATGTAGACATACATAACCTTCTTGTAAAAACCTATGCCTATATAAAAACTAGGTGCATAATTACAAATTGTTTAGACATAAATAACGCAAGGTACATACATGCTAGGTACATACTGCACTAGCATGTATGTACCTTGCGTTATTTATGTCTAAACAATTTGTAATCATGCAAGTAACAAATCCATAACAGGTCATTGTCAAGCTCAATATTGGGACGTAAATATTTCCGTGAATACGTCACGTCATTACTTTAAGCAGACAGAAATGACCAATAAATCCTTATTTTCCTCAACCAAAACCATTGTGAACAAAAGGAAAAAAAACTTAACCAATAAAGATCTAAGTTGATTATGGATATAATTAATTACTATAACGCACTTCGATTTTAGTTTTTTTTTATTTTCGCATTTTTATTATCAACATAATGTTCTTGAGACTTTCTTTTAGTTCAGTAAAAACAATTTTTCGGGCCTCAATTTTGATATTAGAGGAAATCGCAAAATACCAAACATATAACTACTTTTGTACCTCGTGACTTTATACATGGAACGCCCTTCCAGCTTTTTCCACCCTCATACAATCCCGATCTCTTTAGGCGGGGCTTAAAACGGTTTCTAAGCAGGCCTTCAAGGTGAGGTCAACCAACAGTCTATTGTGCTTGTCGACCTCATATGTGGACCTCATGATCGCTTACCATCAGGTGGAGTGAGGTCATCCAAAAAGTCTTTATTTACATCACTCTCACAAATAAAATTATTTATCATCTACACTTAGTAAAGTTTACAAATATTTTGTCCCGTATACCGGATCCTTCAAGTCAAAGTAACTCACAACTGGCCGCTACCCAGCGGCACAAACAAATGTTTTGATAACCATACAACCGTTAAAGTGGTTCTAAAAGCCTGCTCATTACCTGTGTTATTAAGATACGTCCTCCAACGGCCGGTGAAAGCCTTTGAATTTGTTATGGGTAATTAAAGAATGGTAATAAACTACTAATTAGCGGTGGCTTAGGTGTAAGGTCGCGGGTCATCTCGCCATGTTAGTATCTTATTATTATAGCTTGCAAGCGAGAAATAGCGGATGCTAGGAGTGTTACTGATTTAGTTTACAAGATACAGGATGATTCATTTATATGTATACCTATTTTGAAATTAAAAGTATTACCTCGTTAGAAGTAGTTTTGCTTTACGACTGAAGTCTTTTAAGATTGGCCGAATGTCACTAACTAATTTTAAATTTTAACATTTGCAAGTTTCTTTCTCCGTTATTTATGTGGTATTCGTTAATTTATCACAATACAAACATAAAATACAATAATACACGTAGGTATTACTATACTAAGGAATTCAATGTTTTAATAGGAAAATGTTGGTAGTTGATATAAAACACGAAAAGATCGTAAAAAAAAAAACAATTTCCGATACACATTTACTACCTATATCTTGTACAGCTAATTGGCTAATAAATGATTCTATTGGGCTTTATAAAACTTCTTGCCTGTTTTAATCTAAAATTTCATAAGATCTTCCACATTGTTACAATCAGCTCTAACTTTACAGCCACCGTCGTAGCTAATAAATTAGTCCCGTGAAGTTTTCCTGCATTTATATAGTCTATCTATCTTTATTAGTCCAGTCAAAATAGACATTTAACCTAGGTAAAATTCGCATAGAGCTGAAAATTGGCATGAATGTTGGGAACACTATTACAAATAATTTGTCAAAAGTCCCCATCGATCCCACGTCTGCAAAAAAAAATAATCAAGGTCAAATGTCACAAATATCAGTTTTATGCACTTTTGAGCGAAACGGTAAGTTTAATCATAAAAGTATGTATGACAAAATTACTTATCACGTAATTATCTATAAAAAATGTCTAAACACTTTGTTCCTAAGATTCATCATTTCAGAGATATAGCGAGGCACAAAGTTGAAAAAGTTGTATTTTCAAACGCTTCCAGGCCCCCATGCGATTGTGCTAGACAGTTAAAATTTTAACGAATGATGTATCTCAGTTGCCTCTATAACATCTAATACTAGAAACAACATGAAACCAACGTGTAAAGTGGGTTCTCATACAAAACCTATGTTTTTTTTTCTCACACTTGGGCGGTTTTTAACGTGGTTACCCTAGTGAACCTATTCCAGGTCATATATCGATCAAAAACGATATCAACAGATGAATGCATATTATGTAAAATATGAATTTTCTAATGATTAAAACCACGATATCTCGCGAATGGTGAGTCGGAAAAGAAAAAGTGACTGGACCATTTTTGTAGAAAATTGTATGATCTACAACTTTTGTCTGACCTATTTTTACGATAATACTTACTGTTTTCGAGAAAAATGGAAAAATCCTTAATTTTATACTTTTGACCTTGAATAAATTTTTTTGCAGAAGTAGGATTGATGGGGATTTTTGATATTTCGTTTATCATGATGTATTTAACGTCTCTGGCAATTTTCAGCTCTATGCGAATTTTGTCTAAGTTAGCACTTATTTTTGTCTATTTTGACTGGACTATATCCTATTGTTACAAGCACTTTACACTTGATTTTAGTTTTTATGGATGTGTAGTTTTTATAATATTATTATGTGCCATTGATATACTTGTATAAACTTTTTATATTGCGTCCTGATTAAAAAAAAACTTGATTAGTTTATCATCATTATCATGTTTATGCAATACATTACCACTTTACGTTATTTTGGCATCCTGCATTTACGATGCAGGCAGAATATATGTAAGTTACAAAATCATTAAATATTCAATCAAGTTGAAAGTAAGCATTATTGTACATTCGCTTGTTCATTTCGTAACCGTGCCAGCAATATACATGCCTGGTTTGAATTGTATGATGATAACTTTACATTCATATGACTTTATTAAAAATAAAATTCACTTTTCAATTTTTTTAAGATCCACAGACACCTACTTTCTTTATAGTATTCATTTAATAAAGTTTGTGCATCGCTGGTCAAGCAAGTCTTGATGCTTCTATGCTAAAGCAATGAAACTTTGTTTCACTTATGTATGCGAATTTTGTCGACTAACGTATTTTTATACTTTGTCATTGTAGCAGTACAACATTTAAAGATAAAGTGCAGGTAAGCAGTAAAATTGAAAACTACATTTTGCGAAATAAGACCTGTGTCGGCCTGTATTATTTAATGTGTCATCAACATAAGTTTAAACATAAAGTAATTTTGCTATTCTTCTCTTTTTCGAGTCTACGAAAGATTCAAGTGTGTGTATTGGTATTGGCGGATTGGATCAAACTGTATGTATGTCTAAAGATAGATTAAATGGTATGGTTTAATCCAATCGTATCTACTTATTCTATTTACGAATAGGCAAATTGGTTACAGGATGCAGATGCAATGTAACTATTGCATGGCCTCAAATAGTGCATTCTCAATCGTCATTAACTAGTAGCATTTCAAGTATCATCATCATTATTTTCGATTTCTACATAATTAACTCAAAATATCGTTAAATTTTTGTTACTTACTGTTGTGTATTATCTTAATATTGAAATCGTTTTTTGTATATTCTTCCGTCCATATCCAGATGTCATTGCATTATTACAGAAACTCGAACT
Organism: Maruca vitrata; assembly: GCA_039566165.1. Taxonomy (NCBI): domain Eukaryota; kingdom Metazoa; phylum Arthropoda; class Insecta; order Lepidoptera; family Crambidae; genus Maruca; species Maruca vitrata. The sequence goes on along the minus strand of CM076913.1, from coordinate 13,731,855 downwards.
CAATGAAGGGTTTTTTGAAGATGATGATGACTCGAACTCAATGAAGGGTTAATTGTGTAAGTGTCCAGAACTACTACCAAACATTACCTACAATCACAGGCGTTTAAAAGACAAAACCAAAAAAATGTCGACTTTAATTCAATACGTAGATACGAGAAAAACAAAAAAAAAACGGTAATCGTCGCAATCAACACGCAACGCCGACGGCCGACACACGTACGCCCGGTGCAAAAAAACTATTCGGTAATAATACTTGCCGAGTGGTGTGACTATCGTACGATATCGCTATAGTTGCCAGACAGCTGTTTTGGTTTTTCAACTACAAACACCGTGTCGGCGGCTCGTCGGTTCAGTTTAACTGTTTACGACATTCGTAACTTTTTTAATCGTTTTTTTTAACTTGCGAATTTAAAGGTGTGTTGTTATGCATAATAAAACATACCTACGCACGCATAACGACGTCACTAATACCTAATATTTTTTAACAATAAATATTGCACTGTCTAGAGGGAAAAATGTGTTAATCACTTGTAAAAACAAACAAATTCTTAAAATAGGAAAATTTTGAATTTAATCATAATTTACATTACCTACGAAGTAAGAAAAAACATTTCCATTGGCACAGTGATTGTGAATATTCGTGATTCACACTAACTCGTAATGAATTCAAAAAACAATTGTTCACTTTCAGGCATGCGACTAATGTAGGAAGCAACTTCCGAGAAATTCTCGAGCGTGGCCAAAAAGACCCCTGGCCCCTGACCGTGTCTCCCTCAACACGGTAACTGCAGCGGTGTCTAGCACGGAGTTCCGATGCTGTGGGTCTGTGGGGCCGGCGAGCGATACGCAGCGAAGCGCCATCGTCAGTTGCAATCGAGCCATCGCCCTGCCACCACGCCGCGCGCCCCGTCGCTCGCTCCCGGCTGGCGTGGACAACTCCAAGAAAAAAAAAATAAAAAAAAACACCCGTGCATCAATGAGTGACAGTGCGACAGTGCCGATATAAAGTGTTCCAGAAATCTTCGGCTGGACTCCACACGAATTTCCAACGTCAGCGACCGAAACGAAACGACTGTTCAATTTTCCAGCGATTTGCACAATATCTTCGGTAAGTGAATTTTTCTAGCTGTCTTCTCCTATCTGTTCGTTGGACAAACAATAGCAAATTACTTAGAGTACCTATTTAAGTGAGCAATCAAGTGAAAATACTACCGGTTGAATTTTAAATTCACCAGGTCACCAGTTGAACACTACCGACATGAGTACAGAATAAATTAGGAAACTTCGGTCGGTCGTTTGAAGTTTACAACAAATGTACCCGATTTATTTTATTACTTTTGTACGTTTTATGTGATACTTCGTCAAAATATTCACCTATGATGTAATGAAAAACTAGTTTTCAAGGTTCACGTAGTTTTGTCAAGTTACCTGTTATTTGAAGAGCTGCTATTGCCGAGAGTTTTTATGTCGTGTAATTGTTTACGGATATCATAATGGGTACCCTCTTAATTATTTCTTGTGATTTTTTATTGTATTCTAATGATCCTCTAATGACACTCGGTTTCTACGCAAGCACAAGGTCTTTGCAAATTTTGTCAGAATCACGAAAGATAAAATGTGATAACATTAATCAACAAAATCCTTTAGGTTTAGTTTTAGGATTTATTGGATAGGATTTCCCGATAAAAGTGTACCTCGTGTAGAATGTCTTCTCAAGGTTAAGCTGTTTTTTAATAAAATACTGAAATATTTGTTTAACAATTGGCTAAATAGGTATGTATACTAATTTACAGTTATTTTTTGCCGTTGGTGCATGTCTTTGAATATCTTTGGTTTGATTGACGGCTCAGAAGTTCAAAATTTACTAACATGGTTGCTGTTTTCATGTTATTAAAATCGTGCCTAGACCAAAATATGAATACGAATGTGTGGTGTGGACTAGAAAATCGTCATGCACAGATCACACTAACTGCATGCCTTTCGTTGAAATAAAATAAAAAGGTTTTTCGGAAATTCCTGAAAATGTTCATACCATTTATTTTATTTAATCTTTAACCAAAGTACACTGATAGGTTAAGGAAACACTTTCAGTCAGCAGTCAATACTTTAGTTTTTGGACAATTGTATTTAATCCTTTGGAAATCTGCGTTCAATATTAGAAGTATAGTTACTAGAGTTAATGGAAATAAAAACAAATGAAAAACCATTAAGTACATTCTGAAATAAAAACTTAACCACATTTACGATCGTCCGACTCAACAAGTCTACTCAACTGGCAAGGCTAACACGAAGAGGCATGCTCTAAAAGCCGTAGCAGAAGATATTTCACAGGCGGACGTCTAGCCAGCTATAAAAGTGATTGTAATGATGATGCAGCAGAACGGTAGAAAAACGTTGCCGGTCCTTACCATAGACAGCGTGGAGGCTGCGCGAGCGCAGTTCGCAGAGCTATTAGCGTAATAGTCGCACGATTAGGTCTCGATTAACCCACGACCACCAACACTGGTTACTCCACCGGTTCATTTCCTCCTTCTAACCGCTCTTGTGGCAATTTTGCTAGATGAAAAGAAATTGGTACACGAGTATCAAGATGGTAATAATCTCTGTTACACCTAATGTAGTTAATAAATAACAACTAGTTATACGAGCCAAAATTAGTGTCGTTAACTTGTTAACATGCAAATTATGCGATACCGTTTATGGTACCTTTGATTAACTGTTGAGAATTTGTCTTAAGATATTAAAATGGCTACGTCCCGCCAGAATGTTCGGTTTCATGTAAAGAAGTACACAGAAGTATTTTGCACAAAATTTATGTAAATATAAATAAGCCAATTTTCGAAAATGTTACAAAAGTAAGAAAATTTGACTACCAGTATCATTGATGACTTATACGTTAGGTGGGCAGTCGTCACAACATTACGACTTCTGCACTTCAAGGCAGGATAATTAAAATATATTATCTGCTTCTGTGCATATTATTGGTTATTCTCCTTGACTACTCTGGTTATCCTTATTATCTTAGAATATTGGTTTGAGATGGAATACAGAAATCTTAGTCTTTTAAATCATAAATAATTTATTTGTTTTAATTTATGTTTCTAATCTTAGCCTAGGCATTTTTCTCAGGCGGTTTTTGTCAAGTTTATTGTATTGCATGTTAATGACGAGACTGACTCACAAATGTCAAAGGTTTGAAGACAATAAAACATGTGGGCTTCGAATTGCAACCAACTGCATTACTCCTACATACAATTCCAGCTAGCGCCCTTGAAGAATTTAAACTGCATTGTAATTGGCTCATTCATTATTAAGATTATTATTTGATTTTACACAAGCAATCTTCGTATGTTTTGTGTATCATTTTTGAACGTTTTGAGTTTACTTTTTGTATCGTCATGTCAGCCCCTATTTACCTGCTTAGTAGGCCGATTTAAATTTTACCACTAGACTAAACTACCAGTATACTAACATCGAAATAAATACATACATCGAAAGCGAATAGACCACACGACTTTGAATGCTGGTGGTGTATTGTGTAGGAATAAGAAGGATGCGAGCCGAACCCATTTGATCAAAAGCGTTTGTTTACTTTTATTTTTTTCACCCCTTTGTATCTTTATCTGACTTTCAAGATGTAAATTCATTTCCTTTTCTACGACGCAGGTACATTTTTTCACCTTTATTTTTTGTCAGGCTTACGTAAAGATTCGTAATGAATTACGTGATTTAAATATTCACTCTCGTTGAATGTCAACTTGCTGAACTTTATCGAGGGTCCACATCTTACGATTAAAAATTTTGCAATTTATCCGACATAGTGAAAGTACTTACCTACTTTCACCCCTCTTGAAATTATTTGGCCCGGCGAATCTGTATCAACATTGGCGCGTGGAGTGTGCAAAAAATCGGTGTCATTAGGTCTTCTACAGATGAATAATATCAAAAGATACCGGCAGCAATTTGTTAGGCTAAACCTAGCGGGGTTCTCGAGCGCAGCATTTGTCTTATTAATCTAATTTGCATAAATACTTTTGCACATATTTCATATGCGACTTGATCTCACTTTTATTATTTCTAATTCATTTGTGTCTGGCTTCACTTTCGCATCTGATGTTAGCGTACTAACAGTTTTTACTTTGAGCACTGGCGCTTTATGATGAATGCCGGTAGGTAGTCACGGTTCTTACTTTTTAGTTGCCTTGTATAGTGCTATCTGAATCATAACTGGATATCCTTGGAAAGTCGCGCGAGATGAATGAACTGGCCAATTACTTTTACATATAAACGTATCATTAACAGTGTCGGGAGTTCCATCGCTTATTTTGCCTATTTCGTAAGTTTATTATTGCGATAACAAAGGCGAGCTAGTATAGTTTTGGTATCGGTTATCTATGAAGTGTGTTGGATAGATAGTGGGGCGGTGTTTGTAATAGGTAATGCATCAGAGCACACCTAAAGTATCATGTGTGTCATGAGTCCACAGAGCGTGTACTTTGAACAATATTACGACGCATAAATTGAACTAATAATTATACTGCGATCAAAGTTGAGATTTTCTCGTCAGGCTATTTGAAGTAGATGAATATACATATATAACGAAGTGCCTAAGATTATTCCTATTTGTCTTTCATGTCCAATAAAAAACTACATATCGATTTTTGTACCGAAGTTCCAATTTTTAAATAAATTGCTTATCACTCGTAAATTCATTTCCGTCTCTCAATGTTGTAACTTCATTATGTAGGATATTTTAAATTCATTTGAGTCCTTCATAACCCTGTCTGCACTTGAAATGCGTGAGTGAACATGACAAGCTAATACATAAAAGCGTCTAAATAGGTCAACCACTAAAGGTGCGTCCCAACTAATGGGTCAGAGAGCAATACTCGCTTTGGTCACAGTCCTCGGTAGCTATTGTAATTGCCTGACTATTGTATGACGTGCATTACCATAATATCAACTGGTGCGCCTGCGCTGCTCCTAAATGATGATGTTATCTATTGTTTTGTTTGTTGCTTGAACTATTTGAATGTTGACCGTCGCTGAACTGATTTGTTTAGATAGGAATTTCTTTGTTTAATTTTCTTTTCTTTTAAAATTGAAAAAAAAAAAACTCAAAGTTCACATAATTAATTTTATTAAAGAATAAATTCAAAAGATGTTTGTGATTCAAAAGATGTTTGTGAATTAAGCAAAACGGAGATAGAAGATGACCGGTATTAACCAATTCAGTCAGAAAGTATAAACAATAGCATTGCAATGAAGTCCTCTCAGACAAAACATAATAGGGAAAACATATAGAATATGTAGTGTTAGATACGTTAGTTATTATCTTCTTCGAAAATATTTAATTTATTTCAGTAATTACTACTAATTCCATCTTATCCACATAATTATTGTGTAAATTCTAAAACGCGAATTATGGTGATTTATAATTACAATTCATCGTTGAAATTGGTTACCCGTTGAAATAAGAAACAAAATGCACTCACATGGCAACTGTTCCTACGTAATCTAATTTGAGACATCTCCACACACGGTCATCTGACCCTAAAGTTACTACTAAGCAGAGCTTGTATATTGGTGTCAAAGTCTTACATACGTACATACATATATATTTATACGTAAGATAGTTAAATCCGTCTGCAAACAATGTAAACAGTCACCGGATATAGATCTCAGTTTTGTGACAAACAAGCCGTATCTGATGGAACTAGGTACTAATGAATTAATGATTCAATTATAGAGTATGAGAACGTCAAAGTAATTAATGCTGATAAACCGACTTCAGATGACGCCGACGATGTCGCGATACCATGCTAATTGTATGACATCTAATGATCAAGGCGAAATAGATGATTCTGATTCATATCACCCTTGATACGACCCTTTCATATGACCCTTGCTATGAAAATAAACATTGAATTGAATACATAGAACAAACCCGCAACCGATTATCGTGTAAAACCAGATGTATGTGGACATAAAACCTTAAAAAGTAGGACCGGAAGCAAATTGTTACAAAGTAAGTGTATTTGTTAAAAACACAATAAAATTTTACTTTAATTTGAAATAAAGAAAGAAACTCGTTTGGTTTTAGTATTTCTTTCGCCATTTTTAATAAGTATTAATAGACATAGTTAATAATAAATAACTTAACAGTTAATGAATTGCAATAAAACGAATTTCATGGATTAACTAGCTTTTACACGAGTTTAATCCGTAAAATTAGTTTATTCTTATTCTCAATCATTTAGACCTGTAATATAACTACGTGGCTGAGAAGAAATCGAATCACAACAAGTATGTGTAGTAAAGTTAGTTATTGTTAACAATGCATATAGACAAGTCAACAGTTCTTTTAAATTAATCATGAATGATGGCCGATACCGAATCGATAATAACGATAAGGTGTGATGAAACTTTTATTATTAACAGCCGTATCAAAGTGTCTTCACTTGATTAAATTACACTAAAATTCTACAAATTCGGATTATTCAGTGTCCTTGATGACACTTAGTAACACTTTTATTTAAAACATTATTCCTTATTTATATTGAATCGTTGATACGGATTTAATTGCATTGTGACCAGGAAAACGAAATTACTTGGAAAACCGTTAATGTTTAGTTTTTAATTAATATCATATTATTATTTTTGAACTTATGATAGTAACTAACGGAAAAACAGAAAAAAAAGAGAGCATTTTATTGATTGCATTTGAATCCGTAAGCAAATCCTACCCAATATTGTATTTTTTTCTCCTCAGTTTGCAATGTAAATAACGTTGAATATTATCAATATTTTAAACTTTACTTATACTTGTCGTGACTATCCAAAAAAATGTAGGTACTAAAATGAATATCGTACCCTTTGAGTTCACAGAGATAATTACTTGAGATTACATGTTTACAACTGTTGTGGCAAATAATATAATTGACATATGTATGTCTTCCGCGGTGTAAAGGTCTGCACATTAAAACCGAGGTACAGAGGTACATTTACTAACTTCGTATAACTACTTGTGATTCGCAAAAAACAATTACGCCTTACCGCGAAGACATCTGAGACTTCATTGAAGAATTACTATTCATCATGAATATGAAATAGTAGTTATTGTAAAATCAGCGTAGTCTATATTTCGGTATGGTTTCTGAACGTAATGTAAACATTTGAAGTTTATTAGTTTTGCATAGTGGTTGCTAGATACGATTCTTGCACTCTTTATGTGTATATTTAAGTATTTTGTTATAGGTATCTGTAGAAATACCTACTAAAATTATTTTCTTATGACGTAGAATTACGTCATTCAGCTGCAATCAATTGTCTGGTTTATCGATTTTTCTATTGTCTGACTGAGATTTCTGTTTGAGTTGGGTAAACATGTAGGTTTTTCATTTTCATAGCTATAGTTTATTAATATATGTGCTAAGGTCGTGTTATCTTCACCACAACACGATGCCGTGACATACTGACTGATAGATAACGCATTCCAGTAGATTAGACCTACTAGAATAAGTTGTGGAATCGATATTATAGGCGGATTTGCTATTTATGTGCAATAGATGCTCAATCTCTAATGAAACCGGTGTATGTCGAATGTTTTCTTCGTGCACCATCAAAATATGAGAAAGTAATATAGGAGGAGTAATTAAAAGACTCTGCAATGTGTATGTTAATGTCACTTCTGTGTAGATATTACCCGGCTCCGCTGGTGCTCTATGCTTTCCCAGGAGCTCAGACAATGCCTTTATTGATAGTACGCCATGTGGTTCGTTGCACTCACAAAAAAGTCCAAACAAAGAACCATTTCAACACCAGACATCTCCACTTTCTAAACCAATATCTATAATGGTGAATACTGCATTCGACTAACGACTAAACTGTGTTTATCGTTAGTTTTGATAGACAGTTCGTTTTACTGACTTCTGAAAGCTACTTTTATCGTCTCTCATATATAAACATTAAAGATTTTTTAGTTAAACTAGTGTGACTCTTTTCTCCTCGATCTTCAAATTTATGTAGTAAGTAAGTAATGATTGGTATTTAACAAGTAGAAGTATGCGAATACGGATACCATACAATTTCAAATTCAACACGACCCTGGCCTGTCATATGATTTAAATGTATGTAATTTTATGCTTATCTACAACAGTTCATTGAGTCTTGGGATTGTATTTTTTTTAATAAATCATGTGATAATGACGAACGCAAGCAAGTATAAAGTACAAATTCATATCTGCTACGAAATTGATGCGAATACGAGTACGTATTATGTAAACTCCATTCTAGTTAATCATCTAACACTACTACTTAGCTCTGGAGTAATTTATATTTATTTTATTTTATATGTGCTAAGCTGAAAAACTTAGGTCATATCATGCACGAAATCACATAATACGGGTAAAATCAATTTAGAAATCCTGATATTTGCCATATTCAAGGTTATTTATTTATTATTATAATCTATTTATCTATAAAGTAGTATTTAAATTGATGAAAATGAACAGTAGCTAAATGTTTTATTAACCACTCTGTGCCGCTCACACCTTAACCGCTCTCACAGTTAAGTCTCAGCTTGTTGTGATGCAAATGTGTCCGCAAACAGCTACTAACACTCAATTACCTCGCCTTCCACAAATGCGTGTGGACATTTAACTGTTATTCTGAAAGGCGTACATTTATATTAATGTTTACTTGACAGAACAACAAATTTTGGATACACAGATAACTAACTTGCGGAATACAAGAATAATAATATTACTCCTGAGCGGTTTAATAGATCTTTTTTAGATTAAAAAGAGTCATCACAGTAATAAATTAATCGATTTTCTTTATTCTAAGACCCCCAGGATGACCCCATTCCACTTGATGGTAAGCGGCCTTGATGTCCACATATGAGTCGTATGAATACTAGACCCTATTAACTTATACATTTAATTCTAAAAGCAAAAGAAGAATTTCTACATTTCAAGATTCATGACAAAAAGATTCTTATGGTTTTCCAGAACTATTGGATGTCACTTTATCTGCGCTCTAAGCATTCCTCACACATACCAAAGGGTGATTTGCTCTTGCTAAGTGGTGACTTTCCTGGAGACTCCTCGTTACCACTGAATATCCCAGTTGTGCCCTTATACGGCCTACCACAGTGTCTTCTTCCTAACTGATTTAAAATGCTAAGTTGACTAACGGGTCTTGTCTTAGGACTTGGTTAAATTATGTGATCATGTTATTATGTACGTATGAAGTTTTAGGTAAATATTTTAGTATGCAGGAGGTAGATTTGCATTATCATGGCGCAGATAAAAAATGACGCTTTTTGCCCTAAAAGAAACAACTTTAAATAAATAGTAAAAAAAATGTCATTTAGAAAAATATTTTGACATTTATAAGGTCAAAAAAATTTTAAAATTGGGCATAGATTAGTAAGTTTGTTTTTCGACATTCCCAAAACTTATTTACGCGACATTTTGACAAATTTGACACATAAATATGCCTGTGACCCTATTTTGCGCTATGTGTGTAAGTAAAAACGTGAAAAAAAAATTAAACGTGAAATCCATACACATTTATTGAGCTAACCAGACGGCAATTGAAGTAACGAGTGAAAAGCAATTACTGACATGCGGGTCAATCCATTGCAGTTTTGACATTTAAATGTGGGCAAATAAAACAAGAAAGGGGTCTGTGTTATGTAAACACAATTAAACGAACATCCTTCGCACTATGAACCCACCGAATGATTCCGAGAAGAGTATCCTTGGAGATATTGTCAGATTTTATTTATGTGTTATACAATTGCGAACACTCCCAAACGAATTTCAACCTTACTGCATTCAAAATACAGAACTAACCTGAGGTCTGTTAAATAAAAATGCGACTATAAACTGAATTGGATATTTATGCCACAAAAACTTGGGGGTGTTGATTGAATTTCCGTATTTTACATCACAATGGAATGAACTACCCAACATTACCACTGGAAAGTAATTCTGATCTATTGCAAGCGTCAAGGGATTCTATCACGTTAAGTACTATTATGTCTTTCCATTACTTACGTAACTGTCTTTATCTAATCCTCTTACCTATATTGTATGCTTCTGGAAATAATACATGCTCATGTACACTTGAAATGATTAATTACTCGATTGTTTTCACACAATAGTTATTTCGTGGAATGGTTAAGTACCTGTCTGGTACAAATGTACCTATTTGTTAAATATTCGCTATCTAAATGGACCTATAATTTGATATGAAATTTTGTGATACTTGTACGATTTTATAATTTACTGCATTCGATTTATTAGACAAGCTAATCTGTAAGTAACCTTCATACAAATCAGTTGAGAATAAATCTGGCCATAAGAGGATTTGTATGCGGCAGTAGATAATGCTATCATTCAGAGCCGTTTGCGGATTATATTTCTACGCCATTGCAGAAGTGGATTTTCGTACCTACTCACGATCAAGGTTTGTTTGTGTTTCCCTTCGCATCTGCTTTTGTATTTACGCGTGTGCCTTATTATAATAAACATTTCCTTAGTTTAGGTAACTGGCTTCCCTTCCTCTGAATGGTTATTCATCGACTAATCTTAGTAATTGTTTACAAATTCATTGAACAACATTATGGCGAACGAAATGTATCCCAATTTGAAGGTCAGTTGATGTTGTAAGAGCCTGTTGTGTTGTGTGGGGGGGTTTATTAAATGCGCTGTATTTACATATTAAATGAAACAGAAGAAGTAAGTCTATAGTAATATTATACAGCTGAAGAGCTTGTTTGTTGAAAAGAATCAAAAGAAATTTCGAAATATTTTTCAATCTTCCAATCTTTTCATTATTTCAGTTTGTTTGTTTGTTTAACAACGCTAATGGTTCGTATTGAAAATTTATTTTTGTGTTGGATAGACTATTTCTCCAGGCTTTAGGTTATAATATATAATTACGCTGCGACCAATAGGAGCAAATAAACAAACATGTAAAAAACGAGGGTAAACGTTGACGATGTCGCTGGCACAGCTGTCAGAAATATATGTTGAGTATATTTTGAAATGAAGATAAAATCATTCCTGATTTGATTTGTAGGTAGTGTACATTCCAATAGGCAAGGAGATGACTCTTGAACGCGCCTCACCTCCTGTTTACATCGCAGTCAACAAACAAAATATATTATTAAAATTCTCCGTCAATATTTGCATTGTTCATATGACACAACAGTTCGCGAGACAATCGCAAGATCCCACCGCGAAGCAACTAACAACTTTTACTGCCCTTAATCTCGAGAGTTTATACGGCATAAGTATTCATTTTATACCTTGCTAGCCCATAGATGTCTTCTGAATAATGAGAGATCGTTTCCGTTAGAATAGGGTTTCACCATCTAGGGTTTGCTCTTATGCTGTGGCTACATTAGCGGGATGCTGTAAAGTTTATTTTAAAAACTGAATATGTCCGGGATTTAAGAATGTTTTGATATTTTGACGAGTTCCCGATATTTGGGCACTGTTGCAAGCGTCATGATCACGGATCAGGATCAGTGGACAGTCTGTGTGGACAAGCGGCAAATATCCCGGACAAATTCAGTTTTCTAATAAGTGTACCATGACAGTTATATATTAATTAATGATTTGTGGCTATGTCAGTCTAAGTTTTGCAGAGTAGTACTAACTAATATTCGTAGCCGGCTAATGTAGCCGCAGCATTATGGGGCAGCGTGGGCGCTGGGCACATGCAACCAATAAATCTAGACCCAGACTAGTCCTTAAGTACAGCCTCCAAGGCTGCATCCAGTTAGATGGCTTCTGCAGCTTCCAGGGTATTTTTAAACCTGTGTTTATCAGCGATTTACTACTAACCTCTATAACGTGTATTTTGTCGCTCTAGATAATGGCCTTGTGAGCTTTTGCATATTTAGATTTTAACAAGAAGAAAGTTGTTCTGCATCGATTGACATGTTTATTATTCAGATGTTATTGATTGCGGCTGGTTGGTAATTTTATAATCGACGCTAAATGTGTCTTCATCGACCCTGGTGTCGATCGTTCTAGCTGTTCTTGTCACATACCTACATTTTTCATAAGCTGTCATAACCATTAGTAATAATTTAAACACTTCTGAAAACTTTGATTTTATGACATCTAATTCATTTGATATGCCTACAGTGCCTATTCTACAGCTTTATAGGAAACCGTAAACTTTGTCACAAAGACATTAATAATATTCCATCGAATAATTATTCGCAAAACATAGTGCTTGATCCAAAATAAATTACAGTTTCAATGGCAATTCCAACTCGATCGGACCGTTGCTAAACGTAAATTTGCTACAAATTGAAGAAACACAATCACAGTAATAGCGTGGTGCTAGACAATAAACAAAACATTCTAGACCCTAGACTTAGCCCTTCGTTAGGTCCGCTTTAGGCCTCCCACGCGGACCTCAGACAGTCGTATTCTTGCTTTCCAATAACTGGAATGGAAACCTGTATACAATTTCGAGTACTAATCCTATAACAATCGGATTTTATTGTTAGAGTTGTTAACAGTTTTATTGTCTTTTTAGAGCTATTTTCTGATTTCATTTAACCTGCCTTTAAATTTTATAAGCATCATAAATATAAATAGAATATGAATATAATATAGGTATAATATGAACACCATTTATTGCGTGGCTCAGCTACGTAAGTGTGATGAAAGTTTAAAAATTGCATTTTTCCTGTAAAGATGTTCAAGACGAATATTGTGGGGTATAATTATGATAACATGTACTTATTTTATTATTACCGCACCAACAATATTTAATAGTACTACTGTAAACAAGTCTGAAATGTAAAGATATTAAAAATTGTAAACAAAAAAAAAACCGCCTTCAAAAACCCGACTCACTAAAAATTACAAAATAATATAATACGAACATTTATAATCATCTGGGTATGAATTTTATATGTTGTTGAAGGCGGTGCCGTTTATATTTCAAACAGACAAGCACAGAGTGCTTCTTTTTCCTCAAAATTTTGTTTGGCACCGCCTTCAAAAACATATAAAATTCATACCCAGATGATTATAAATGTTCGTATTATATTATTTTGTAATTTTTAGTGAGTCGGGTTTTTGAAGGCGGGGTTTTTTTTGTTTACAATTTTTTTCATACTTTTAGTGTTAAATCTTTTGTTACCCTATTAGTTCAGCTCACCTGTAATACTACTGATATTATAACTAGTAGTCTTAATATGTATACAGTATTGAAAGAATTATCCTTTTACTCCAAACAATTAAGGAGTTGACCTTCCATCATCAGCTCAGCATCATAACATTATGATTGCAAGAAGCAATGCCAATTTCACTTTAGAAAATATATAAAACGCGGTACATGTGCCTATAAAATTTGAGGGTTGCCCTCGATTTCTCCTGAATCCCATCATCAGATCCTAGACTGGTCACCCTATTAGTTCAGCTCACCTATAATGCTACTGATATTATAACTAGTAGTCTTAATATGTATACAGTATTGAAAGAATTATCCTTTTACTCCTAAGTATTAAGAAGTTGACCTTCCATCATCAGCTCAGCATCATAAGATTATGATTTCCAGAAGCAAATGCCAATATAACTTCAGATAATATGCAAAACGCGGTACATGTCCCTATAAAATTTGAGGGTTGCCCTCGATTTCTCCTGGATCCCATCATCAGATACGGGACTGGTGAAAATGGGACCACCTCGGAAGTAAACTGTATCCAACCAAAAAAAAAATTTTGAAATCCGTCTATAATTGACGAAAATATCGGTGAACATACATAAAAAAAAAAAAAAAAAAAAAAAAAATATTATACATACAGACGAATTGAGAACCTCCTCCTTTTTTTGAAGTCGGTTAAAAAGGAAGTGTTGCTGAATGTTCTAAATAAAAAATATGACTAGTTTGAATAGATAGACCAATCGATACGCACGACTGATTGTTATACAATTTCCTGTCAGAGCAGAGAACAGCGAATTACGTTTCTGACTGAAAAAATATCTTTTGATAAGTTGCACTTTAGTTTGCATCACACAGCTTATGTAATGATAGTACATAGGATAAAGAGTCTTTTCGTTACATCAAATGACTTGATATTTAAAAAATATTTTCAATTTCTACTTATAATAAATAAAACAATTGCAAAAAAAGTTGTACGATCATCCCGTATATTCAATCAATGCATATGTCATCCATAAGGAAAAGGATCCAAAAACAACACTGTACATTTTTTTTTCTCCAAAAAAGAGGCATTGACAAAACGTTCTAAGAATTCTATGACACACATTTACACGAACCGTTCTCGTTTTTATGTACTTTCTGCATGCACAGCTTGCTTATATTAGAGACATTCCGAAACACCGCTAGGCTTATTAATCGACCGTGGAACATTAAGATAGATTGTTTTTTGGTAGACATTAGATGTGGTGTAGAATTAATTTATTTTATATTAGGGTGCTAGGATTATTTTTTCTTTGATTGGTTGGCAGATACTCTCTCCAGTCCAATTCTTAGTACTTCCCTTCATCATGGTTATATTATTGGCGATAATGGTCCAATCTGAGCGTATTGAGACTTATTAAAAACATGATTAATGTACAAGTATACAAACTATTAACTATATGAACTTTGGAGAAATACTTTCTAAAAGTTAAGTCCTTGAATGAAATTTCTTAACAAGAATTTAAAGTACGGAAAGACATTGGTTTATGACCTGTAACTGTATTCGCATATTTCACTAAAGGGCGTACCAGGGATACCTTCCTAAAATGGTAAGGAGTTTGCATGCCTGCGTCTCACACGAGCTCAAGAATCACGTGGAAAGTGTCGCCAAAAAAGTCAAAGCATCCGCTTTTTAGCTAATTAGGGGGTCAAACGCGCCGCACACTTGGACCGATGTGGTCCATTACTCCTGCCGACAGTGCGAACCGCCAGTTAGTTACCTCTACCTCCCATCCGACAGGCCTCTTTCATCTCCTGAATCGTAACTCGATCAGAATAAAGGCTAATTTCCAATACCTCCCGATGCATTCTTTAGCCCGTGGCATCCCGACTCATTATAACCCTCCCTGTGCTGTTGTGGCTTCCACGGCCATAAAATTGCTATTACCCGACTAGATTACGCGTCGCGCAAATGAGCAAGGATATGTTTTATAGATACCTGCCTCAGGTTCTGTTTTGATGACTGTTGCCGCGAGAAAGCTTTCGTGATTAATGTTTTTTGAGATATCTAGGTTTACGCGTGCTTGTGAAGCGAGATGGGTGTCAAGATATCTCCACTGCCTGTGAGTCTGCCAGTTACGATCTGCGTTATCTAGTAAAGTGTCTTTGATAGTTACTTAAGGTAATATCTATAGCATACGGCTTTAGTGTCCAATTAGACCTAAACTTGTTTTTGAGTGCCAAGTCTAGCTTGTATAAACGATAATTAGTTTTGGATCACTTTAAAGGTATGCTAATATCGATTGTTCTGTATGCTCAATCTGCATACGTCAAGGTTGCAAAATCGTTTGTCCCGACCAAATTAGTGGCTCCAAAAAAGTAATCAGACTATGGGCGAATAAATTATGACTTCCGTTGATATGCAGGTCGCTTGATGATCGTAATAGTAAGTTAGTTTCATCGGATGGACGTTGGGAGGTATTGTTTATCGATGCATCTGTGCGTGATTGGCATAATTGCTCACTGGGACACTCAATTGTTCCGATATAAATATGGCTTCATCTAATTGCAATGTACAAGTAGACGTTGCATCTTGCATTTCGATTATTTGTTTAATTAATTAGCATTAATCAATAAAAATTAATGTGCCATCTGTTAAATGCTCTTGTTCCATTAGCTTCAATCAAGACGATTAATAGTAAAATGATTGATTAATCTGACTGTAAGTGAAATCAGAAAAAAACTTATTTTGTAAACTACAATCTGCAAAATACACTTTAGTCATAAAATTCGTATACTCGGTATGAAAAGAAGTAAATTGTCATATATGTATATGTAACATTTCATCTTTTATTTGTGTACTTCCAAAACAAAATTTATTTTTTAAGAGGTATTTAGGTGAGTGAGTAGGAAATCTAACCGGTTGAATTCTCATACGAAATTTGCCTAAAGGACCTCATTCTTAGATTTTTATAGTCAAATTCGTTAGTGTTTTTCATTAGTGTTATTATCATCTACAAATTTTTCTATCTCTTTTGTAAAAATTTTGTTGATTTCTAGAATGTTGTAGAATGTAGATCAAACTTCCATAGGCATGGTTTTTTTATTGACCTTAATTACTAAATGGTCAGGTATTAAATTTGAAATTTAGAAGCTGTTATTTAGCATAATGGGTTGTTTTTACTACGTATATTTGAAGCTTTATAATTATTATTTGTAGGTAATTAAGCAAATCATCATATTTTTTTTACAACGGATACGATCTTTAAACGATAACATAAAAAATCTACATGGAACTTATATGTCAATTAATACTAATTATGGGTTTTTGACTTGGAAAAAAACTACACGAGATAACTACAACATTGTTCCAAACTTTTTGTATGATAGAATCAAATACAGAATTGTAGACAATGATCTCAGTATGTGTGTGTATTCATGAAGGTACCTCAGACGTAGAAACGTTGTTAATTTTTAACTAAAGTTTAGCCTACTGCCTCGCATCCGCCACCAGCGGAGGTTCAAATTAATATTACAGTGGTCCTTTTGTTGGTGACAACAAAACGCACGGTTTTTGTACTCATTTTTAACGAAGGACGTAGAAACAATGCGCCAGAGTTCACATTACGTTGAAAATAATAGATTAGATAACGTTTTCATGGTCACTTACTGGATAATACTCTACAAAGAAAGTGTATTGTCTCAAGCAAATGGAATGTTGGCTACTATCTACCAACCATGCCGGTGCGAAAATATCTCGATGTTAAAATAATTCTAAAAATATGCATTCATTGACTTCCGTTATTTCAAGATTTTACGAGTGACTTTGTATTTGTAATGTATTTGAAGGATACCTTTCTATGTATTCATAAGTCAGTATACAAGGCGATATAGCATAATCAATGACATTTTATATCGCAAGCACGCCTAAGAAAGCCTTTCCATGTATCTTTGAACTAAAAGCCTGTTTCTAAGCACAGTCTTCGGGTAAATAAATTTCCAACCATGATTTCCATTAACAGCACGAAGCCTGCATAAATGTTTGATTATCCTGATAAATGCTGATCTTACATTATGCCTATTGCTGCGAATTTATTGTAAATCAAATTAATATTGTGCTAATGGCTTCTTTCAAATCTCGTATGGATATGAAGCTGTTAGATTCCCCTTATGGACCGCTATAGCACATCGCAGTCACGTATGTAAGGCTGTCCTTATTTGTGCAAACAGCGAACCGAGATAGCAACGTTTGTACTACATAAAGTGGTTGTGATAATATCTAGCTTCGGCTTAGGCAACGTTTCTTAAACAACACCGGGTAATGTCTAATTTTATAGCAAACGACAATTTCACACTTATTGCTAACTACCTAGCACATAAACAATGTGCAATGTTTTAATGTGACACATAACAACCAGGAATAATATAGCTTTCTCCTTTTTATTGTAAATTGAAACTAATTTCAGGTGCGCTTTTAGAGTGCGACGCATTTTGGCTGCATCATACTTCAAGTGATATCACTTTTGACTATCGTCGAGAGTTTTATATTTTACAACTTTATTTATGACCGCCAGACTCTGGATTCTTAACTCTTAAGTGTTGCCAAAGTATGTTTTGCAACAATTTTAACACGACAATTATGCGCCCTCATTGAAAATCACTTCAAAACAAGTCATAAAACAAAACTACTCAATGCCCAAAAAGTTTAAGTTCGTCAATTCGGTTCAAGTGCCAGTGAATGGGAGAGATTCCTACCTGGCTCTGTCGCCGGCCGATACGAAATCGCCAACAAAAAACCGTTTCCCTTACATTTTGTTTACAAGACCCCCGACACCGAGGCTTTGTGCGTAACGTCGAAACCTACGGACCCTTTTTTATACGCATACCTTAACAGTGTTAGTTCGCAAGAATGTTCATTAGTTCCAATATCTTGTCAAATTACAGAAACAAGTCGCCAGACGGCGACGGAAATCAGCAAATTTTTGTAGCACGATTTTTGAACTTGACCTTGCGGCCCGATTTCCTGCCACTGTTTTGTAACCGCTAGATTCATTCAAATTTCTTATGATCGAGTTAGAACGTGTAAATTTCGATATAAATTTTGGTTGCATAACCAAAAAGTCACTCATGTGAATCTAATTTGCACCTATGACGTCATAATTTCCAAATTCATGAGCGCTAAATCTTTCGTCAACAAAGCCGGACATCACAGATTTACGGACACAAATATTACGTGTTTTTAAAATTCATGCAACGCGAGTGCCGCCAAAATTAGAAATGGTTAATGTCACAGAGAAACAAAATGTGAATCAACACACCCACGAAACGCGCCTCACAAATGATGTCATTTCTGTGAAAATATGACCCACTGTCAAACAAAATTAAGCATAAACTTGAGGAAAAACATATTGTCGTGTACTAGAAAATCGCGTACATATGTGAATTCGAAGTAAACCTGACGTCACATTTACAAGGACAGTGATGATGATTGCGAAAAGACTTAGGTCAAAAAACTAGTTTATGATGAATGACGCTTGTAATAAATCCGCTCAAGATGACAACAACGGAAATTCTAAACACGTTTTCACTATTAAAGTGATTAACGGCAATAAAATAATCATGTATCTTAACTTTGTTAGTGTCACCTGTGTCATGATATTGAAATTCATTTGTTAAGTTTTCAATGATAACTTGTTGCAAAATCTTGATTTTTGGGGATCCTAAGTGATAGTTGAAATGAACTCAGATGGTTTTTTTAGATACTTTTATTACAACGGAATCAAAGGATAAACAAAGGATATCCAACAGCAAAAAGCTAAACAAGAATTCTTTCTAACACATAATGTATAGGTATGTGGAGTTCTCATAAATCTGCCACCAATTTTCTTTCTGGTTATTGTGCAATAATAATTAATGGTAACAACGGAACCCGGTGGAAGCTTAAACATTCTCGAAATATTTCCTAGTAAATTGAAGTACAATTTACATAGATCTCATCGTCTGCCGTTCCAGCTCACGCTTGGCCATTTTGTTAACATCGCTGGGCACGCAGACGTAATGCAAACCACTTTTTGTGGACAATTCAGCTGCAAGGTCACGACGGCCTCCAGGTCTCTCATCTGCCTCCAACGGATGATTGAATTATCTTACGTTACCTTTTCCTATTCTTGTTTGCTTCATTACTCTTGCCACTTATTCAGAGTTGTTATTTCGTAGCCATACCTATGTTACGTAAATGTAAAAAAATACACACATATTCTCGAATCACATATATCTTCTGGAGCAGTCAGGTAATAATAAAAAAGGTACATAATTCACTAGTCAAACACATTGCGCAGCCCTTGTAAAACAGTCCGAGGGTTTTACTTTTGTTTGTGTTTGAACACGACCATATCACTTGGCTGAGTAAACTTCATACCGAGTGACAACATTGTGGTCGTATTACCCTCTTTGACCTTGTCCATTACAAACATGCTTATCAGAGAGTAGTTTCAGACGATACCCAGGGCCTTTCTGTTGCTTCGCTATCGATCTTGCTATTTGCTCTTTTGCTATCTGTTTAGCTAAAGAAACAAAAAAACGCCTTAAAAGCCCTAAAATAACTAAAAGACATATTTACCAACGCGTGATATTAAATCACTGTTGATATTGGTACGAATTTCAAACGTAAAGACGTTGGAGAAAACTTTTACTAATAGCTAAAAAGGAATTTCTTTCTATTAATAGTTATTAGGGGAAGACAGGTCTAATGGAGGTTAAAAGTGAATTGTTGACTGTTGTAGCCCGACATCGAGACGATCCCAAAATATATTTAAAGCCAAATTGAGATCATCAAGACCATTTGACAGTTTAACGTGATCCCTCCAAAACAAAAAATGCTGGAGACGGGAATTAGAGTGGTCTTGGAATTTGTGACGAAACGTTCCGATTATAACGAATGAAACTCGTAAAGGAGTTCTGTTTGTGAAATAGATTCCCATTGAAATGGGAATGTTTTCAATTAACATAGGTTGAAGTATAGGATGCTAGCTCAAAGATAATAGACCGATTCAAAGTACACATGTTATTATTTAAATCAATTTCCCACGCTGGCAGCAGTCCGCGTGCTAAGTAATGGGTGTTACCCATATGAGATTACAGTATTCGTTTGCAATTTACGCACTAGTGCATAACTACAGACCGCAAACGCATCTCAGCGGGCCCTATTCCAGCTAGAACGAAATGCTCTTGCGTATTTTTACCTAACAACAAGTTTGACATTCCAAACCGGATTTTGAACCTTATCGGTCCCATACCACTTATACAATATGTTACTTAATTCCTCATATATATCGTTTTGTACGTTACGGCTCAAGAGGGCGTCATAAATCTTAATCATCCCAAAGGAGCGGTAAAAGGAAAAAATAAATGACGTGTGTCTAATTTATTATCCCAGAAAATCAAGTGTCGCTGTAGTTTTTATAACTGCTTGTTAGTTTCCAGTTATTTTAAGATGCCTAACCTAATTGCTTTTATTTCAAACAATGCTTTTAACTTTCTGAACCTTATCTTGTCATACAACTGAAGTAATCGAATGTGTTAAACGAATGATTTGAATAGCAATCTTAGAAATACGCGAAACGTGTGTGTCAGTCCATCTAATCATAATTTATGTATTTAGGAACACGTACCCAGACTTTGCAAGCTTATCATTGTTGGTTTTGTAAATAGCCAATTAGATTTGGATAACATTCGTTTTGTTACTGTTTTTGCATCGTCATTTATCTCCTTAACGGCAAAGAGAAATCGGTTACCTATTAATAACTTTCGGTGGTGCATTCATTAGCTGGGCGACGTCTGCATGATCTGTTTAGCGAGTGATTTCGCAAATGCCACCCACTGTCTTATTATTTGCTAACTCGACTTGGTACTTTCACCTCACACCTTCCGATGTCATTGATCAATGCTAAATGTGTCTTTAATCTCAATCCGGCTTTACTAATGCGAATATAGACGCTTGTTTTGTGGCATAAATGAAACTGCAATGAATAAAGGGGTGCTGAAATACTTTTGATTTATAAACTTATTATTTATCAAGTCCACCTGGTTCTGGAACTCCATAGTGAAAACATCTAAACATCTCGTCTATAGTTATGTTTTTATCTTTAGAAATCTCTTATGGTTATTTATATATGGAGTCATTTATTTGATTTTTTTTATTAGTTATGATGATAATTTGTTTTGTGAATTATGTTTATTACACAAGTGAACAGAAATAAACTCAAAATATCAACGAAAGATATTCTCAGTGATACTTCTTGTTTTATTTAGAAATTGTAAAATGTTTATTCTTCTATATTCAAATATAAGACATTTTTGTGAATTGGTTTAATAGTTGTTGTGTAAATTACATTATATCGATACTTAAAATCTCAAATGGCGTAACCACCAAAACACTACTTTTCAGGAGAGCAGAAAAACAAAAAAAAAATGTTTTTTTAATTCATAACTTTATCAATTTTAATACAATGAAAATGTTTTATACATCAAATTTCTTAGAATTTTGAGATAAAGGCTTCAGTAGGAACTCTTTGTACCTAAATCTTATATTTAAGAAACTAGAAGTCGGTTACGACTTGTGAAAATATTACAAAAAGGCGTTTACGCCCCATAAAAATCACGATTTTTAAGAGGTGAAGGTCATATCTCCAATAAAAAAATGTTTCTTGTGCTTTAAACTCATTTAATAATAGAAGAAAACGTAAAATATTCACTCTGTATTACGCTTTTACAAAGTTACGCCGTTTGACACTTTTTCATAGTGACTCAACGCGTAATTTTTAGAATTGGATGAATAATTTTGGAATATGGGAAACTTTACTAAGATTTTTACGTATCTAAATCGATTAATTTTGTCATTTGAAACCCCCGCTGATGTGTATTCACCATACATTTATCTATGTATTCAGCCATTTGCGTACTTGTGCGCATAGATTACGTTCCTCGGTGTATTTATTATTTTTTATGACCGTTACGTTGACTTTGGCGCGTTATTGGTCTTTGATCCTGATTTGTGTTTGGACATTGATTTAAAATGCCGAAACAAGGAAAGGCAATAAATAGCCAATGTCTCCGCAATCTTAATCCCCCCGCGCATCAATACTAACAATAATAATGACAATCATGTGTTCAGCGATGTTGGGTGTAAACGCCTTTATTTTGTATTGCAATTTCGAAAAATAGCGTGTCTTACGAGTTACGCCAGAAAATTATGTCACTTACACCCTTTTTTTTTGTCATTTTTTTCACGTCACAATAATTTCTAGGGGCGTAAACACCAAGTAAATTAGACTAAGCCTTTTACGACCTATTTACCTTATGAAAAGTGTTCAAATCTATAAAAAACATTGGGTCGTAATAACCTTTTTTTTGCGAATTTGAGGATTTTAAATATACAGATCGATAGAGAAAAAAAAACTGAATAAAACTGCATTAAAAAGTCATTTTGACCAAATTGGCGGTTACGCCATTTGAGATTTAAGGTAGCGATATAACGTTTATAAATAGAAATTGAATACGCCCACGTATAGCAAAGGCTTATTATGCGTAGGTACCTTGGGCGCCTTATTCATTCATTCTTATTTCAGGTAATTTGTACAACCTTGCATTCATCGTAACGGCAATATCAAACGGGAAATATTATACTCGCGAACGGATGATGTCGTTTTTGTCACTTTGGCCTTATCACGAAACGTTCAAGGCTAGCGTTTGTTGATTATAACTAGTCCCCAAATTGCGCCTGCTTATTATCTAGGCAACGGGGACACAGATGTTACTTGGCCTTACAGTATTGTCACGGTATGAGTTTGGAGAATCGTGTTGATCATCAATGGTCTAATATTTTTTTAACGTAAAAGTAAATGTATGGATATCTTCATTATTTTCTTACCAAACTGAAATGATAATATGCAAATTATCTCTTTTTACTGTGTGCATTTCTGATTTACTGTATGCAAACATTTTTTATCATGCATCATTGCATGACGTCTTTATCTTACGTAACCTAGGACAAACATGTCGTCTATGTATGCTTTTAGTTAGCTGCGCAGTTCCAAATTTGGCAATTACCCAGCTAGTAGGCACTTTTAGTACACGTACGGTATTCGCACCGGTTAAGATTCACCGTTATCTTAACTGCGGTAAGCCTGTGCTATAATTTAGAGTAATATCTGTTACAGCACTTGTCTTCTTGACGTTGAATTATCCACAGACTAAACTTACCGATAAATTAAAAGAAATAAGAACGATGAGACGTCTGGAAACAATTATCAATTTTGAATTGTAGGTAGATAGCCTTGTTTATTTAATTAAGGCTGTCTGTTTACGAGGGCTTGATTTATAGGATGGTTTAGTACAATCTTAGTACTTTCTACTTTTAAAGAACAAGAACGAAAGGTAAATAAGGAAAATACAGCTCAAGTATTAGGGAAATAGATTAAGGTAACATACTTGGAAATTGTCAATGAATTTTATCTAGCCTCTTCAATGTAAACGGTGTATCTTTTTGAGTAAATAGATAATAATAAAAGAAGGTCGCTAAGTGAAAAAAAAATTAACATAGAAAGAAAACCGAATGCGTTTCTAAATACATTTCCAAGTGCATCAAAACGGACCCAGTACTGGCTGATAAATATACAATGAACAAGATATTACATATGATATTAGGTCAGACAAGTTGTACCGAGAATTACAATGCGTTGTCACAGTTTACTTACATTTGCATGAAGTCAGCATTTATAATAGAATATTTCACGTGCAGAGTCACACTTGTAACAAATTTAAATGTCAAAATATATATAATTTAAATATTGATGATACATTTCGTTGTTTTTAGGCCTGGGTAAGTAACTTAGATTCTAGACAAACATGTTTTATTATATTTTAGCAATGATATCGATCGTTTGTGAAAAAAATATAGTAAAAATAACAAAAACAATAGCTGACTAATATAGAACCCGTAGTCTATTTAGACAAATGAAAAAATAATTGAAATAATTTTGAGTATTATATGTATAAAGATGTGTCCTGACGGAAGGCTGGTTACTAAACCATCTTGATTAACTTTTATTTGAGTTTGCTGTCGCCTATTTTCCCACGAGACTAATTTTACTAAATGGTATTCAAAGTTTGCATAGTACTTGCGTTAACCAATTACCGTCTAAATTATAAACATTCGTCCGTGTGATTTCGAGATTCCAATTACTGTAATATTTCTATTAAATACTATTTGAGTGATTGAGTGAATATTGAGCTGAAGAGCGAATCATTGAGTTTTGTCAGATATGGTCAAAAGGAGATACAACGTATTTGAAATTGTGAAATTTTGGGGAAAAGTTTAATAAATATTATACAACATCATAAAATAAATATGTAGTATGTAACATTTGTAGGTGACTGCAGTAGTTTTATTTTTATCTTATTGAATGTAAGACTTTTGTAGTTTCAGCATTAGCTATGAGTGCACTGATAAAATTTGTTTACAATGAAATGTAAAAATATGGTGTGTTATCTCTATATTATAGTTTCAATATTGTCGGAGTATTTTAAAAATAAATGGTACCTACGTTGTGTCAAATCAAAGTCAGTCGTTATCACAGTAGCAACCTTGTCTTGTAGTATTAACGTGATAGATGTGACGTGGACTTATTTATTTCATGCAATTTAGCTAATCTTTTGCCGTTTTAGTATCCGGGATGAGCTGTTAGTTATGTTTATCCTTTTATTAGGCACAACGTGTTGAAATGTATCATTAGTTAAAGCAAATTTTATGTCAAGTAGTCTTCATAAAATAATCTAATTTTTGTTGCGATTATCTCTCACTCTGTTAAGTAAAGGGTTAAAGACGAAATTTAGATTTCTTCAAACGCGCAAAATATTGTAGCTAAATGTAAAGTAAAGAATGTAATGCAATTACTTTACTCGGTGGGATATAATACGTTCCCCTGTGGATGTACATGACAAATAATATTAATATCCACTATGTTCCGACGCTCTGATAACCCATTGACTGCAATTAAGGCTTTAATGTTAAACACTGATTGCGAATTTATATATACGTATCATAAATCTGCGGTAACTGGGCCGCTACACTCTTATTTCATCAGAAATTCTTATTTGTTAATTAAATCTTGCTTATCGAATCTATATTTTTTCTTACCGAGACTTTAATTTTGTATGTTATCGCTTAATTTGTCTTTCTGAATTATGTTCGTATTAAAATGTCTCTACCAATGTGAATCTCGTAAATTGTAGTATATTATGTTTAAACTGTGATGCCGTACAGAATATATGGACATAAGTTCGTAACTAAAACTAAATAAAATTACTATTTGTTCTCGTTATTAATTTGAAATAACGAGAATTCCCGTTATAAACGTAAGTATCTTGCGCCCATCATCTGGGATATGGTGACATTATCTATAATGACGTCAAATACCTTGACAACCATTTCAAATATTGTGAGGCGTACAAACAAATTCCCTGAGCTATTTGGGTTGGTTTCGAATAAGAGAGCGTATCTTGGTTCCGTTCAACATGACCCCTATACAATTCCCTGATGTGACGGTATCTTAATGGTCTGATATTTTACCTGCTTTACTAATAATAGCGGGCTGCGTGCCTCGGAACAGCTGTTAGGGAAGCATTGAACCAATAATATTGTACAATACTTGATTTATTCTTTTTTATTCGGCGTCTTTCATGTCTATAAGGCGTGCGTTCACCTTTATGTCGTACGAACAGCTGTTCAATGCGATTCGCGAGAACCTATTATTAACTACAACTTATCCTTATTTTTTAAGTCGTCCACATATTTTACTTGTTTTGTTTGTTTGTTACAGAAGTGCAAGAAGTGGGATGTCGTTGCTGAGTACTTCGTTTGAAAGGTATGCATGTTTTTTTTTATTATTACTATGTAGTAGTTCCAAACATTTTAAAATACAATATTTAATACAAAATGTGTAAGATAATCTTAGTATTTATGTCACTCTAGGTAGGTAATAGGTAGGTCAGTCACTCAATCCTAATTTCGCATTAACTCTTATTGAAACAAATTTCGCGCGAGTTACGGAAGCTGTTTAATTAATTAAAGCGAAAAGTAAACCAAGGCACATAATATTTTAAGAAGCACGAGATCCATATCAGGATCGTGAAATGTTAATGCACTTATTTTTGGACAGAAATTAATTGGTCTGATAAAGCTAACTGAATTCATCTATATAGGCTAACTTCAAATATTGCATTTACTTACTTTGAAGATAGTTATTAAATATGTGTTTACTTTAAGTTAAATGAGAACTGATATGTTTATTATCACGGATTTATTTTATTGCGGAGAAGTCCCAAAAATATTTATTTTATTATTTCAGACTTCATAATGATACCTTTAGGCACATATAACATAACTATACCTACTTTAGGTAAAACATTTAGGGGTGAGAGCCATCCGCTCCCCCGCAAGCCCGGTGATGATGACAAGGCTCCACCAAGCCATCATCGTTAGTCAGTTAGGAAAAAAAAAAGTAAAACATGAACAAGATACATGTATACAAACGCACTTCCAACAAAATAAAGTAAAGGGTCTTTTTAATTACTCACAAACAAGCGGGGTGCAATTTAGATCAATTGCTTTTGATCGAACCGTAACTAAATCGATTCTTAATTATTGTACGACATTACAGTATATTGTGGTCAACGTCTTTCGTTTTCGTATTGTGGGAAATTTAAACGTATTAATTATTTTTAACCTCACCTTTTTATGTTTTCTAAGTATGTAATAGAAACTATAAAAAAATATTTGTGTTGGATTAGATAAAGATTGCACTGACTCACACTCTCAAATCATTTCGTGAACTACCAAGAAGCATTCGGTTAACCCTGCAAAATTTTATTCGTATAATGTTAACCACTTGATATATTCAGCTCGACTCCAGTACCTATGTATGACTAAACCGTGTAGCGTCATAGAGATTAGCAAATCTTATCGAGCGCAGATAACGTGAGTACAGCTAAATTCTAATACAAACCCTCGAGAATCCGCATGAAATATCCCGGATGTATAAATTACATATATTTGCTACATTTATGCGCACTTTACTAACAGGAAATTAAAGTATTAAAATATCTGCTATCGATTACTTACACTCGCACTGGAAGGGATAAAATATTACTAATTCTGTATTTATAGTCTATTTAGTATAATCGACTTGATCTATCTATTCCCATGGATTAATAATCGCTTTAGTTATATATGTTTATTTATTTAAAAACAACCTTTACTATCTTTACAAGTATAAACTTAATAAATATGTAGTATATGTAGGCGAAAATGCAGCTCTGCCTGTCAATAAATAAGCCCATTGAGAACCGTTGATTTTATTGAATTTCTGGTACAAAGTGCTTCAGGACTTACTTTTGGTTTTAATTTCATACAATAAGAGATAAAGAAAATATATATTATTATTTTATAATTTAGTGATTTAAGTGATGTCTGCCTACCCCTCTGGGAAGAAGGCGTGATTTTATGTATGTATGTATGTATAATTTTTTATTAAAAGTTACTTGATATTTAGAAAATATCTTCACAAAAATTTCATTGAATAAAGTCTTAAAATAAATAGGTAATGTGTGTATTCTGAAATCCTTTATAATCAGTATCATATTAACTACCACGAGTTTCGTTTATCAGTTGCTATGCGAATAAATTGGATCTGTCGTCACGAGTGCAGTTGGTGATTTAATATAATAAAACTATTTTATTATGCAATATTTACTGCAGCAAAATTGTAATCTTATCAACATGAGATCAGGTGTGCAAATATTGGTACATTTGATAGGTAGTGTGTGTTTCTACATTTATTGTAAAGTAAAGTTCATTCACTGCCTATACGCTTCCACAGCTATAGGTATTTTATGTTTATTTTGTATTATATCGTAATTTTTTCCATTTTTTCAACATTCCATGCAAAACGGGGATTGGTAGTAACGTTGCAAGACGGTACCTAATTAGAAATACACAGTTGCAAATTACCAAATCAGTCAGCAAAGTCATTTCTCTCATTCGTATATTTCTCATAGTAAAGATAAATTCAAGTGGTTTATTTTTACTCGATTCCAATCAATACACGGAATCCGTATCATATTTATTCACAACGAATCGTTAATTATCTTATCTAAGAATACGTCAATATTAAATCAATAGTAAGAAAATAATATCGTGAGGTAAATGTCAAAGTAAAGAATAATTAGCAAATATATGTAATTTTGCAAAAAAAGCAACGATAACCAATGAATGCTGTGTAAATATTAATAAACGTCATCCGGCTACAAATACCATTTCCGGCCCACCAAAAGAAGATCTTATCAATCCAGCTTACAGAAGGTTCAGTACCTTTTAAAAACCTAATTATGCGCCTTTTATTGATTCCAACCGGTCCCTAAGGTATGAATGAAACTCGATTGTAAGCTGTATGACAAAAAGTGGAGTAAAAATACCTGAAGTAGTATTGTTGGTTCGGCATCGGCAGGTGGCGAAACGCCAGATGCAAAAACTTGTTTCGAACTTTGACCACAATTGAAACAAAACAGTGAGGTAGGCATTTAACAGCTTCTTCACTCAGGATATTTTATAGGTGCATTATAAATTATGATAGATAAAATGTATAGTGTCTATGTTATAGTTTTACAGACACCAGAAATAATTTACAGTCCAGTCATTTAAGGTTTTATCGGTGGAAAAATTCGTAGTAAGCTGAATTTCACACCCCTGAATTTTACACCTTCATTAACATTGTGACTGGGTAATACTGAAAACGTATGTAGAAAACTGTTCTGCTGTAAATATGAATAATAAGTACTGGGTATAAAGTATACTGAAGTATAGGTATAATAAATCCAAATCGTGAATATTCTAGAAACAGGTTTACTTTTCATCTAGAAACCGCATATGATTTAAGCAGATATAATAATTGTTTCACGGTCTGCGTGAAGACAACGACATGTCCAATTATATGTGGTCATTGACCACATTTTGCACTTTTAATTAAAAAATGAATTTAGACTATCTAAATATTCAAAGGTATTTAAGAAAGCTGGATTGCATGTTTTTCTAGATATCGCTAAATTTATTTGAATGGACATAAATATGAATTAACTTAAATAAAATCTTACATTATAATCTTATAAATTTTTCGTCATAAAATGTAATTAATATTTCCAAGTTTCAACATACATAATTATAATGAATTGTACTTTATACCTTTTCATTAATACTAAAAAACTTAATTATGTGTCTTTGTATTTCGTCTTTATCATGATCCTGTCTATTCATTGAATATTTGGGAGTGGTGTTTGTTTGAAGATTTCATACCTTTCTAAATATAAATAAGGACACAGCCTTTTGAACAATCGTAGTATTAAGGGGCCGATTGCCAAACACCGCTGATATTAGTGCGTCTAGAAAAAATTAAAAATCCTACTGCCACTATTAGTCGGTAATGAAAGGTCATAAAACGGAATTAGATTTAGGAATTTATAAACGGCACAAGAACGGGTGCTGACGGCGTCGCCGCGTCTCGTGCGCTTTTGAGCAAAAACGTCGTAATGTCACTTGCGCCGTTTTGCATCGGAACTCATGGCTTCAAAGTGGCGTAACTACTAGACAAACTTGGCGAAATAAAAACACAGCAGACTGAACATTTTTGATGAATCGCTCGAAATACAAACACGTGCCGGCGTGACGTAATGCAATTTTGTATCGTATTTCTGTTGACGGGACTTAATAGCACTCGTTTGTCTTTGTAATTTGTACGAGGTAAAAATAAAATAAAATTTGTGTTTTCTGAATCAGCTCGGTTTTATTAAATTACTGCACATTTGTTATTTTAAAAGTTGTTGCTATCGGTCTAGGCATTACACAGTACATATTGTAATTGCAATGTATAGTCATAGATTAGTTTTGTATTAGTTGATAACATTTTGAAATTGTAATATTCGAAATTTAAGTAAAAGCCACCTGGAATGTGCAAAATTATAATTATTGACATACGTACAGAATGTACTAACATAAAATATTTATATACGTATGTAACTCAAGACATAATTTCCGTAATCAGCCTCACTGCAGTTCACAGCAACTGAATTTTGTACACGTAAGTGCACAAGTGCACGCACACAGGTGCACTCATTCTTTCACTTTCATGATACGGCGAAACGTGCAAAAAATAATGTAGGTTAGTCGTACCATGGCGCTTACACCATTATGCTTCTAGAAGCGAGATTGGCAATCCGCCTGAACAGCTGTTTGGAGAAAGGTGCGAGTCGCCTTCACGAATGTCTAGCAAGTTTCAACTGAACTTTTTTAACACTAGTTCCGTCTGGCGGGAATTCTTTGATACGTCATTGTTGTTCAATAGGTCTTTGAGTTAAGACACTATCACAAGGTTTAGACTTATGACGTTTAAATTCTATCTGAATGAGATAGACGTTTTGTTTTAGCCTTTTCAGATTAACTTAACAATTATGTTTTATTTTATTTATATACGAACACACACCTAACCTATTCAGGTGGTAGGCGTAATTCGTGGCAATGTTTCCTAAACCACTTTTAGCGAAAATGAAATAAGGTTCATTATCTATAACTTCCGGCCCGTTACTCAAAGTTCAATACTCAACATTCTATTGCTTTTCCTTAATATCTATACAAAGTGGTAGGCTCACATAGTAGGCATATGAAACAGCTAAACTTTAATTGAAGTAATTATTTTTACTGTTAGTATTGCCATCATAAAAACTAGGTACTAGTACTTTTTTGTCGACTATCTCATATCTCGTTCATTAACTTATCTGGAAGTAGTTATTATAGCGAATTGATGATCGTCCTACACACGCACAGACTATAAAACTTTATCACTCCAATCTATGCTTTTTAAAACTGTACTGTATTGCTGTCCAAATCATACGTTGCTGTCAATACGGGCTTATCAGCCGGTGCGGGTATCATCAAATCATCGCGTCTCAACAAATGGTTCAATCAATTTGTGTAATGATAGATAGAGTTATCGTCATTTAAAATATAAACTAAGATATAATATTCGACCTCATATGTAGATCTCTCTACCGCTTACCATCAGGTGAAGCGAGGTCTTAGCCAACTATAAAAACCAGGTACTTACTGTATAACAGTTATATAATTAACTTAATTAATATTTGTAGTTAATCATGAGATAATTTAACAAATAAAATTTAAGGTATTACATATCATTGTATTTACGGCCACTGGGATTAGGTATAGATATTATACAATTTGATGACTCATTGATACCAATTAGAATTGACGTAAATAATGGAATTCAGGTGAATTTAAATCAGTTGATATTGACCGCTAACATTTGGTTAAATCTTTAAATGATGAGCCTGGATATCTTTTTGGAATGACAAATCTAAGCGTAGAGTTGTACAATAGATCTGTTATGTCCGTGGTAATACTAGCATTACCTACTAACTAGCTACATTCGAAGTATAAGTAATATTTTTTTAATATACAAATATAAGTCTTCACCTCAGGCATCAAAAATCTCATCATCATTTAATATTCATCATTCTTTACTGCCATATTTATATATAAACGATACTAATGAAAGTTTTCCACCAAACTAAATCACTAACTAAAATAAACACCACACAACTTGTGGTTTCTAAAAGCTCAGTCTATCCATGATTCAACCCTATAATCTGGACATTACTCCTGTCACAGGAAGGAATGCTAATCATTAACTTATAAACTCGCATATAATTTTAATCCCCTAGTGTGACCCCTACAGTTGTTTGTCTAGAGCCGTTTGGTTTGCAAAAAAGATGTTTGACGTAAGCCCCAGTACCGTTGCGTCGATCATACGATGAATAATAAATCGTAAGGCAATGAAGATGGTTATCATATATGGCTCACTGACCAGCTATTACGCATACATCACTGGCATACGACTTTACTGAAAATTCAATCACTTTAACAATAAAAAAAAATTAAGTGCCGATTTAAAAGAGGCGCTACAGCGCTTTTTATCTAAAAAGGATTCGGGTTTTTTATTACGTCCGAGCGTGCCAGGGACCTAAAAAGAAATGGCGTGATGCTCTCGACACCTAAATTAACCATGTCTAGCCGCAGATCGGCAAAAGTGCCTAGAATTAGGATAGGCTTCTGCCCAGTAGTATGAAAAAAAAGCTCGCAGTTTAATCAAAAAAATACTTTCAGAACTTACGTACATACGTAAAATCACGCCTTTTTCCCAGAGGGGTAGGCAGAGATTGCTTCCTGACATATGCTACGATCCTGGCACACCACTTTCGTTTCTTTCACATCCATCAATCTCTTCATGCATATTCGTCGATTACGGGTACTTTTGGTTTGACTTCTTAACTTTCAGAACTTATTGGTGCAATAAACCTCCGGTAAAAAAATAAAATTCCCAGATCCTCGATTCTCAGTTTGAAGTTTGAAGCTAACTTTTCTGACTACTTGTAACTGAATACAGACAAAAAGCCTAATTTAACAAATTTAATGAATGCTGTAATTACTTGTTCAACTAACCGAATCACTGATCATCAAATAAGCGCCAAGAGCGGAACCAATTTAGGTTAGTGGTGTATCGTGTGTCGTATATATCCCGGTTTCCGTCAATCGTCGTCCGACCACGTGGCGTACAAAATAGAGCGATAGTTTTCGAAAATTGTTTCGCTTGGACGTCGTCCAGTGTCGGACAATAACGTCAAACTCACCTTGGACACCGCAAATAAAATGTTTCACTTCACATCGGCCGAGTGGAGCTGCAGTGTTCTCCGAAACATCTGACTGGGCGGCTCGCGGGAACTTTTTGTATAGCTATTTGTTCTCTGTGCTTGTGTAGTTATGTGCGTGCAGTCTTTTGTTTTCCAATTGCAGTGAAGTGCCGGCGAATGAGTGTCGTAAACAGGTGAGGCGGTATGCGCCTGAGCTTAAAGCTTCAAAGCGGTCGCCACTATTGACAAAGTGATTACAGAAAGTACGCAAGAAATATGTTTGTGTTTAGCGCTTCCTTCTTCCGTGATCGGCCACTTAAATTCTGTGTGTCTTACGCAATTTTATGGGATGAAAAAAGTTTAAATAGAAAGTTATATATCTTCACAATTGATAGATTACATCTAAGACTGGAACATTTAAAAGTGCAATTCAGTCTAGGTGTCAAATACTAATAGAGAGGTGCTATCAAAGAAAGTTTTCGAAGCCAAAAGTGATTTACGACAGCAATCATTTAAATCGATCTGATAGATAGTTAATGAACATTGTAAAACATTTTTGGTCTAGATTCCTTTAGTAGATAGTGTCAAAGTAGTCATAAAAGAACTAGTTTTAAAATCCGGTCTTTAGTGTATGTACATTCGCCTAATTTAAAATACGTAGTCAGTGTTTTGCTAAAAGCTTTTTTCTCCCCTAAAATTCCTACTTAATAAAACGATTTTACTCAGCCCAGAAAACTTCTCAGTTAAAAGCATTCCTTCCGTTTCATTGACAATTTACCGGTCCAGTTATAGCAATATCGATTGCCATACGCCATAACTTGCCAGCGTACTAAGCAACGGGGTATACTAAAAATAGGTGCATAAAATATTCTGGTCAATTGTAAACGAACCACTTCCATCGAACGTGACTAAAATGCACAACTTACAATTAACCATCAAAAATCAGCCAAGTGCGAGTCGAACTCGAGTACGAAGGGTTCCGTGCCATATTATTATTATAAAAAAAAACAACGTGTATTTTGTATGGGAGCCCCTCTTGGAGATCTTCTTCTTCTAATCGTATGATTGATTAACCACCTGGTGTCTAGAGTTTTTAAACCGCCCGTAGGCCTCTGACATGGCTTCACACACCGTTGAAAAATTTCTCAGGTGTGCTGGTTTCCTCACGATGTTTTCCTTCACCGTTAAAGCGTCGAATGGATGGATCGAATGATGGTACATATGAATTTTAAATTTGAAAAACACATGTTTTGGAGATTCTTTTTATTTTCTTTTTAGTATTTGCCGTAATAGTAGCAACAGAAATACATCAATTGTGAAATATTTTAATTGTTATAGACGTGCGTCTGCGTCCGGAACGGAAGTCTCAGTAATAGGGTCCCGTTTTTACCCATTGTCGACGCAACTCTAAAAAGCACCTCAAATAGTTGATTAGGAGAGAAATTAATAAATGTTTGCGTTATACTGGTTACAACTGGTGTTTAATTAACTTAATGAGCCCCGCCCAGTTGGTAATGACCTGACCACGACCGCTATTCGAAGCGTGTTTATTTACAAATTTCATTTTAACCTTTACATCTAGCGCTGAGCTTTTACGTTCGTAGTATGGCAATGAAATTTTGTTAGGGATGAGTTATGTCAACACATAATGTTGATGTCATTGATAAACGTTTTGTAAGGACATATATGTTTATTTCCCTGTGAATTTAATAGGCGATTAATATGTAGCGATATATTTCTTTAATTTGCTTACGTCAAATGTGTTGTGACTTTTATTTATTATGGTAATGCTAGATAATTATTTTTCTTAATGTTGGGTTTGTTACCTGTCATTATGTAAAGAATACTTGTTTCATCGCAAAGTAGGTGATCTGTACGACCCATGGCAGTAATTACATTGAAATCAACATTAAGCATATACTTACTTCTTGTTCCAAATAAAATAATATAATATTAAACTTGTCTTTGGAATATGCGCTGCATAACATGTTTCAAATTAACTTCTTTGAAATAAAATTCGTCCACTTTTATTCATATCTTCAATACCAAGGCCAACATTGAGAACATTTCATCTAGTTCTTTGATGTTGCACCTAACAATTTCCTTGCAAATAATGCAGAGAGTGTCTGCTAGTATTTTTTTAATAGTCTTCAGTAATGTGCAAGTGTTTCTGCGAAGCAATAAAACAGCCAATCAAAAGCCCTTACAGTACGAGAGCTTTTCATCGGATTTATGCGCGGGCGCATCGTAAACGCATTTCGCTTGATTTACTTGCACTTTCCGTCTTTTTGCCGATAAAAGTCTAGCTTTCATGTGATGCTAAGATAAACCATTTAGTAATTAAGGTGAACTGTTGATTGTTTCCGGCCTTGTAGGTATTAATTAGCAGAGAAAGCTTTTTATTAGTTGGGCAAGTAGGAAGGCGTTTTATTGTTTCCTAGCCATTTTGTAAAATACATCAGGAAACTATGTAGTTCCAATTGTAAAGAGTTACAACTCAAAAAATCAAGATTTTGTACGTTAATAATACAACAATTACACAAATTTTATTGTATTGCAGCGCAATTGGTTGATATTCTAGAAAGATCACGTTAACTTCCGATTCAATTGTACATAACTTCTCATAACTACATTGAGTGTGAAATAGTTGTATGATTTATCCCAAGTAACGGTAACATAGCATTGCGTGCACAAAAATAAATGTATCCAGCGATTGAAATGCGATTTCTAAAGGATTTATTATGATATAAAAACATTTATTATTGTATTCGCTCTGTTAAACGCAATACTAGCAATTGTTTTCACCCACAAAATGCATACTTAAAAGTTTATCACTTATAAAATTTATCTTTATTTATAAATCAGTGTTGACTAGCTGACTGAAAATATTTAATAAAAATAATTTGTTTAATTAAATATTGAAACAGATTGAATTGCTTTTAAACATATAAATAAATCTAAAAAATATATTAATATTCTATTGTTTAGCAACTTCGACCATGCATCATTATATCGTAAAAGAGGTATTTGCATTCATTTCTGATAATTTATTAATACTTGGCTTAATATCTATTGCTAAATGACTTCAGTAAATTTTATTGTTTTTTGTTTCTTTAACTATTATCAGTTGTGCGGTAAAAATAGCTAGTCACTTATTTACGAAAACATATTTTTCTAAATAATTCTAAAAATGACAGCGGTAAACAACATTAGTACCCATACATACCAATTTTTATGTATATTGAAAACCGAACAATTTTAAAACGGTCAACCTCCGCTTCACCCCTACGTTCCTAATAATGCAAGACACCAAACAGCATTGTTCCAAAGAGGCAATATTTACAAATAGATGCATCATTGAAATGTCATCGCGAACGATGGAAAAATAACCCCACCATTGTGATACTGTGTCGACTGTTGCGTAAACAGCTGTCCCACTTCGCATTACGATCGATACATTTACAAGGTGCCATCCTACGACTTAGCAACTATAGGTACCATAAGAAAAAGTCATTAAATCGATCGGAATTTAATCGATTGACAGTAACATGATCAATTATGATCGCAAAACTTTGATCGATTATTGTCCAGTGTTGAAAGTAAAAGCTCAAATGTTAGAGCATAAGACAATTTTATCGATTAATGCACTGATACGACTATTATTTTTGTTATCGATGTTCACGATGACCTCACATTACTTGATAAAGGTTCACATATTATGAGGTCGATAAGTAAAATAGATCCTATTAAGCCTATCACCCTCACCCTGAAGGCCTGCAACAATAAATAACTACATTTTGAAAAACTTGATATAATTTTTTAACGACATAAAATCCACGTGTAATTTATTCCGGTACCTACTATATAAATCAGTATCATTCAATGAGCGAATGATCACGAAAACATTTCTCCGAGACTCGAGCGACTATAAATAGGTGAAGGTTAAAAAGAATCGGAAGTAGGAAGAGATTGTTGCTCGAAACATTTATACGGCCGTAATACTGTTTGAAGTCGCCAATAAATATGCCAATTACGCTCTTCAGTCTGTGTATTTCGATTTAATGGGTGTTATGAAAACGCCAATCTGATATTGCAAGTGTAAACGTTACTGCAAGTTTTCTATTTACAATTGTTACAGGAGTCAGTTATTTTTATGTTGTTGAGACATTAAATGAAATAAAAATTATTGACTTTCGCGTAACATTGTAATAAATATTATCTACTTCGACTACAACAACAAGGAATCTTTCTCTGTTCTCTGGTCTGTAAAACTACACAACGGATTTAGATAAGTATTTTTTTTTATTAGATAGAGGAATCAAAAGAAAGGTTTTTATGTAAAATCGAACCGAAACGAAATGAGGGCGGGTCACTAGTAACCATATACACCGTGAAATTTTAGTGGTTGTTTTCCCGTGGCAGAACGACTTGCCTTTAGTAATACTATCGAATCATGCAAATTATTCCCCGAGAAAAAAAATTTTTTTTTTCCGATTTTTCAGAATAATAATTTTCCAACTCGAAAACGAGAGAAGCTAACGTTGTTTTTGAAGATGTGACATGTTCAGGTACTGCTTGCCGCATGAAATCGATGCTTAAAGCTAAAGAAGCTCTACACCCTAAGTCATAAAGCGGTTCGAACGTGTTTTCGAGTTACGGTTAAACCTTTCGTAAAACCGGCATTTATTGATTTTACCAAAAAAGAACTGCACACATCTTTTGTACTACTAAGATAGAATCATTTTACTGCGGGAAAACAACCACTAAAATTTCACGGTGTATAACAACGTACGTAATTCCAATCAATTTTATTTGATTGACAAAAATTTCATTTTTCAAGTTAGAGCGATTCTTAACAGAAATTTCTTTGAAGGGTTTGTACATACCCGTCTACGTATACCGTTCTATCTGGACTCTAGCATACCTAAGTATATTGGAACAAGCTGCACGTCTAGCAGCCAGCAGGTTCTCAGTCGACCGCGGCGGATCAAGTTCTGTTCCCGGCCAATGCACATGCCGGCCCAATCGGGTTGCGAATAGAATCTTGCGCAGGTTAACTTGTGCGTACACTGATAGCCAGGCGATGGATTAAGAACCTCATATATTTTTTAATTTATATTTTACAGAGATGAGTTTTATACCATTTTTCTTTTGAGGGTTATCTATTTTGTGGGTACATTGGGAAAATTAAAAAAGCAATAAAAATTAGATATAAAACTTTTAAATGACTTTAAAACCATTTTGACATACCTACATAGCATTATTTACTAAGTAACTATAATTAGCTTAAATTAAAAAAGTTTAAACGAACGTATTAAAATTGTTAATACGATTACTACATCATTAGACATGTATTTCTATGCGTAATGCGTGATATGTACCCACGTATCATTAGCTCTACGAAAAATAAATAATACGTATATTGTTTGTACTTTAATAAGCTGGCAATTTAAGTGGCATGAAGAACAGTTTTTATTTGCGTGCATGAATATCCTCGCACGACAAGTTGAACACTACTATAAATAGCCTGCTATCGTATCAAGAACAAGAAATCCTATAAAGGGGGCAGTAGAACGAATGCGCTTCCGATTCTTACGCGACACACTATAAATGCATAAATGCCCTTATCTTGACCGTAGCGGGCGCGAGAAATTATTCAAAACCAGATATATATCAGATGGACGTATTTCTCCGGCTTAGGGCTGCAGAAACTACTAGCTTATCTTGACCGTCTTTTGATATTTTTTAGGTAAATCCTAGAATATAAATTGAAGTAGTTAAAAGCATTTAATAGTTTTAAATTAAAATAAATTTGGATTCACCTAGATTCTTAAAAAAAGTTTGAAAATATCTGTACAAACTGCAAAGTTACACACAAATAGCACAGATATTTTGAAAGTGCCACATGTATTACTTACGGTACTGTCAATTATTCTACTAATGGTAAAACAGTTGAAACTGGAAATTGCTACAATCGAAAACTAACTACTTTGGGATTTTAGCGTTTGCACGTGTAAATATGACTGGCCTACAAATAAAATGTCACTCATTGACTGCAAAAAAGAAACAGTTGAGCATCGAGATCGCCGAATGTTTTGGTATCGCATCATCATCAGCACGACTGATGGTGGGAAACCAAAACTTTCGGCGATCTCGATGCTCAACTGTTTTTAGGGACCGGTCGTTCTAGTTTAGAGTAAGCTCGTGCCTAAAAAAGAAAAAAAAAGCCCCAGCATCGGCCAGCCCTAAGCGGCGGGTAATATCGTAAAGAAGGTGTCATTACGGGCACAGGGTCGCCCGGTCTGGTGCAAGCACAGCTGACTCACGAGTTTCGTCACCACGGACAACCCTCGGTTGTGATACTGGTACATTTATTTTTATCGCCTTCCCACTGTCATAATAAGGCCAGGTGTTAAGGGGAGGTGGTTGAATCTAAAGGTTTTTTAAACACATCTCTACTTTAACTTAAAAGTGGCATAAAATTTAAGCAAAATTGTATATTATGCTCGAACAAAATAGAAAGTAAAAAATGCAATATATACAGTCAACAATTAGAGGTTTCTTCTTAAACTTATTTTATAGTTAGCTTAGGTAGAGTTTATCAAAATATAGGGTTAATTTACTAATGAAAAAATATTAAACGTCATTATGAACGATAACTGTCAAAATTGAACAGTTCAGGCGCTTATTCTGTAACGGTACGAATAAAGCATGGTAGCGAATCGGTTCGGATATCCTCGCCTTAAATTCATTACTCTTATCTGTATTAAATCTATATAAAGAAATTCGAAGTCATTGCAAGGCGGATTGCAAATCAAGCTTACCCTTCAATACGTTTTTTATTTAATTTTTTTCCGATTGATAATATTTTGGACATAAGGGTTCGTTTTTTTTTAATTTGTTCAAATAATGAGCAAAGCCGCGATGGCAAGAGGCTAAAAATGGTCATATAGAAATATTCGACTTTCGTTTGCAAATCATGCAGTAAACAGAGACAGGAAGTGTCGATTGTAATTAACACTTAATTGTTGAATCATGAAGGCTGTCATTCGATCTGTGCTAACTTTGGTGGAAAAAATTGAGGGAAAACCACTGAATTGGAACACACTATACGTGTTTATGTTTACATTATATTTGCGCAGTGTAATGTCTACTGCTTCATTAAAGTCATATTTCATGTTTCGACCTTGTCATCAAAGCCTTATAATGTCATAACGCCACAATAACAAAATTTGCGGTCGACATCTTGCACAAAATGTCTATCATTATCTAATATTTTTATAAGACCACGAATATACATAATTCTATCAGATTCTGAACCATAACACGGCTCTATAAAGCAGTGTAACTTTGTCTTTAACTTTAAAAATCGGATGCATTTACGTTTTTTGCCAGTTAAAATTGTCTATGACTGTTAAAAGTTAATGACGGGCATTAAGTGGAAACAAAGCCTGTATTTTATGAGTCATGATTGCCATCTAAGACGAGCCGGCGTCAGGCGATCAAACCGGGAAACTAGTATTAAAAAAGCAAATGTAATTGTACATAATCGATTCAGAAAAAAATAGCTAAGGGTAAACGAACTTCGTGTTTGTAGATTCGCATGGTGTCTAGATGATAGGTTGCATTCTGGTCCAAGATCCCAGAGCTGCCAGACATCACTTATTTTCTAATGGACAAAATATATACGATTGAGTAGTGTTGGGGTGTACTATCATCATATGACTAGTTGCTACCTTGACCAGACGGCCATTTTTCAGATATCAACCAATCAAGGTACATAGAAACACTGCTCACCCACTTAAATTCTGATGGCTGATTTTAACATATATTTCACACAATATCATTAAAAATCAGGATTCATTACTCCCAGACACATGCGGTCGGCGGTTTTACCTTACAGACGCTTTAAAGCTATGAAAAAAATTTTACTTTTACTTATTTTCTGATGCTTGATTTTTATATATGTTATTCAAACAACTAAAAAGTGCTCATCTGACCGCAATAATTATAGAATTGTACCTTACAAACTATTTTATTAGAAAACATTAACTAAATTCAATTTTAAAAAAAAATCTAAAACAGTTGGGTCTGGTGAATGTTTGGCCCCTTGGATCGGTCTGTCCGTTTGCAAAACGTTTTAAAATAGTTGTTTGAATAACATATATAAAAATCAAGCATCACAAAATAAGTAAAATTAAGTAAAAGTAAAAATTTTTTCATAGCTTTAAAGCGTCTGTAAGGTAAAACCGCCGACCGCATGTGTCTGGGAGTAATAAAACCTGATTTTTAATGATATTGTGTGAAATATATGTTAAAATCAGCCATCAGAATTTAAGTGAGGTGAGCAGTGTTACTATGTACCTTGATTGGTTGATATCTGAAAAATGGCCGTCTGGTCAAGGTAGCAACTAGTCATATGATGATAGTACACCCCACCACTACTCAATCGTATATATTTTGTCCATTAGAAAATAAGTGATGTCTGGCGGCTCTGGGATCTTCCTCTATTCGTGGGCAACATGCTTTAGAAATGATAGCATTCTAACGTCAGTTTCCATGGAAAGAGTATGCAGTTTCCACGGATAACAATAGAATGCTAAATCTAGATCTGTTGTAAATCATTAGTGGCTTTCCTCGCGTTTTCATATGAGTGTAGTTCTTTTAGACATAGTTAGTGTATGCGTTATTATTATCATTCACTGCAATCGAACTGTTTCCATACCAAATTTTATTTGAATAGTACGTATATTAATCAGTTTTAAACCCAAAATCGTAACATATGGACAATCAGATACTTTCGCATGGATATTATTAGTAAGAGTCAATAATATTACATAATATGTGTATTTGTTATTCAACATTGACACCACCAAACCTATTAGACGCTCGTCAGCTAACATATCAGAAAAAAAGGATCAAAGAGGTGAAATACGTAGCTAAACCGACGTTTACAAAAGATATTCATCATACCTACGAACCAGATGTCCCCAGGGGGGCTAGGTGTCACAGGAGCATTTGCACAAATTGGTAAGTGCCGTCTTCCTGCCTAGCATTGAACCTCGGCCCTGATAAGCGGCCAAGTGCACAAGGATGTGACCGAAATAGAACTTTTATTGCGCACCCACACAACGTGGCGAAATTGGGCACCTTGGAAAGCTACTTTAAAGGGTTTACCTGAGAAATGGTAAACAAAACCGAGGGGGAGCAAGATTGACTTGCCCAAAATTTGGTAGGAAAGATGTTACTATAGAACTTTAAAGGGTAACCTGAAAAACGACGTAAAGATAGAGAGTAATAGAGATAATCATTCGCAAAGAAATGTTCAGGATGGAGGAATGACTCTGGTAGTGATTGCTTGAGCCAATATTTTTACTTCACTTTGGAATATTCTGGTATATCAATATTGCTTACTATTAAAAATGAGTACGGAAACGATCGGCGGTTTTTAAATATTGATTGGGAGAAATTGAAGGAAAATGGTTTAGTCCTAAACCAGTCCTGGTGTTATGAATGAAAATGTCTTTATGAGCGAATGCGAGATTGTTTTTAGCGAATTTTAAGGTTTTTCGAAAATTTTAGGAAAATTTTAATAGTAAAGACGTTTAACGGGTAAAACATTACTTCTTTATAGTGCAGTCAATTAAAAAGTACCCTTTATCCTTTCCTAGGCTCTGAACTGTATCTGTACCAAATTTCGTTTAAATCGGCTCAGTACTCTAAGCATGAAAGCGTAACAGACAGACAGATAGAGTTACTTTCGCATTTATAATATTAGTAAGGATATACACGTATGAGACCAATAATTTCGTGTTCCTTTAATTTTTTTTACTTCATAATAGTGAGTAAAATTTTTAATATAGAAAACTAAATTGAGTATAGATAACTTCACTGTTGAATATAAGTCGCGTGACTTAAAAGAATAACGCAACCGAATACTGCTGAAGACAGCATTCCAGCCGTATACAATATGCGATTTATTTGCCATATCTGAAATAAGTCACTAAAAGTCAGAACCTATTGTTATTATTGCTGGGTAAATTACATCAATAATTGAATTACTTGATAGCCCGCCTATTCGATATAAATTAATATAGTCAGCCGACAAATTTTGCAATATTTGAAATGAAACTAAGCCTAAGGATAAGCAATTGCACAAAACGATGTAAGACTTCCCGTAACCGCGAATATGCTAACAGACTGTGAAATATTTGAAACGTATCTAATGTGTCTTTATAATGCATACAAGATATGCGCAAATTTTTCTTTTGGACCCTATCTGTTCCTATCTTTCTGTCAACTAAGTATTCTTGTATTGCAAGCCTGGAAACGTGCATACCTCGGGTCTCGATGCAAATCTTTTCAATGATTCCATTGTGGATTGACGGCGTCTAAACTTAGCCTCTCCTAGTCGTCATGAAAGGAAGTCGACAGATTCAAATTGCCCTGCTGCAGTTGCAATAATTGGCGATGTGAGCGTAATAGGCCGCGGGGGAGCGTACAGTCCTATTTTTAGAGAACCATAAGGATGTTGTGATTTATTTAATTGTCAGATTGGTGTTATGGTTACGTGAGCCTCCAGTCTTCGACGGCCTCAGATACAGACACAATAAATTATACTTATTGGAAGATGAAATTGCATAAAGATGCCTTGAAGGGATCTCGATGTTACCCTTTGGATGAAGCTCTAGAGCAAAACGTCTTCATAATGTTCATCATATTCTCTTTTTGTTCCTCTGCTACATTATTGTAAAGTGAGGTTATTTTATTTAACTCAACCTTGCAATATATTTGTTTGTAAATGTATCGTCTATTAAAAGGACAAGCAATCGGTAGTTCAAATTGATATTTATAAAACACGTGTAAGTTTCGTGGCAGAAATGCGATATCAACGAACCGGTAACAGATTAGCGTTTAATTTGTATGGACATGGTTTGTTCTGCAACATCAAAATGGCGTGGATGACAGTAATTATATTTGACCGTAACACGATCGCGCTGTGACTCAATATAGGTGCCCATTACAACATCGAGGTAGTGTCTGTTTTCAGCGCTTAGTAAATAACCTAGTCATGAATGGTGACCTGATTAGTGGATAGATTTTTTAACGACATGATTGTAAATGTACTAATCTAATGAGTTTAGTGCTAATAGAAATCTTCAGAGATCGTCTTTTTTAGTCCCATCGTCTGAAGGAGTCCAATCTAAACCTGTATTTACGCAACTTTTATGTAATTTTTTTAAAATCCTTCATCATAATATTTTGATCAAACTTGGGTATAAAAACTTCGTCTGTTATAATATTTTTTGTTTTCCTCTATTGCAGGTGCTGAGTTCATTTCAAGATGTGGCTCCGTGTGTCCGCTTGCGCCCTGGCCGTATGCCTGTTGCTGGCCCCGGCGCTGGCCAGCGTCTGCCCCGACAGCTGCGTCTGCCACACCACTCGCGACGGCCTCCACCGCGCCACCTGCAGCAACCCTGACGAACTCTACAAATACACACTCAGACAGAAACACCACAACATCAACATCCTAGACCTCTCCCACAACAACATCACCAAGCTGACCCACGAACTCGACCGACTCACCGAAGTCGTCACACTAGACCTCTCCACAAATGGAATCACGAAACTCAACAAGTTTTTGCACAACGCCAAAAAACTGGTACATCTCAACCTGGCCAATAACAGAATACAGACGCTTACGTTGACGCATCTGCCTACAAGTGTTAGTTCGCTAGACTTAACTAACAATCTGTTGCAAGATGTACCGTCTGATTTA
This sequence comes from Maruca vitrata, assembly GCA_039566165.1. NCBI lineage: Eukaryota > Metazoa > Arthropoda > Insecta > Lepidoptera > Crambidae > Maruca > Maruca vitrata. The sequence goes on along the minus strand of CM076913.1, from coordinate 13,687,085 downwards.
GAGCATCTGAAAGGTCTGGAACATTTAGAATTGGAGGGAAACCCGCTGCATTGCTCGTGTGAAAACATTGCGGCACGGGACCGCCTGCTACGCGCCAACGTTATAATTGATAAAGTAAAATGTGCTTCCCCTCAAAAAGTACAGGGTCGTTCTTGGCTAGAGCTAAAGACTAAAGACATTTGTAAAATTCCTAAAACTGAACTGAACTATCTTGACATGATGATGGGTGACCAACCAGTAATAGATGCTGAGGAAATTGGGGAGCAATCCACTGCTTTGAAGTCAATGCCATTAGTGGCCAAAAGTGATTTAGATGACGGAGAAGTTTTACATGACCCAAATACTGCTGAAGATGATGACAGTAGGATGTTTTTGAAAGTCGATCGCGCTACTTTGTCTCCCCCTATAGATGCTATTGAAGCGTCAGGATCCGGTGATGGTGAATCAGTTACTATTCCTAATCTTATCGAACCGAGAATGTTTGCAAAGCATAGTGAAGATATATTAAGATCTGACCAAGAATTTTTACCTGTTGAAAATGGACACAGCACTGAAGACCCATTAGAAGGTTCTGGATCAGGATCAGGAGATGGTCTTCTTATTTTCGCCGATGTAGAAGAAAATGAACCTATAGCTGAAACTACTACACCAGCTCTTACTACACCTGTCAAAGATTTGGACCCCGGTCCAGTCAGAAGAATCTTCAATCCTTATGAAGCTAGTAATGTCAATGATAATTCAACGGAATTTCCAATGCCTAAAATGCCTTCAATCTTCAAGGGCGAACCCAACTGGTGGAACTTGACGGAACCACCACCAGTTCAGGAAGATCATGTTACACCACAAGTGTCGAGAGATACAACAGTATCGGAACACATTCGCGTAACGCAACCATCGAACCTCGGTGCATCTCCAACAACAACGGAAAAGGTGGCACCACATAAGACTGGCACGTATGTCTGTATTGCAATCATCGTAGTTCTTCTAGTCGGCTTAATAGGTTTTGCTATTGTTAAAGGCCAAATGAGAAAGCGCAGGGACAGAAGGCTCCTTCGTCAACAGAAACGAGACGTAGAAAAGGCATCGAAAGAAATGGTCGATATGAACAAATCCCTATTAGGTAAGCCTGCTGGTGGACTTGAATCTCCGGTTGAAAGAAAAGTTAACGGAAAATATGAATTGGTGCCTACACATGAAGTAAATCAAAAGAAAAGTGAAAATGGAGATGTTGGTAATGGTATAAAATACAATGAAAAACCTGACTTGCGAACTGATAGCCCTAGAGATACAAACCAGAATAAGAGCAGCTCAAAGGATAACAATTTAGCAGAAGAAGCTCCATTACCTCAACAAGAGACTTCGTTTGAATCTGATCTAGGGTCACCAGATTACCGAAAGGATACCAATTCCTTGTCCAGTGAGGATATCTTCGTGCCTATCAATGATGATGAGACCCCAAGGTTAAATGGAAACCACCACTTGGACGTGTCACAGCCTTTGATCAACGGGGACCAATTGACCGACTCAGATTTCTTGTCTCCGTCTCGGGAGTATGTACCAGTTTACTCGCCGGACATGGGCAGGGTGCGCATCAAGATGTCAGAGACTCCGAAGCCGAAGACACCAGTCCTAGTCAACAGAAGTAGGTCTAACGCTGGGGACATCATCATCACTCCTTCTGAGAACAACACACGCAAGTCCACCACTTGAAATGAGGTCACGTCCTGACGGACCATACAATCATAGTGTATGTAAACAGTGTCAATCAAAACTACTTCACTATTGGCGAAATTCTGTGATTATTTTGTACGCATATTCCATGGAACTAGTGCGATGGACTGAATTTTTGGTATGAGTGCTATGTCTAAAAACTTTGCTGCCAAAGTGTGTTTGTAGTCGACAGTGCCTTTATTTTTAACATTATTAGTGGTATAAATATTTATGAGAGTATATTGCGCAATAAGTAAACCTATTTTTATACGTGTAAAGATGTTGCCATGTTCATGATAGTAATAATGGTTTCGTTTTAGTAAATCCACTTCGTAAACATTACGATACGACCAACGCATGTTGTACAATAGTATATTGTATTCTAATAGTTTATTATAGTTGTCTTATTTCGGTATTTTCAATTGTAAAATTTCAATGGTTGTGTACTTATCCGCAAGAAAATAAAGAGTTTAAGAACAACGAAGGTCTATCTGGCTATGTTTTGTTTCTCATAATTTCCTGTAGAGATTCACTCTATGGTCTGGCTAAGCGTAAGTTCCTTTTATAGGTAATTTTATTGTTTAGATTTAAGAATGTGATACCATTTATTATAAGTTACACATGCTAATTCACATTGTGTAAATATTATGATTATTGAATTTTGGATTTAGTGTACATTTTGTCTAGCTCTATTTTATTATTGAAATTATTTTATTTTGTAATTACAAACTATTGCTTTTCCTTGTATTCTGTACTCATTTCGCTTTGCACTTCTTAACTATTTGAATGAATAATAAGTAAGTAATTTATAAATACCGTTATGAATCTTATGTGAAAACAATGGAACAAAATAGAGAACAATAATAGTTCAGTAAGAAGATTTATAAAATGATGTATTTTTATTTCGAACTATACGATATAAATGGTTGATGCAAACTTTCTGTTTTTCTTTGAACCTTCGTAAAAGTACCCAAATATAAAATACTTAATTAATTATTGTGTTGACTATAATGATTAGCTTACCGAGGAAAGTAAACCGAGGAACCTATCCAATAATAAAATAAAAAATTTGATAGTTTTATAGGTTTAGCCTAAACCTGAAATGTTTTCAGTGGCCTGAGCTAACAATTTTTGATGTCCTTCCCCTCTACTAATAAATTTCCTCTGCCCGACAGGGTCCATAGTTGAGCCTTAATTTTTAAGTAACACCTTTTGAACATTATCAATCAAAAAACATTTTGAGTTTGAGTTGAATTTAAAAATTACATACCTCACGTCATACAGGTTATGAGACACTTAAAATGGAAAATTAAGTTATCCTAAGTAACGTCTTCAAATTAAAATTAAACAGTTAACTAACAGTTAATTCATATTTCAATTCAACGTTTTTTTTATTAATTTAAATCTTCCTTTACGGTGCATCATGCAGCGCCATCTATCACAAATACGTATAACTGAAGTATTAATACCTAAGTAAAATGTATTTAACGCCATCTATCTTAGGTGGAATATACCTAAGATAGATGGCGTTAAATAAATTTGGTACAGCAGTAGAAATGAAACAGATGGCGCTGTTTGCAATATCACCTAATTTATTCCTAGTGTCGATTGCAGCATGAAAGTGACCTGTTTCCATGCAAAATAGACAATAGTAGTTACGATTCAACATAATATTGATTTCTATTTATTTAAAATTCTACATTGTATTATTACTGAGATGTATTAATTGAACAAAAAAAAACAATCATAACACTTATTATTGTTTTTACTCATAAGAAACCTGTAACAATGACATAATTCAAAATCTAAGCCCTGTTATTAAAATGTTACGCTGAAGCGTTTATGCAAAACAAACCTAAGGATTAAGATATAATTTATTTTTTCTGAATGAGCACTTAGAGAGTGCCTAATATAAACTTTTGTGAACTTACTAAATAGCATTAATCGATTCACTAGTGCGTGAAAGCGAGACTGACACACTATTAATAACAAGGATTGTTGTATCAAAGAGTTTCTTGAGACGTTGCATTGCTGTCCGAGTTAATTAGCTAGAATACTATATTGGAAACATACCACAGTTTTATTTTTTTTCATCTAATTTATAGCATCAGGGAAAGGCAAAGGGATCTAGCCCGTGAAATGAGGTAAGCAATCACATTGATGAGGGATTGATTTAAATTCATTGTTGTGTAAAATAGTGTATTTTGTAAATAATACATTTATTATACTATTACAGTGCATCCTTTATAAAACTGTTACATTTGAATGACAATTAATGATTTAGTTAAGCAAATTTACAAATGTAAAATGTATGTTAAAATAAATCTCTCATTATCAGACTAATGAATTACGTTTACCAGCCAACTTTTTGTGTTTACTCACAGTCTTCTGCATTATATTTTATATAATGTTTTGCGCAGTTAGTTGGTTCCCTATGTAGAATTTCCACCATTACTAAAATCAGTTGGATAAAAACATAATTATTACTTACTTATATTTTCATCCTTTAAAATGAAAACTCATCCTTAAAATATTATTTTACCTAATCTTATTTTAATGCTACAGTAAATAAATACTTTAAGTTAAGTACGGTATCCATATTGAATTGACGTATTATTGTACACTGATCATTATTAATATTACAGCTTAAATGTCTATTTGACAATAATTGAACTTTTTTATTCAAAACAATACCACAATATATTAACAGTAAAGGACCATTATTTGACTCTAAGTCATTAACTAGGCCACTTATTAGGTACTTTAAGCGGATTAAGGAACAGCCAAGATAAAGTTAGACAACCGTTAAATTTACTCACTACAACGTTACATAGGAAGCATATAACTAAAAACTAAAGAATTATAAAAAACAGACGGTGGGTCCCTTTTTGTTTAAAAACACACATTTTTAGGTTAACATTTAAAGTGTTCGTTGATTGTATAAAGAAAAGTGTTGACTCAAAAAGGGTTATTTTGGTGTTCATGTTCGTCGTTCATAAAGCATTATAAATTACTTTCCGTTGGTTCATCGTCATCACTCGAATACCTCCGGTTTCTAGGTCGAAGAGGTCTTTCTAATTCAGCTTCTATTTCCACCGTCACGGAGTCCCCTCCTTCTGCACCGCCGTATTCTGATAATCTTCTTCTACGAGCTCCTGGTGAGTGATCCAAATCGGCAATTTCATGACTGCCAAATCTCTTTGGATATCTCCGTCTCCTTCTCCTGCTGTCGTTTGGAGTCTCAGTAAGCTCTGAATCATCCAACACTGGTACGTCTCCGTTTCGATCAGTCTCTGCTAGCAAATCACCACTTGATTTTGTTTTTCTGCGGCCTCTCTTCCTCCTTGTTTTACCAGTACCAGCTTCGCATAGGGAATGCGTTGAGGCATTTAGTTTAGGCATTGAGAGAGCTTCGTCATAGGACGGAGGAGCGATCAGATCTCGAGGGTCAGGCGTATTGGTTAGAGCCTCTTGTTCAGCTCGTATTCTGATCTCCCTCAGTCTTTGCCTGGCTTCTTCGACTTGTCGTTCTCTCTCCTGTTGGATTGCTTGCAGACGACGTTTCATAGAATTCCGTATACAATTTACCAGAAGAATACATATAGATAGACCCGTAATCATCACAACGATAAACCAAATCAATGAATCAGCACTTGCTGAGTTCTGTGCGGGATACCAAGTGAAATAGCAAGCTTCTAGCCATGTTTGTCCAATTATGTTTACTGGACTATTACACACAAGATTGTACGATTCCTCTTTTTTAAAAGGTTCCAGTGTTACAAATTCGTAAAAATCGTACATAGTTACGTCTTTACAATCACATCTCCACATGTTATCACTCAAGTCTATTCTTTCTAAATAAAGATTTGAACCGAAGTAAGATCTATTCCAAATACTAGTAAATCTGTTTCCGATAACTGATAATGCGGTCAAGCGAGGTAACATAAAGAAAGTGTAATTATTAACCATAGATATTCGGTTGTAATTTAGATTAAGGTACCTCAAAGTGTTGGAAGAGATAGAGTCTGGAATATGAGATATTAGATTTCGCGATAGGTCCAAGTCTGCAAGTGATTGTAAGCCTTCTAAAGAATCTTTTCCAATACTATTTATCTCACACGAACTTAAATCCAAAACTGATATAGATGTAGATTTCAAATGGCCAACTTGAGTTAGATAATTTCGAGCGATTTTAAGTTGCGCCAACGAAGGCATTTCCAATAAAGTATTCTCTGGAATCACAGCTATTTCATTCCACGACAAATCTAAGTATTTTAACATACTGAGGCCTCTGAATGTATCACTTCTCATAGACCCAATATTGTTGTAAGACAAGTCTAAATATTCAAGTTTTGTATTGTTTACGAATTCATTATTACGCAGAAATCTAATCATGTTATGGTTTAATATTGCCTTTTTCAAATTGGGGAATCCGTGCAAACTTGGTTGTAATACATTACAATAAGATATGTCTAAATACCTCAGTGAGCTGGAATACAAAGACGTTAATGCCAGTCTGTAATTGTGTGACATTTTTAAATAAGTAAGAGAAGGTAAATATGCCAGTTCATTTTGGTTTACTGTAATTAGTTGGCAATTACTGAGATAAAGACTTTTTAATGATGATGATATCAAGCCTTGTATTCGTACAAGCGGATTGAAATTTAGTTTTAGTATTTTTATGTTACCCAGTCCACTCAACATAGATTGCCCAGATATGGCATCAATTTCACAATTTTCTAAAATCAGAATTTCTAGACATGTGCTGATAAGCAATTGAGATTTGCCTAAGTTTTCCATCGATCTAAATTTATTACTAGACAGATCCAAGGTTTTCAAATTGGTAGCTGGTAACAGGACATCGTTTGGATTCAAATTATTCCAGTTTTCAAAATAGTTTCTTGATAAATTGAGCACTTCGAGAACCGTAAGATTTTGGAGAACATTTTTGGATAATTCAGTGAGTCGATTTCCGCTTACGTCCAGATTGATCAGATTATAAAACTTTCCCAAACCTTCGGGAAACGTAGTTATCTCGTTGTTTGATAAGTTGAGTTTTTTAACCTGGAATATAAAACGACATTATATGAATTGCTCAAATCTCGTATTTACAGTATTTACTCTTTGTAACCATAGAAAACGAACCTTCTCAGTGAGTCCATTTGGCAAGTTAGTAAGACCTCTACGGGAACAGTCGATCTCAGTTTTCTCTGTATTACACAAGCATAAATCGCACAAATCGTCTGGATTCCTATCATAAAAGTCCAAGTTGTCTGCACCGACAGTCAAGACCACCAACAGAAGAAAACTCGTCGATCCTAGTAAATTCATCACGTTTTCTTTTCATTAGGTGCTCTGAAAGAATTCGAAAGGACAGTTAAATCGTTTGTTATTGTAGGGACGAAGTTGGCCATTGGAATGAGGTTAAAATGAATGAACCTAATTCGGAATGAACACCTGCAACAGTCGTTTCACTATTCCCGTCACGTATTTTCATCCAAAAAACATTTAAGGCACACCTTGCGCAAAATCTGTATTGTCTCTGGTCTTAACAGGTATTCCATACAAAAGTTTTATCTTTGTTATCATTATTGATAACGGTGTAGGTTATGTTAGTACCTTAATTTGGGTCGTTTCGCGTTCAAACTGTGCCTTATGATAAGTATGAAACAAACGCGACTGTGAATATACACTGTTCATGGATTAGACCCTAATACTTAGTAGCTAGCGTGGTTAGTGTATCGATTTTGGATTGTATGTGGGAATGATCTCAATTGCTACAGTCAATAGTATTTATTGAGCAAACTGAAGGACCTAGTCAATAAAATTATAGGTAGGTGCTTATTTAAAAGAATATCAAGATGTTCCATTTGTCTTTATGCAAATCGGGAATAATTTAAGTGTTAGCTCACATTACCCATTAAATTATGGTATTTAGTATAGTTAATAGTATTTATTGAGCAAACTGAAGGACCTAGTCAATAAAATTATAGGTAGGTGCTTATTTAAAAGAATATCAAGATGTTCCATTTGTCTTTATGCAAACCGGGAATAATTTAAGTGTTAGCTCACATTACCCATTAAATTATGGTATTTAGTATAGTTAATAGTATTTATTGAGCAAACTGAAGGACCTAGTCAATAAAATTATAGGTAGGTGCTTATTTAAAAGAATATCAAGATGTTCCATTTGTCTTTATGCAAACCGGGAATAATTTAAGTGTTAGCTCACATTACCCATTAAATTATGGTATTTAGTATTCATTTGATTTGTATTTTGTTTTGTACCACCAATCTTAGTTTAAAAACATAACACAGTTAGAACAAGCCGAGTAGGTGCGGTACTGCACCGGACGCTTATCTATTGACAATATAATTTTGTAGTTAAATTATATTTTCTAAATATTTAAACAAAAAACGAATCTAATAAATAAAACATGATTCATAAAATTTGATGTCAGTCAAAAACATATTCAGTTTATTAGGCAAGTAGGTACAAAATAAATGAATGCAATAATTTTTACCTGTTTTTTTACTTCTCATTGATACTTTTTGTAGTCGGGTAACTCCGGTATTAATCACCTCAAGTATTACTACTCATAATCTGATGTTCTATTAATTATTCGAATGTGTCATACTTTGCAGCCACACTTAAAAATGCTAATAATCCACGATGTGTGATAAAATAATCGACCACTTTGTATCACGAACACAAGTTATCACTTCAAGTTACCTTTTATTACGAACTTATACTACTTTTTCAAAGATTACTGACATTATTATGGTTGTTTGAGTACTTGGACGTCCAGACCCGCCCACGCCAGTACATTGTGTGAGGGAAAATAAAAAATTATGACGCGTTATCATTAGATAATGATAGATAAAGAATGGCGAAAGTGCTATAATACGCGATATCTAAGCACTTGCTTACTGCTTGTGACAACTGTATTGTTGCAGGAATAAAATAAACTTATCACTATTATGTATTAGATATTTTAACAGGATTATTTCTATATTTTTTTTCTTAATACGGGATTTTTTTATCAAAAGTACATAATGTAGAGCTTCGTAGAGAAAATAATGCTATGATTTTTTTCGATGTTAGTTTGATGTTATTTACAACTTTTTTGTTGGTAGAGTTAAGGATTGACTGAGATATTATCAAACAACGGAGGAGACGACATCTATTATCAATTCAATACTTTAATACACGTAATAACTGCCTAAACGTGCTCGAATGTCTCATCACATGCATTGTAGATGGCGTTGTGAGGTGTAAGAGGTCTCCGTCCAGCCGAAAAAATCAGAACAGACAACAGAATTTTGCCATGTTTTATTCTTATCAACAAATTATTTACAATGCTTATCCTTATCACTATAACTTTTATTCTAGTCTATAAAATATTTTAAAAAGTACATCAAGAATCTTTAGAATGTTCTAATATTGAGACAAGGTTAACATACATTGTCTTCATTATTATTGCTGTGTATTTGCAGAGTCCGTCTAGTTGACCGTCTATCGTGTGCCCTGGGCCTATGTGCTGTGAGGTCACCGATTGACCTTGACCTCCGATATCGTCGGTTAGCCTGTTCTGCCTCCTCTTCTTCCTCAATAAAATCGGGCAGTGAGTGGAAAGACGCGTGTAGTCGCGGCATCAGCAGCGCTTCGTCGTAGCTGGGAGGAAGGTCTTCTTCTCGTAGTGGGACCCTCAGTATGACGCTCTCCTCTGAGACTGCAGCCCGAGGAGGACCATTGAGATTCACGACGGTAGTCTGCCCAGGCGTCCGTGTAGACTCAGAACCACTCACGCTCATGAGACAACGACAAATACACGACGTCACCACCACTCCTATAATGATTCCTATGAACATCGCGAACGACCAATAAGACATCGTTGCGTTTGCATTCGGGTGCCATGTCCGGATGTATGCCTGCTGCCAGCTCATCTGAGTCACGTTTGATGGGGAATAGCACATCAATGATGTCAAATCGTGTACTTTCGAAGGTTCCTTCGTAAAAAATTCATATGTCAGCAGAAGATTCAAATGGAAGCCCTCGCAGCTCCACCGATTGCCTTTCAAATGGATTTCTCGAAGAAAAGGATTTGAGGCAAAATGTGAGGTAGGCCAAACTTCCTTGAAGTCATTACCTCTCAAATTCAATACCGCCAGATGCGGTAGCGACGAGAATGTATTGTCTGTAAGATTGTTGATGTCGTTGTAGCTCAAGTCCAACTCCTGCAGAGTGTCCGATTCAAAATCATCCGAGATCCTTTCGATTTGGTTCATCGAAAGATACAATTCCAAAAGTGAAGACATGCCAGTAAGTGAGTCCTTTTCCACGATGGAAATCTGGCAACTATTGAGATGCATCCTTTTCAGGGAACTTGAAATGAATTTTGGAATTGTTGTAAAGAAGTTCCTGCTTAATTGGAGTGTGTCTAGAGACTTTGTTTCAGCAAATGCTCGAATGGGCAAATCATTTATTTTGTTTTCTGATAAGTCCAGTGAGTGCAATTTTGGCATTCTGGAGAATGCTGTTTCATCGATATTAGTTATCTTATTTCTTGACAAATCTAGATTTAATATTTTATACGTGCGGCTAGTGTCGGCCCAGGCGCTATAATGATTGTTGGATAAATTAAGAGTGTGTAGATAATTCAAATTTTCAAAATAACTAGGCAGTGGTGAGCTTAAGTAGTTATTTGATAAATCCAAAATTTGCAGTTGGGTAAAATGTTCTATTTCACTTGGAAAACTGTCGAAATCGTTGTCAGAAAGCAGCAACACTTGAGCCTGAAATGTACCAAGAAAATTATATTTAATATCTAATTATTAAAACTTATAAACAAACAATTATCAATGATTATAATTAAACAATAATTACGTAAAAATTCGAAGTTCTCTTGAGTGTGGAATTTAAAATAAAATTGGTTCAGGTTATGGTTGTAGGTATATAACAAATTGTCAACATATATAAATCAATATCAATCCACGAAATATTATATTATCGTAGTAACAGAGTAGCAATATATGACTCAGATTTTTAGATACAGATTAAGATAAATCCTTGTTACATCACCCTGTATTAACAATTAAGATTTTTGACAACATACCTCATAGTTTAGCTGGTCGGGCAACTGAGTCAATCGTAGGCTGGAGCAGTCTAGATGGAGCATTGAGTTCAAAGTGTAGACTAGGCATTGTGGTATAACATCCGATGATTCAATATGCCTGATAACACCAGCTGTGGTTAATGGCAGTAGCCATATCCAAAAGGCGAATGCTAAAAGTTGGCCTGAAACATTAAATACCTTAATATTAGTGTGCGTATGCTAAAACAACTGTTGTATAGCTATATCATATGTAATGTATATTTATAAGCAGTTGCCATTTGTAAATTCTAAAGTGTTATACTTTAGATAACTAAAGTTAAACTTAGTTTAATTAAATTGAACATATAAGATATACAAATTCTCCCCGATTAGTCTCAATTCCAATGAAACTAAAGTCAGGGACGTTAAAGGAAACTAAGAATGTAAACTAAACTAACAGAATAGCTAGGAAGAAAGAAAATTTGCATGCTTAAATCGTTAAAAACTAGTAATGTTTTGAATTTTATAAAACGCAACCATCTATCTATATCCGTGTGTGGTTATCTGAATGAAATGTCATATTTGATTAATCGTACACGAAGTGTATTTTTAGATATTATTGGAAGTTTGGGTTAGGTTTATTCAGTATTTTAAAGCTTGTCTGATTGCACAGTAAAGAGAGAATTGTATTGTCTAATATACTTCTAAAGAGAACTGTTGTGAGCCTACTATTATTTATCTATTAGTGTGTTTGGTGAAGGACGATGACTATTGTTTACGTTTCATTACCTCCCCCGTTCCCCATATAAACACAAGCACATAGTTATATGCCTAGTTAAGATAATTATGAATAAATAGCGTGCATTCGTTCTACTAAAACGGGTTAATAAAAACACTCAAAATAGTCTTTATCGTATGTTAAGACATTTAGAACGTAGACTAGATTGGTAGAGACACTAGAATGCATTTTAAAGTGCGTGTTCAGTATTGTAATAACTAGGTTGTTGTTTCTTAGACAATAAGGAAGGTCCCGATTTACACATATCTAATGTAATGAATGTATTTTGTTACTCACCTCGCCCCATTACATTATCTGTAGCACATCTTATGTCAACTGTTCGCACGATCAGTAAATCCTTGCGGGTTTGTTCAGTCTCTCAACACATTTTACAGGTATGTGACACACGCATTCGGCGCGCTGGGTCGGCGAGCACTTATTGCATATCTACTAGGCTTGTTCGTTTGTGAGATTGCCCACGATACAGGCTGTGTTCAGTATTTTTTCGACACCCGTTCACGTCAAGAACACTTGTTTATCAAAGCCACTTTCACGGTTTAGTTTATCATGAGATATCGATGTGTTGTTTTTTTTTAAAGATTACAGTAGTATCTGGGAGTCAGTGGTTTATGGAGAGTATTATTTTAATATCATTAAATTTTCAGAACATGAATATCGCAATGATTTTCATAAGCAGGCCCGGGGTAGCATTAAAAAATACGTTTTGCGTTGAGTTGATGTAGCGCGCAGTCAGATTTGTAACATTTTTTTAACTATTTGGATATTTTATTTTTGACGTTATGAACTGTGCTAACGATGATGTTAATGCTAGACAATGTACCAAGACCAAGAGAAAATGTATACCTAATAGATGTATACCTATAGAGCTAGGTACTATGAGATATTTATATATAACTATAAAATATTTAGGTGTATATGAGTTAGATTCGGTTCAATGTTTCTAAATATGTAACAATCTGAAAAATTGCATTCTTCATTCAAATTTCTTAACAGTATAGTGTGCCGAGATTAGTTTTTCTATTTAGTGACCAGCCTGTGAATATTTTCCCTTATCGTCACTGTTTTTATCTCCGATTACTTATCGGCATATCGCCGAACCCAAAGAAATACGAGTAGTATCCGTCACTATCACAAAATGTTACTCATACTACACTGTCACACTAAAATATTAACTTTTACACAATACAAAATCATACATACATCTTCTGTAACTTATATGAAATGGTAGTTCTCAGTAAGTTGAATTTACCGTATCTATTCTCTAAACTATGGGAAAGTTTGGTAGATAGGAAGCATGCTTTATTGTTTTTTTTTTAACGGACCAAGGTCTCAATGATTTATTTTAAGTACATTAAATTTATTCTAGATTAAGAAACAAATCTATTAAAACCTCCGTGATCTGTCCGCCTCATGGCTGAAAGCCTTTTCTTATACACCGTGAAATTTGAGTGGTTGTTTTCCCGTGGCAGAACGATTTGCCTTTAGTAATACCACAGTAATACAATCGAACCATGCAATTTTTTCGTAGAAAAAACATTTTTTTTTCAAATTTTCAAAATAATAATTTTCCAACTCGAAAACCAGAGAAGATATCGTTCTTTTATAAGATGTAACGTAATCAGGTACGGTCAAAGAAGGTCGGTTAAACCTTTCGTTAAAACAGCATTTATTGATTTTAATAAAAAAGAACTGCACAAATCTATTGTGCTACTAAGATAGAATCATTTTACTGCGGGAAAACAACCACTAAAATTAATGTATATATATAATATATAATGATATATCTCAATAATGTACTTACATATACACCGTGAAATTTTAGTGGTTGTTTTCCCGCAGTAAAATGATTCTATCTTAGTAGTACAAAAGATGTGTGCAGTTCTTTTTTTGTAAAATCAATAAATGCCGGTTTTACGAAAGGTTTAACCGTAACTCGAAAGCACGTTCGAAACGCTTTATGACTTAGGGTGTAGAGCTTCTTTAGCTTTAAGCATCGATTTCATGCAGCAAGCAGTACCTGAATACGTCACATCTTCAAAAACAACGATAGCTTCTCTCGTTTACGAGTTGAAAAATTATTATTCTGAAAAATCGAATTTTAAATTTTTAATTTTTTCGATGAATAATTTATTAAAAGCAAGTCGTTCTGCCACGGGAAAACAACCACTAAAATTTCACGGTGTATAAACATTATATATGTAAGTACATTATTGAGATATATCTTTTGTTTAATTTCTTATTAAAAATCACTAAGCAACACACCGTTTATTTATCATTGTAGCTCTAAATCTAAGATCAAAAATAAATGTACGTCTCTTCCTTTGTATCATGTTCCTACCGCGATTATTTATTACTTTGTTCAAAAATAAATGACATCGTTTTACTTCAAACGAAAATGCCGATTGAGAATCCCAAAGCTACATTTCCACAAAAACGTTGATTTTCATGGAAAATCCTGAGTGCCGCCGGCTTAATCTGCCCAGGTGGCTGGTTTCTGCGTAAGGACACGTCACACCACGTCGGTTCGTCACGCCTGTCTAAACTTGTTAGTGCCTGTTCTGACCTATTTACCCCCTCCTTGGGGGGTAAACCGCCCCACGATAAGCCCTGTCGATTAAAATTCGACGCGTTCGCGCTACGCTTCTTATCGATCTCTGCCTTATGTATATTTTTAATACTGCTCTCTTGTCTTTTGGGCGTAAGTCGACAGTTTATATAAATATATAATTTTAAACTGTCATGGTTACACACATTAGAAAACTGAAAGTGTCCAGGATATTTACCATGTTGTTTCGTTTTAATGAGCTCCCGATATTTCGGCACTGTTGCAAGCGCCGTGATCACGGGTGAAGCGAGTTTAGTTAGTAAATATCGGGAGCTCATTAAAACAAAACAACATGGTAAATATCCCGGACACTTTCAGTTTATATAAATGACGTTGGTTAAAAAACTAGGAGTCTTAATTTTAATAACCTTAATAATAATATCAATTGTATCTATACAACACAATCGTTTTTACAAGCTTTTATTTAACTTGCAATGTATGTATGTTTGTGTGTTCGGGTGGAATTTTATAACTCAATTTTAAGGCACTTGCCCTCAACCGATTGAGCTGAAATTTTGCATGCACGTGTATATCCGATGACAATGCAATATTATTATGACATGGAGCTGATCTGATGATGAAGTCGGAAGATAGCCATAGCAACTCAGTAATTAAATAACATAACCACATCGAGTTTGGGCTCATTTCATTCGACTAGATGAGTACTTTGGTGCTAGATAGTAACCAAGGTCTGATGATGGAGCCGGAAGACAGCCTAAGGAACTCAGTACTTAAACGACACAACCAAATCGAGTTTGGGCTCGTTTGATTCGCCTAGATGAGTACTTAGATGCTAGATGGTAACCAGGGTCTGATGATGGAGCCGAAAGACAGCCAAAGGAACTCAGTACTTAAACGACACAACCCCATCGAGTTTGGGCTCGTTTGATTCGCCTAGATGAGTACTTAGATGCTAGATGGTAACCAGGGTCTGATGATGGAGCCGGAAGACAGCCAAAGGAACTCAGTACTTAAACGACACAACCCCATCGACAAGGTTAAAACTAAAAAGTATAAAATAAATTAAGGTAAAAAAATCTTTAAAAACAAGCTTTTATTTAAATGCGCTAAAAAGAAAAAAATAAACTTTTACACTATAACTTTACTGTCAACTTATAACATTTCAAATTCAACATATTTGACACAATTTATATGTTTTAAAAGCTTGTCGCGAGATTTAAGTACTCGTATTTACTTTCTTAGTTTAAAATTTTTAATAGGCAGGTATTTTAAAACTTGCTTTTAAAATTACGAGTAGGTACTTAAATCTCGCGACAAGCTTTTAAAACATATAAATTGTGTCAAATATGTTGAATTTGAAATGTTATAAGTTGACAGTAAAGTTATAGTGTAAAAGTTTATTTTTTTCTTTTTAGCGCATCTAAATAAAAGCTTGTTTTTAAAGATTTTTTTACCTTAATTTATTATGAAATTAGTTAGGAACTACAGCAAATTTTCTGAAGTTTTTCGTATTTTATCACACAATGTCATAATCTACTTTCTTAGGAAGGCTGTTCGACGAATAAAATTCGTTTCAGTAAAAATTGAATGAATTTCAGTGAGCTAAAAATGTTCCCTAAACATTATTGATATGTTGCGGGAACATTTTAAGCATGAAACTTGGCTAAATTACCGTCGACTCTCCGATTTCATACAGCGTCATAAACCCAACTTGGATGCGTAACTTGGTAAATTCCGAGTGGGGTATGCGGGAAAACTTAAAATTTGTATCGCGCCGATTTCGTCGGAGAGTTCAATAAATAAGGATAAAGCCCATTAGAGGCGGTCCAGCAAATCTTCGGACGCCGAACGCCACTTACTTAGACTTAAAGTGTTCCGGGAGCTATTTTGTTAAAGATTTGGGATTGCAGCGTCCATTTTGAGATATTTCGTGGCAACTAGACGGGGTAATGGCTGGTGATGGTTGTATTTTTCACGTTTTGTTGTCGTTATGTCGCTTAGATAAGATTTTTACTTTAACTCCTCAACAGTATACAAAAATAAGCTTTCCTATATAGAGCCATCTTCTTAAGGCTGTATGAAAATATAAATGATTATAAACCGGATCATTTTGGATTTAAACCTATTCCACAAGTCACTTGCCTTATGATGATCTCATGTTTAAAATTACTGATGTCAATAAAACTAATTTTATGTTAAAAATTAAATTCAATATTGCAATACAATTCCAATATTTGGATGGAATTATTTTCAAGGTCTCTCAAGGAAAAAAAACAAAACAATAAAAAAACTTAAACCGCTTCAATTTCGCGATATTGGCATTACGGGCCGAGGCAATCTATCGTTGACCCTTCCCGGTCTAATTCCCGGGGATCAGGGAATATATCATACGACGGTACCTTATTTATTTGTGCCCACTAAGGATTTCCCTTCATATGTTAAGCCGGGCCGGCGAAACGAGATGACGGCAAATACGAAAATTTTCTATTGACTCCTGATCTTTCTTGATAGTTTTCGGCAAATAATGTTCTCAATAGGATTTAAGTGAGATTACATGTGGAAGGGTATTTAGATCAATTGCAGCTTTGGTCGTCTCCATCATTCGGTTTGATGTCAATTCTTCTTAGATTGGGAAATCAGAAAATATAATAAATCATCGTGTTAGGTAAATAACGGTTTTTAAAAGATATCTGGATATTTCTAGATGTTCAAGAAGTTGCGTTTTACATTGCTTCCATCCCTTTTCGTTTTCGTTTATTCACGTGTTAGAACAAAAAAAATCTTATTTACCTCTTTGCTATACTGACCTGAGATAGTTATTTAGGCCCTTATAGAAAACTTAATATTTTTATATTCAAGCAATCAGCAATACACGAGTCTTTCAATAAAGTCATTCGCCTTCATCATATAGAATACTGAAATTGTAAAACGGAGATTTGAATATCGGATGATTCATTGTCAAAGAGCATCGGTAGGTATTACTTACAAAAGTATATAGAACGTCTTTGTTCGTCTGAATCCACTACTTTGTTCGTTCGTGGCCTCAAATGTCAATCCTTTTATGTGAGGAACGGGGGTTGGTCGATAAGTAATGTCGAGAAGGTGAAATTCTAGGAAATACTTCTTACGGAAAATCTATGTGGGTGCGTATTAATAATTATCCAATTTGATTATGTCCTTCTTATGTGTATATTTAACCATTTGTATGTTCTTTTGATTTAGATATTTATTATGATGTTTATATACCTAAATAATATAAGTGTTCGCTGGTTGAAATCGCTCTTTCCTTCTACTTTTTTTTCTTTTTTCCTAACTGACCAACGATGATGGCTTGGAGTAGCCTTGTCAAAATTACGGGGAGCAGATGGCTCTCACCCCTAAATTTCCTTCTACTTCTTAAAAAATAAGGTAACCATTGAAAATCTGCGTCGGGGCACCATGCTGAGTGGGAGCCCTTTTAGCAAATAAGTTAGTAAAGAATTGTATGTTTCGTTTGTTATTTTTTTTTTGGTTGTTTGTTTTGTTTCTATTTGTGTGCTAAATAGAACATTATTCTATTCTATTCTATTTATTGTACCTCAAGATGTCGTAGGTTCCGGTCCGGTAGCGCAAGTGTAAATTATAAGTAACATGTCTAACCTTTTAAAAAAGCTTTCCTTAAAACCTTTTAAAAAAATTTAAATATTACATTTATTTAAATTTTTAAGTGTTTGTGTAACCACCGAAGTTAATGGGAGATTCAGACAACTTAGTCATGTATATCATGACATTAATAAAGATAAAGGCGCATTTGTTTACACCATAGAATTATTTCCGAGCTGTACTTTTTTCATTAAAAAAAATCCTAATCCCTAAGAATCTTAATGCCAATGCTAGCCCATTAAGAGTTTGGCCAACGAGGCAGTTACTACATACCAAACTTTTCCTTTTACATATATCGTCAATCGTCATTCATATCGGTACCACATCACTAAACCGTTCAGCATTTTAAGTATTGATGGCAGCAGAATAAAACAGCATTGAGTCTACGTCGCATCTCTAAACCTCGTCGGGAAACAGGCTTATACCCCGATGAGTGCTATCGCTCGTGGCCTTTTAGAGAGACTCCCGCGGGAGCTCAGCCTTGTGTGTACCCGCCTTTATGCGATCGACGGTGTGGCCAGGTGAGAGTGCTGGCTGAAACAGGTGAGAAATTTGGTGTGAATAAAAAAAGTTTTGTTTGCCACACTGGCCTTATAAAAAAAGAGTACATTTTTCTTTTTTTTTCTTGGCAGTCGTCGATGACGGCTTTGGAGACAGTCAAGAAAAGCTTTGTAACTTGACATCATCATCAGACCATCCACTCCTCCGCAAGGGAGTGGATGGTTCTAACCTAGAAGCCTGATTTCATAAAGGAACGGTGACTCCCGCATGAGAAAAGAATCCGTTTTGTGTTACTAGATTTACAGAACCACTGGCAAGTTAGCAATTACAAAAATTGTAAATTCTAATTGTCTCTGTTTTTTAAGCTACGTTTAATAAGCGCATACGATGCATTTTTCCAAGATCCCGATGAATTACATAGACGTGAGACATTTATACGTAAACTGTTTAACTACTTTCCTTTAACCTAGGTACAATATCTAAATATCCATGTAAAATAACTTTGCCTTATTTATTTATTCGACTTAATTAAATACAACTTTATAACCAAAAAAAAACATTATATCACAAACAAAAATTTACAACTTAGTACAAAATATAATCACATGGCAATACACCGATCGACTCCAATATGAATTTCAGATGGGCTATAGATTCGGCTTTGTGCTCACAAACGTATTTGATAAATGGCGTTCGGTGTTTTCAGATGATAGTTGGGGGTTCATTGTATTTCTTTGAATGGGTTCAGTTGACGTATTAGCGCTTTGAGATCGAAATGAGATGGAGATATTAAGTTGTAGATTTTGTTGTCCTTTGAACGATTATGATGAGTGAAGCATTGAAATAATTTTAAATAAGCACGTGGTGGGAAACGTTGGATCTCCAAATTATATGATTAGAGTAGCAATACACGCGAGTTGAATCCGTAAAGTCAGTTTTATTATTACAAATGTGTAGTGTTGGCGCAAATTATAGACAATACTAATAAGAAACCTTCGGTGACCGAGTGGTTACTTGTCATGCGAGATTTCTGTTCGTTCGAGAGCCAATTCATACTCCGCAACGTACCACTGTGAATTCTAATTTGAAATTTATATGTACGATTTTTTGACGCTTTAACGCTGAAGGAAAACAACGTGAGGAAACCTGCACACGATGAAATTCTTTGGTTGTGTAGATAACCAACCCGCACTTGGCCAGTGTGGTTGACGCCTTATCGCCCTGGTTTAGGGTAGACCCATGCCCCAGCAGTGGGGATGTATATGGGCTGATGATGATGATGATGACTAATAAAAAACTAGTAATCGTGTTTTTTAAGGATAATTGATAGTAGATTGATAGATTCGTCAGATTAAACTCAATCTACGCAATAAAGACAAATCGATTTGCACTATACTGACGTATCATACAGACGCGTAACTTCTCCTTATAATGAATCCACCTGACGCATGACTCTGTTAATGTGGTTAACAGCTAAAAACATGTTGAACAGTCTCTCACTCTAAGTTAGCGCCCCTACCGCAGTCAGTAAGTCAGTAACAAGACGCACGAACCATGAAAGTTGATCACTGCCAGCCCCGTCCGTCCTCCGGAGAAGTCATAACGAAAATTAAATACGCTTTGATAAATTTTTGCTGGAAGCCACGTCTTACTTCCGAGCTCCTGTATAAGTTTTCATAAAGTTATAGTTTCTCAAAGCCCGTCTCGAAACTGTGGAACATTCCATAAAATGAGGAAGCAAAGCATCCGAGTGAAACGAAGACGGCGGCTGAAGCGGAATAAAGTTGACATTTTTGCAAAGCTACGTTAGAATTTCAACAAAATTAAATGTGGCACTACACGAAATGAAAATAGTGCCGTGCCGGGACGCGGCGTGGCGTCGTCGCCTTATTTTTGTTGCGAATTTCCAGACGTTCGCGTCGTTCTTCGCGGCTGAATGGCGGCCTATTGATACCGTTTCGGATATCATGTTCCGTTGTTATTCAACGCGAGCTTACAGCGCTCGCCGATTCTCGTTCATTCTTCGCCGGTTTCCTGGTAATGCATGTTCGATATTAGTTATTTGTGTTACAATTTGTAATAATTAAACTTTAACTGTATATTTATTAGTACCTATTATCTATCTTTTTATTTATTGTTGTTTGATGATGTTAAGGAAAAATTGCTTTGTAACATCATCAAACAACATTTAACAACTTAACTTATACTAGAAAATGTTTTCTCAATAAAACATGTATTTTTTTACTAAAAACCGCAACGTAAAAACATTGGCAGAAAGACTAATAATACAATCATTCAACCTAAATGTAAGCTATTTGATCACAGACCCAAATAAACCGAGTGCAATGCGAAATGCAAACGAGATGCAGCGGCACATTAGCGCAACGAATAACCTCTGTCGCGGCGACTATCGCGCGCGACATAAACTACCGCGCACATTACCGACGAGGGACACGCGGCTGCCACGAATGTAGAGCCTAACGACAGTAAATAAAAAATACGTTTATTGTATGGGGATCCCCCTAAATATTTTATCTTTTTGAATTTTTATTCTTTGTTGTTAAAGCGGAAACGGAAATACATCATTTCATTTGTGAAAATTTCAGCTATTCTTCTAAGCTATGCCAGTGTCTAGTAAAATAATAACAATTTCTTTATAAAATAATGTATCATCAAGCAAATTACGACTTTGTTGTATCTGGATTCGAAAAAGAGCTTATTTCCGGTCAGGACATTGCAGTTGGTTAAGGACGTTCGATGTTAACGCGTATGCCCACGACATAAACTTATAAACTGTTCGTTTGACGAGCTGTTGATAGTACGTTTGTAATTCAGTAACCTCCCCTTTTTTTGAAGTTGTTTGAAAAAATAAACACCGTTCATGTGCACAGATTTCTTTTATTCTTATTTTATAGCACTATAACTAAACATTTTAAAAAGTACTGGTTATTTTAATACTGAATACACTGAGGGTTTTTGTAGGGTAAATCTTTTTAAATAAACTTTGAAAAATTAAGAATGCGATTAATCAAAACTCTTCAAATATATCATTTAAATGATTATGCATAGAAAAAAAACGCATTCGAAAGCTCTCAGATCGCCAATGTTGTATATCTCGGATACCCCATCAAGACCGCAGTATCGTAAGGCTAATGTGCTCTGATCGTAGCTAACGAATTTCACTGCTGCTTTACTGCTGCATTACTCTTTATTTTTCTTTTATAAACATTCAATGTATGTGCACATAATTTGTTTCTTTGTTTATGTATCATTTTGTCACCTTCAAAATTGTGTTCACGTGAACATAAAATTAGAATTCATGTTTAAAAACAAGATACTAGTTGTATACAACTTATCTGACTTTCAGGAATAGTAGATAATATTATTGAGATTGATACGCCTGTTTATTGATACCGAGGTCATTGACAAAAAGAATTTCGTATGAAACGTATTTTTTTTTTTCAAATTAAGACTATAATGCTTCTGAAACTCTGACATTCCACACCCTAAAAAGATCTCTAATACCAAAAATCAATACCAACGTTTTTTTTTGTAGTATTACTAGTTACTGTGCTTGTTCGTTTTTTGTTATTAGTCAAGGAATAGATCTTTCAGAATGGACTCCAACGATATCCTTCCTACATCTATCAAATCATATCCACAAAAAAAATCCTACCGCAACCAAAACAGTTCTCAACTCTATCAATCCAACGATTTACTACCAAAAAAGTCATCTCCCAAAGGATAACACCCGTATCCCCACGAAAACCCCCACAATCATTAGACCCCAACATTATCTATCGACCTACTCGTATTTATCGGCCACTTCGCGTCGCAACTGGCACAAGTCCATCTGCAAGCAATTAGGAGGCGCTTTAAAAGATCCATATTTATTCGGGTGGAGACCGTTGATGACGCCAGCAACGCTGATTACGCAATAAGCGGTTGAGTTATTGCCCTTATTTGTGTGTCTGTTTGTATATGTATTTATTTGGCAACAGGTTCACCAACAATATGTCGCAGGAAAGTTGTGTACATAATTCGCCCAATTACAAACTACTACTAACTAGTACACAACACAACACAACATATTAGTAGGAAAATGATACGATGCTTAACCAATTATGCATTACTTTTAGAAAGCATCTTCTGTGGTTTTATTTTAAAATAAAAAAATTGCAAATATCTGTTAAACGTCTCGCCGTGCTATTTAGGACAGAATAACAATTCCCTTTCTAATAAAGAAGTAAGCTTAAGTTTATCAAAACTATGTTTTTGTCTCTTTGTATATATTTAATACTGTAATGTACTGAGTACCTTGTGTCCTTAACACACTGTACCCCACTCTCAAGACGTTTCATAGCAGTATTGGACACAGAAGGCCTAATGTACGAGACGAAGGAGCCATATTGAATTATTAACCCTCAAACGTTCTAAATTCAAAAGCTTCCACGCTGCTTTCTGGATGATAATGACCCCTTGCCTGTGGCCAGTAACTTAGCAAACTTGTATATGACTTGGCAAGTATCGTTTTACCGTTTCTCCATTACGAGATTGTCTTTAAGTTCTTAGGCGTAAGGTCGAAATTCAAATGTGATTTGGTGGAAATGGCAGCTCGGTACAAGGTTGCCGTTTTGTGTAGGACGTTAGAGGCACAATGCACTAATTATATCAGTATCTTAGAAAGCCTCTAACCAGCCCCTTAACAGTTTTCCGCAGTATCGAAGGGGCATTAGTGCATTTCCGGGTAATGCTTCTAAAGACGGTTGGCGCACGATGACCAAAGAGGAAAGCCGGTTACACCGATTTCTTATTTTAGCCAAAGCTTTTTATAATAAAATGTAACTTCTGGAAGATCATTATGTAATGAAATGAAAGTAATGCCTAACACGTGATAGCTGCAAAGGTATAGTTTTGGTATTTTCTTGAATAGGTACAATTGTAAATGAAATTTATGAATAAAAAATAGACTGATTTGAATGTATGAATTCTGACATACTCTTAAATACAAAAACAAATTAAATTGTCTTAACTTATATACTGACATATTTTACGTCTTAACCAAGTGTTTTTTCAATTAAATAAAAAACTAAAGATAATAATCGGAACTAATTTTTGGCATTGCATTTTCAATTTTGTTAATTATTGTCAAGACGTTTCTTTAATAACCTTCTTATAATTCTTTCTGAATTGCACTAAAATAAAACGTTACATTATTAAAATTACTTTAAATAAAATACAGGTTCAGTACTAACAGAACAGTGTAACAATATTTAAACAGGGGCCCCCAAAACTTGGCTATGCCTGTATCTCGGGAAGCCATACATGGGGGTTATATCGATAGGTATTGAAGTCCCCCATCGATTGACTTACGATGATCCACCCCTCCTGTTACAACCTGTATAAAAAACTTAAGATAATAATCGGAACTAATTTTTGGCATTGCATTTTCAATTTGTGTCGGCCTCCCCAGCAGCTGGCAAGGAGATGGTAAATGCCAACCACGGCTCCTGGGCGAGGTGCAATGCCCGGGGGATTGACCGACTAAAACACCGCGGTGTAGGTAGGTCTAGCCAACTTAACTAAAGTCTTCCAAATCGTACTCTATCTTAACCTAGAGTTAAGCGTTCTGTTGAATTCGATGCCACCGGGCTGGGCTAATTTTGAACTATCGGCCGGCGAAGTGGCCACGATCGCCTCTGTCCACAAAGACGAACTTCCCAACCTCTTGCCGCTAGTTCGATTCCGAGACCGTATGCAATTTATGAGGGACATGTTATTCTCAGATATCTCAATTCAGGACCGTATATCATAAATTGATTTTAGGATATGAGTTTGTAAAATTAAATTCACGTTTTTGAAACGTTGCTATTAAATATACTTCTGGGACTGTATCATTTTTCGAAAATGGTGCCGGAGAAGAAAAAATTAACTCGAGAGAGAGGTTTGTTACTTGAAAAATGTATTTTTTTATTAAACAAAAATTTTACAGTCTTCTATAAGACTAAATATTAAACGCTCAAAAAACGATATTAAAAATTAAAAGTTACAGCTTTAAATCGAAACATTGTTTCGTCGTTTAGAATGCTATAATATTTTATAACACTGAATCATGATAGATAGATCTATTGATCTATCTATCATGATTCAGTGTTCGATGTTGAAGTTCGTTTTTTAGCATTATAAATTAGTATGGATGGATATACGGTTTGAGTTCTTCTTATTATCACCTTATGATTATTAAGCCACGTTAAAATATACTGATCTCTCTTACGTTCAATTGATACAAACTAGTAGCTCTACTTTAGCACCTACATACAAATAATACGACGCAAACACATATGTATAAGAGACATCTCAGTCGTCTTACACCGCCGACTAGTGTCGAGTTAAGATACTAATATCCCTTAATTGCCAAATATCGTCTCGCAAAAGGGATCGTCTCCACTAAACCGTTAAAAGGATCCGCTGCTGCTAAGTGCTGGATCGGGGGTTCGATTCCCCGTTTGTAATTCGATTCGGGCCAATTAAGAGTTTAGTTGTAGTCGGTCGAACGCCGATGTCTTAGAGGTAAGATGAAGTTGTACACTTAGGGCCATTTCGTCCTTTGTCGGGACTGTAAGAAGGGGTCTGGATTTAAATTGGTCTAATTAAACAAAGATCGCTGTAAGGGAAGCTTGCAATTTGATTTTATAAGTGGACAGTAGCGCGGGTCAGGGGTTATGAACTTGATTTCTGCTTTGGATTATTAATAGCAATAAAGTTGCAGAATAATGTGTGTAAGTTTATGAATTATTTGCATAGCGGAAAAAGCATTAGATAGTTATCAGGAGTCATACTTTTATAAACTATAGGTTTGTGTCTTCGATCGGGTTGAGGAAAATAAACCAAATTTCTCCAACTTACATACATAACATACTACGTTTTAAGATTGTTCTTTTTTTATAAGCCTACTAACTGACTCTACGTACAGTCGTTTATCACGAAGAACATTACTTCCTTTCACAGGCTTCAATTTGAAACAAATTTGAATGAAATCAGTAGTTTAGCGTGAAAGCGGACAGTTACTTTTAAATGTATTGTATTAGTAAAGTAAAGTATCTTAATTTTTATTCATATAATCAAATGGCCTTTAGTAATAGTATAGATATGTACAATGACGTGAATAAGTAAGAATTAGATTAAGTCACAATCATAAATATCTATAAACAAATTTAAAATAGCCTTTCTAAGTACAAAGTAAGTTAGCCAGTAAGCAAGTGAAACTGGCTTAAGTACATAGCCCGCCTGGGCGTGTCGGATATCGAGTTAGCCGAGGGGGCGGCTCAGCCGGATAAGTGGGAGTGAGCCGAGCGCATTAGACACCGCTACGAGCCGACTGTTGGTGTCTTTCTCGTTTTTCGTAGCACTTTTTCCTTTTTCGTAGCACTGTTGTGAAATGGGTTGTGACGACGGAGCGATTTTCTTTTTCGTAGCACTTTTTCTCGTAGTGTTTTGGTGAAAACGGTAGTGATGATTGAGCTATTGTTTAGATATGTGCTGCCCATAAAATTAACAAATAAACTCACAACTAATACAACTTACATTGTTTGTTCTGATTTCGAAATAATTGGGCAATAAAACAGGAATTAATATAAGATTTAAGGGCTTCACAATCCAGTTAATTAATATTTAACTTTAATGAATCGTAACGCGTCATTATAATGTACTAAAAACCAAAGTCTTACTAAAACTCGCACTCGCGCCTTAATACAACATACCATACAAAAAAACATTTATTAATTTTGTCATTCGTCATCGCCATACAAAATTGGATTACTCACTTCAACAATATCCGGAACAAGAGATTATCGAAAAATGGACACCACTTTCTTAATAAGCTAAGTAAATTGACACATAAAACTCCGACTCAACCAAAACAAGACATGTGTGACCAAAGACGCCTCCACGCCAAATTGTACCTTCAAGTTCTAAACAAAGTAACCTACACATAAAACACCCACACTTAGCGTGGGAGTTGTATATCCGCCATCTAAATATTGCTTCCGAATCGAACTTACAGTACAGAACAGTAGAAAAAGCAAATAAAAAAAGATCAAAGTGCAATTAAAGCCCGGCCACCAAATATGTTTGGAAATAGTCCATTTTCTGTAAGTCTTTATTGTTTCTATTTCTACACTAATATTATAAAGAGGAAAACTTTGTATTTTTGTATGTTTGTAATGTATAAACTCAAAAACTACTGGATCGATTGCAATATTTTTTTCACCATTAGAAAGCTGCATTATTCAGAAGTAACATATGCTATATAATATCACGCTAGGTCATATAGTTGTGGAGCAGTAACCGAAAATGTTTCAAAATCGGGGGAAAAGTATCGTTTCTGAGGCCTTCCGTGGCGTGCGCTGAGCATATAGTTAAAGTTATACAAAATTGCTCTATGGATGAATTGTTCATCTTAACATTATCTTTAAAAAAGTCTGCAAGAGCATAATTATGTCTACCTTTTATAGTTTACCCATAACAATCGTTTTAATGATTTAGATGTTTGCTCCAAGGTAATGTCATTTTGGCGACGAGATTTCGAAGTAAATGGTTTAATAATAAAAGTTCCACCGTGCGAAGCCGGGACGGGCCGCTAGTATGTTATAATGGCAACAGTAACACAACATCATCTGTAAAAATGTACCGAAATAATAACTGCATAAATAAAAATAATTCAACATCACAATCGATCTAATTCTTATATTGTTATCAACAAATTTCCCCATCAGAGTATAAATCGATGCGAGTAGATCTAGACGATTTTTCTAGATTGTTTTTCTTAGAAATAACTGACTGACGTAATAAACGTATTATGTAGTATAAAGGCTAATATGAATACAACTAAAATGCCACAAAAGCAACGACGAAATATTGACTGCACAATTCAAAACAATTGAAGATCCCAATCGAACACCCTTCAAATTAATAATACGTGTACCTTCTAATCTTTAAGATACTTTAAACAAACGACTATCCCAATAATCCTCTAGGAATTTAAACATCTCGGTTGCTTCTTCTAAAAACAACTGACTGGCGCTATAATAATAATAATAATATAATTCATTTATTCAGATAATTTAAATCCATAATTCGTTAGTAACAATGTTCTTATATCTATGGTTAGTACTTAAATTATTTTGATATTATAATTGTTAATTGATATAATAAATTTGCTCCGCATTCGGGTTTTTTAGGGCCGTGATCCAGTGCTGTCTCAGAGCACTATCCCACCTTCCCGCCAAGTCTTTTAGGATACTGTTGGGACTGCCAAGCATTCTGTATTGGGTAGAGTGGATTTTTTTTCTCATGATGGCATTAAAGCCTTGTACGTGAGCGTCGGCAAACATGCCAGACGCACTGCAGTTATTCCCACCAGGAGCTATTCCCACCGAATATCTCCAAGTAACTTCGCTTTTGCTACTTCTTAAAACAGCTGATAGTCGCCGCATATTACGTCCAAGTTCTAAACACAAAGTGCTCACACAAAGCCCCGCGCTTATCCGCTGGGCGGCGGCAGGCGTGGCGGATATAGCCGTTATCCGGTAGGCGGATCAGGATCACAACAGGTGGGGGATGAGCCGCGGCAGATCCGCCCACTCGCCACGTGCGTTTGATGGTGTTTTTTTTTTCGTTTTGAGCACGAATGTGCCAGTATTGAATGGCGCGGTTAACTTAGATATTACGTAATACGGACAGCGTGTTTCGTTTGAACTTGAATGTATCCTGTACAGTCACACTCATACGGTCCGCGAGGTATAATTTGGTAGATCAATGTAATTAGATTAATTTAATTTTCTAAAGAGATTGACTCAAAATCGATAATCTTTGATAATTAAACTGAACTTTAACCACACACTAACTTATTTTATTATCTAAGCCGTCTGTACCCTACGGTTTGAGTCCTCAGTCATGTTAACGACAATTAACAAAACTTTTTTTATGCTAGTGCTTTTTTGATGCAATGCATGTAAAACCAAAAACAAAGCACTGAGAAATTGACAACAGACTCAAGAGACAAATAAAAATTTACATTCACTTTAAAAACAAAGGTCTATCAGCTTGACAATCCAAAACAGTATTTAGGTCAGCTAGTTGATTTATTCGCAACTTAATAGCCGAAACAAATTGGTATCCCAAAAAGTTGGCAACAGTTCGCTAATGATCGGCATCTTCAACACCGCAACTGTACTCTACATTTCCCCTCGCGATCACCATAAAGGGCCCTCACAAACCCTCCCTTGGGTACCTAGCTGCCCATCCATCCTTCCTGATTTGACTCTAATGACACCTTAGAGAAGTTTTCGCTTTCCAAACGACTATTTCGTCAATTTTCCGCATTAAACACTGAAGTGAACCAATAAATTCGATGAGGCCATTGCTTAGGACAGTTATTCTCAATGTTGTACCATTCGAGCGATTATTTATGCGAACATAGATCCTATTTGAGATCGCAATATTTATTAGGCGGCTTTTGTTATATTAATTAGTTTGTTATATTAAAACTTGAAAATTTTGTTATGATTAGTAGCCCGTTTAACTATATACTGGTATTAATACAAGTATAAATACTTAGACTTTATTAATACCTATATTAATGGTATTCTATCCCTAGTCCATAACGCTGATTTTATTCTATTCGAACAACAACTTTTCAAATTAATTTTTACGCCTTCATGGACCAGAAGCTCTTCCAGGCGTTATCTACTAGTCGGAGTATTTCTTTGTCTTGCCTGGAAGGCAACTATCTGATCTGCCCAAATATACGTACTCGTCCACATATTGCATTACCTGCCAATTTACTGTTATCCTGGTTTTGGTGCTATTTGGGGGAGATCTTTGCCGGCAGTGGGATGACACGGGTTAATAAAAAACCTTAAATTAAACCCTCGGTAGACCAAAAACATTCCAGTCAACTGCAAGACCTATGTAAAAGACAACAAGTATTGGATACGCATATCGTGTGTAGAAGCTTTAAGATAAATAGTCGGAAGTTGGTCGGATCGCGCGCGCGAGTCTCAGCCGCAACTTATACGCCAATTAATTTATTGCGCCAACTTTACTTTCCATTCTTTACCTTACCACTTAAACGTCTACTTGTGTGTTGCCAGAGTTGGCAATAAAATTGTATTGAAAAAAATATATTTGTTTTAGTATTTAAAGAAATACTTTAAAAATAATTAAATTTCATATTTTTTTTCTAATTTGTTACACTACTGTAGTGTATAAGACACTTTACTTAAAATGTAACCACTGTATGTACCTATATAATGCATTGAATCATAATCAATAAATCAGTATGTATCTAACTTTCGTCTTGTTACTATCCCAACCTCATATGGCGACCCTGCCAGAGGCCCGCGGCTGATGTTTACAAATTCCTTAAACCATAAAAGGATACGCGCGTCGCGATGCATTTGAAAGATTGCATTCGCCCTTTGTACTCGACGAGGTTCAAGTGTTGTTTCAATATTGAAAAAATATTCAAGATGGGTGCAAGTCAAAATAAGGAAGAGGTGGTGGTAGCCCAAACCGCATCAGGAGGCAACAATAATTCTGGATTAGAGCAGCTCAAGTTTCACGCAAGTACAACCAATATCATATTACTTCTCATTCTGACTCTATTGTTCCTGGGTTTGATTTATCTCTTGTATAGAATATATAAGAATTGCCATACCAAATGGATGGCTAATGAAATAAATCGCCACGCATTGCGAAGGTCGATTGCCTACTTCCGAAGAGACCCAAGGTTAGAAACCAAGGCCCAAGAAGTTTGAATATGGATGGATAATATGACAAATTAAGGAATATGTTCAGACAATTAACGATACTAAAAACTTACCTATATATCTTATTGGAAGTACATCGAAATACCTACTTATTATGAGACAAGCTCAGATTGCATGATATTACTTCGGTATTGAAAAGAAGAATAAATACGAGCGGCGCATCGTTCTAGTTAGTGACGTGTTTTAGTGAAATAAAAATAACTATGTGATACAAGTTAAATTAGTGCAGTGTAAAATTTCAGTCCAGTGGTTTTTCTACGAACTTATGAACTCGGGACATTCCTATTTAATAACAATATTTTAATGTAACAATATTAAATTGTATTAATTATCATGGTCAATAGATACAACATAAAAATAGGTAATTAATATAAGTATGCATACCTTTGTAACATTTATTAGGTAGATTTTATGGATCATATTACTACTTTAACTAATATTTATCAAAAACTAAAAGACGTAAGAACGTATTTAATTAAAATAGGTCCAAGTCGACGGCAAGGTTCAATCGCGGACATAAAATTAAGAGAGGCTGTCAATATAAAAACTGAATATAGTAATTTCTTAGGAAAATTAGCCAATATCAAAGGTAGTATAAAAGGCGATGAGTGCATTTTAATAGAGAAAACTTGCGAGAAATTCGAAAAGTTATACAAGGATATTATATCTTTATGTTCAGTACAGTCTGAAATAGATAACACAATGGCGCAGTTTGACTTAAAGGTCGCGTTAAGTTTATTTCCAGCTCCATCAGACGACGAATCGAGCATTAAGCAGCTTATAGATGGAATTGAATACTACAGTTCGGAGCTCAACGAGGACTCAAAGAAAAGGTTAGTAAATTTTGTTCTTAAAAACAGAATAACCTGCCGCCAAGTTAAAGCTCTGCTCTAGCTATTCAACTGTTGGCGCACTAGTAACAGATATCAAATTACATTTGTTACCGAAAAAATCAGCAAGCGCAATCCAACATAAATTGTTCGATTTTAAACAAAATAATCTTTCTATTGATGATTTTGGAAAGCAAATTTCAGAGATGTTTGTGGACCTGACCATTTCCCAGGCTGGTGACGATGAGCATGCTTTTAAAGTATTGAGGCCATTAAATGAAAAACAGGCGATAAAATGTTTCGCCGATGGGTTGAGAAATCGAAGGTTAAGTACTGTGATAACAGCGAGAAACTATGACACATTAAAAAATGCCATACAAGCGGCTGTAGATGAGGACGTCGCGTCCCTCCAGTTCCGCTTCCATGATGTATTATAACCGCTATAATTATCAAAATAACAATTCCAGGAGCTTCAGTAACCGCCGAGGCCAGAGATCAAGACCAAGAGGTACGTCATTCACAGGTGCGAGTCGTGGTCGGGGCAGCAGCGCGGCGCACCCCGAGGCGAGCACCAGGGCGCGGCACGCAGCTGGAGAGGCCGACAGGCCACCGGTCGCGGTGCCTGGCGACCATTCAGAGGTAGAACAAATTATTATTATAATAATAACAACCAACAACCGCACATACATACTTTGACAAACGTAACAAACACCGATTCTCAAAATCAAAATGTCAGGGAATCAGATGAAAATAATCAGTTTTTTCGGGACTAACGAAGTTATTTTTGCATCAAGTAATTCGTATAGCATAAACTTATATGGCCGGAATAGATATCTCTACACTCTGTTAATAGATACCGGCGCATCAATATCAGCCATCAAATATAGGCATGTCCAAGATCAGAGCATTCCAATCCATAAAGAGATCATTAACGTCAAAGGTATCGGGGCAAAGTCCAATCCATAGGATATGTTTATCTAAACTTTTATTATAGAAACCAAGTGCTGACACACAAGTTTTATGTCTTCGAGTCATTACCATGTAAAGCAACTGGCATAATTGGACATGATTTCTTAAATAAATATAAATCAGTGTTGAATTTTGGTAATCACTCTTTATTACTTTGGAATAACAATATGAATATCACAATTCCTTTATACCATACACAAAAAAGTTTAACAATACCGGCTAGAAGCGAATCACTTCACTTTATTTATACGACGGAAACCGAAGAAAGTGTGATTTGTACGTCAGAATTGAAACAAGGGATATTCATTGCTAGTGCTTTAGTAAAACCAATAAACGGGACTATACCAATTCGCATACTTAATACAACTGATAAAGATTTAATTTTAGATGAAATTAATCCAATTATTCAAAAAGCAAACAATTATAGCATATGCTTTAGGGTGGTCCTTATTTTTCGACTTTTGAATTATCCCCGGGGCACTTTCTCATTCGATTATATACCTCTAAATATAAAATAAACTTTTATTTTTTTTTATTTGGTCTAGATTTAGATGTCGCTACCAGCTGTCAAAATTTTTACAAAAAGCGTTAAAGGATACCTTAAATCATGGTTTCATTAATGTTTTATTTAAGTGTTTGTATCACATTTTACGTGCAAATGAACATCGCATAGATAGAATAGACAATCGCTGTTTGTCCCCTTCCCCCCAACCCCTCTTCTGTACCGACGCGTCGCCATTTAGCCCGCCCCGCACTTCAGTTCTAAGAAGTCATCAACTAGGGCGCAAATATGTACAAAATATCTTAGTTCATAGCTACAACAATCATTTTGTAATATTTTTATTTCTTGGCTATAAAAAAAATGAATCTAAAAAATACAGATTTTGTGTTTTTACTTAAAATTCAAACCTTGGTAGCGACCCCTAAATGTCTTTAAAAAAAAATAAAAAAAATAATGAAAGATTTTCTTATGGTATATATTCAAATTACGTAGTGCCCCGCACAAAAAAAAAAAAAAAATTTTTTTCCTAGGAATAAGGACCACCCTAATATGCTTGTTTGAAAAAACAAATAATAATGCAAAGCGAGTAAAATCATTGTTCTCCTATCTTAAATTAAATCACTTAAATAAAGATGAACGCGCCTCAATTGAAAAAATATGCGCAAAATATTCTGATATATTTTATCTTGAAGGGGATAAGCTATCCACAACTGATATATACTCGCATAATATTTATCTAAAGCCAAATATTTCACCATTGTATACAAAGCCCTATAGACTTCCAGTATCACAGAAAAAGGAAATAAATAACCAAATAGAGAAATTACTCGAACAAGGTATAGTAGAACCATGTAACAGTGAATGGTCCAGTCCTGTTTTACTAGTTCCTAAAAAATCAGACGCAAAGGGGGAAAGGAAATGGCGGTTAGTCATCGATTATCGTAAACTAAACAACTGTATTCAAGATGATAAGTTTCCTCTGCCTAATATATCTGAAATATTAGACTCATTATCAGGCTGTGTTTATTTTACTCATCTAGACCTTAACCAAGGATTTTATAACGTTAATTTACATAATGCCAGTAGAAAATATACAGCATTTCATTCAGGACAATTCCAAATGACCCGCATGCCTATGGGACTAAAGACAAGTCCTAGTTCATTTTCTCGCATGATGACAATGGCTATGGCTGGTCTGACATACGAAAAATGCCTAGTTTATCTTGATGACCTGATTGTGGTCGGAAATTGTTTAAAAATCATAATAAAAATCTAATTGATGTTTTTGAGCGTTTACGAAAAGTAAATCTAAAATTAAACCCTTCTAAATGTAACTTTTTGAGACAAGAAATGCTGTATCTGGGTCATGTTGTTTCTAACAAAGGTGTTTTACCTGATCCAGCAAAAGTCAATGTAATCAAATTACCCCACGCCAAAAACTGTAGAAGATGTTAAACGTTTTGTGGCTTTTGCTAACTATTATCGCAAATTTATACCAAATTTTTGCAGAGAAATCTTACTATCTTAATATGTTATGTAGGAAAAATGTTAAATTTATATGGAATGATAATTGTCAGAAATCATTTGATACATTAAAATCAAGCATGATGCAACCGCCAGTTCTCCAATACCCTGATTTATCAGAGAAAAATAATTTTGTGTTGCAAACTGACGCATCAAATTATGCTATTGGTGCTGTTTTATCTAACGCGGATGGAAGACCTGTTGCTTACGCGAGTAGGACCCTCAACAAGGCCGAAAAGAACTATCCCACTATAGAAAAAGAACTTTTGGCTATAGTGTGGGCGGTCAAACATTTCAGGCCGTATCTTTATGGTCGTTGCTTTAGAATAATGACTGACCACAAACCATTAGTGTACTTATTTAATCTTAAAGACCCGTCTAGTAGATTACTTAAATTTAAACTTGTTCTTGAGGAATATAATTATGAAATTGAGTATGTTAAGGGGAGAGAAAATGTAGCTGCAGACGCATTATCTCGACTCAGAATTACTTCAAAGGATTTACAAGAAATGCATGAAAACATATGTGTAATGACGCGAGCCCAGAGGCAAAAATTAAACTCTGCACCTTCAGTTGACATAGTCCCTACAGACGATTGGTTTGATCAACCAAGAGTCGTAGAAACTGATGTTAAACCCAAGACAGCAGTCGAATTAAGGTTTATTAATACCGTAGAGTTGGGAAAATTGAGAAAAGTACATAAAACTGTCAAAGAAACGAATACTTTTATTTATGTTGAAGATAGGAATACTATTTTTATAAATCCAGCGTCTCGATCGCAAATTACTCGAGCAGAATTTGCGAGGGAGCTGAACAAGTTGTGTAATGAAATAAGCATAGATGAAATATACTTTATAAAAAATAAAAGTAACAATATATTCATTGAGAAATTAGCAAGTGAGATAAAACGTTTCAAAGGATGGTCCGGACCGATTTTAATCGTTTTAAAAGATGTAATTAGAATAGAAGATAAAGATGATAAAAAGGTAGTACTCAATGATTTCCATCTTCTGCCCACGAGTGGCCACGCGGGCAGTAGACGAATGATAAATAATATTCGTAAATATTATTTCTGGCCTGGACTTGACAAAGATGTTATGAACTATGTAAAAAGTGTCCAGATTGCCAAAAACAAAAATATACGGTTCAGGTGAAGGAACCTATGGTAATTACTTCAACTGCACACACTGCATTTGAAAAGATATTTTTAGACTTAGTAGGACCGTTAGATAGAGATAATAATAATTTCCAATATATATTAACTATTCAGTGCGAACTATCAAAGTATGTATGCGCTTACCCGCTTATTAACAAATCTTCTTCAGAAGTAGCACGCAGTTTTGTCAACAATTTTGTGCTACATCACGGCGTGCCGAGAGAGATAGCTACGGACAGAGGTACCGAGTTCATGGCAGATACTATGAAAGAGGTATGTAATTTGCTAAAAATTAAAAACTTAACTCTACAGCATATCACCATCAAAGTTTAGGTGCTCTAGAAAATTCTCATAAGAGTTTAGGAGCATTTTTACGTATACAAACTGAACAGAATCCTGAGTCATGGAGTATTTGGCTGCCCTTTTGGTGTTTCGCCTATAACACTTCAGTAAATTCATCTACTAAATTTACTCCTTTCGAACTAGTTTATGGCAAAAAATGTACTTTACCTAGTAACCTAACTAAAAATATAGATCCTCTTTATAACCACGACAGCTATCCTCTCGAACTGAAATATAGATTACAAGTTTCGCAAACAGAAGCGCGTAAGAATTTAATTAATACTAAGTTAATTACAAAACAAAGGTATGATAGTTATATTAATCCAGTTCAATATAAACCAAACGATTTATTGTTAGTTAAGAGTGAGACAGGTAATAAACTTACCACTTTGTATTTAGGACCTTATAAGGTAGTAAAAGACGTTTCACCAAATGTAGAAATTGTAATAAATGGCAAATTTGAGACTGTGCATAAAAATAGAACAAAGCCTTATTATGAATAATTATATAGTTATGTAAAGATAATGTCTGAACTATACACTTAATTATGTTATTTAGTACCTATTCCTAAACTATTTTTTACTCATCATTTACTTCAAAAGGAACAAAAATGTAAACGTTATAAAAGTTCCATATGTTTATTAATACAACATTGTATCCTTATATACCTTAAAAAAAAAAAAAAAAAACTTAACTAAATGTAATGTTAATTTTTTTTTTCGATGTCCGGTGGGCGTGTAGTGTATAAGACACTTTACTTAAAATGTAACCACTGTATGTACCTATATAATGCATTGAATCATAATCAATAAATCAGTATGTATCTAACTTTCGTCTTGTTACTATCCCAACCTCATACTACATCTTCTGCACCACAGTCTTCAAAAGTTGTTATACATTCAATCATTTCTTGATTTCAAATAACTATCTGATAGTAAATGGGTTTATACCCAGTACAAACACTTCATAAAAAGTAAAATTTAATTATTCGGGATTCAAAATACATATACGTATTTACTATATGTTTTTTCTATCGATCAATAAAAGATAATCGATGGAAATAATTACAACAAATCGATCCAGTGATGACCTAAGAACATAATTACTACAATCTTCCAAACAAAAGATATAATTGCAAAAATCATGAAATGAATATTTTCCTAAAATTACACAAAAATCTGGCAACACTGAATCAAAACCCGCGCCTACGCCTCGCGATAACCGCGTCTCGAGATTTATACGAGGAACTTGTTAAAACTTCATAATTTGCTGTATTATCGACGGAGTGTGTGCGCGCCCTTATCTGATTGTGATTTGTTTCGCGCATATGTTATAATGTATGGTGAGTCTTTGAACGTAGAACCTTCTTTCTTTACTCGGTTGCAAACCCGTCTTTGGTTTTCTTTATTAACGAGACACCTTAAAGATTTTACAGTATTTTATTCAGTAAAATTGGGTAATCTATCCTTTTCAATATTTTGACTGAGGTTCACAATTGAGAAATATTAATAATCTTTAAAAAAAAATTATGTCTACGTTGCGCTACGTTAAAAGACGTGCTACGATTCTACACTACTTGCTACGAATGGGCAATTTATTATTCAAGCATAATATTATTAACCATTAATCACAAATTTGAAATAAGTTTTTCAAAATAAAATTCTATTATTGAAATAAAATAAAAAAAAATACTAAAACGTCGTTGCTTTGTTTAAATAAATTCTTACATAAAATATATGTTACCTAAATGGCTCTATATTGATAAAACAAGCTATCTACTAGGAGTAGACTTATGCTTTACCTACATAACGACAAGACTGTATAATTTCCAAGAAATCTTCACTTCGGCATTGCCTTACAAACGGCAGCCGTTAAGACAATCCAGGGCGCAACTCTAATTAGCCCTTCCTTATTTATGATTCATAAGCCGAAGCACAATAAATTGTCGGAATCTTTCCGTCCCACATGTGCCAGTAAGCCCAGCATTAGCGAATGTTGAATGTACGCTCTGGCCTAATAAGAGGCGGGATGTAAGGAATAGCTCTGATTACTATATTATTTATTACTCTACGTGCGGCCCGTGTAAACGCTTCCTAATAACGCAATCTATGCCGCGTCTTGGGACTTTGTCGTAGTTAGCACACGGTAAGGCCTTTAATGGTGCGTGAGTAAAGGTAGAGGTGCGTATTTTGAAAAGGTTGCACGCAGATTCATGGTGGCGCCATCTATCATGAGAGCTGGCGATTAAGTGAGGTGCCGAGGAGGCACCTATGAGATTTTTAATTATTGCCAGTATTAAGGCGAGATGAATGGTTCATGGGGTGGTTTCGGTGTATTGTGTTGTTAGTATGTAAGTCAGGAGATAAACTCTTAATGATATGAAATTTAAATTGAAGTTAATGTTATTATAATGCTACATAATTTTTTTTTTATGAAATACTACTGATTAAATAACTACGATTCATGAAATTATATGTTAAATACATGCATGCCTAACTACTACCTTTTATCAATAGTAATTTTTATTAACGCTTATAAAATATAGTATTATTATTACTGAAATAGTCATTTCAAAACGATATTTGATGTGTTAGCTTAATTTAGCTTTAAACTTCTTCCAAGAAATCCTTAAAGCAAACTCCGAAGCCACGTTTAATCAACCCAAAGAATTCAATAAGCACATTATCCCACACACGGGTTCTTAAAGCGAAGAAAACCAAAGTAAACGCACAAACAATATAAATATTCATTAAAATTTCTCGCTCGATACACCCCCGGAGCGAGTTTCCTTCGGCTATCGCTCGCTATATCCCCTATGGCAATAATCAGTGAGATACAGGGATATATGGCAGTCATTACTCAGGCCGCTTCGTCAACACGCCTGATAAATTTGCATTAGCTCGGTTAAAATAGGACATCATCATTTTTTAAGCAGATTAACTCGAGTGTGAGAATGGGTACGTGTTTGAGGTAACTTGATAGCGAAGCGGTGTGTGATCTTTCTTCGTGGTAATGTGATTGATCGCAATGATGTC
The DNA here is from genome assembly GCA_039566165.1 of Maruca vitrata. Classification (NCBI taxonomy): domain Eukaryota; kingdom Metazoa; phylum Arthropoda; class Insecta; order Lepidoptera; family Crambidae; genus Maruca; species Maruca vitrata. The sequence goes on along the minus strand of CM076913.1, from coordinate 13,648,583 downwards.
ATTTAAGTATATTAGGTTAAGCACCTATGTCACGAATACCAGTTTTTATAGTGTTTTTCTTTTTAATATTTGGGATATCTCCACGGGACATCTTCACACAGGTTGTATACCTATTTTTCTGGCATCATTATACCTATTATATTATTACTGATCGTCAGTTGTAATTTTTATACTTTTTACTAAGTAACTAATATGGTAAATAAATGATTAATTATTTCCCATATTATTTACTTGGTGAAGTTTTTTTTTATGATGGAATTAAAACCCTTTGAACGTGTCAGGTCATGCACTGATGTCACGATCTCCTTCAAAGCAATTTACTTTTCTAATCTGCTGACCAGTTTCGCGTTCGTTTATTTGACACCATCGCCTTGAACTTACAAAAAAACTCCTCTCAAAATGTTCAAAAAGTACGTAGTACTAATGTAAGTATCAGAACTTGGCTCTCGATCCCGCCTCGCGAGAGCCAGTGAATCAACCTTCCTAACTGTAATCTACGAGGCACTGAATTATTATTTATACGGTAATTACAAAAACACACCCACGCACGCTATCTCTCCCACTCGTAATGTTATTTATGCGGGGATAAAGGGAGATGGGCAATTTTTGCATATCGTCCCCTAATATCGGGGAATTGAATGATAAGCTCGAAGACGCGAGGCGAATGAGCCGCGTTATGAGTTATTGTGTATTGATAGTACTTAGGCTCGCGGTGTTGGCGTAATCTTGATTCCAATGCTGCCGTCCTCTAGCTATAATGCCGTTAACTAACATTTGGTCATTTTTGACTTTTGAATACTATCCGAATAAGAAAAATATGCGGAATCTAACCATCTTTCCCAATTTTTTATATCTTGAGTAGTTTCTGAGATAGTATGCCGTTAACTACGAGTGAGTACCCCGTTTTTTGCGAGGTTACATAGCTATAATGCAGTTACCTTAAGATTCTTAACTAAAACGCGGTTAAAGGATTTTAACTTCTGAAAATGATAAAAATTTACTGAAATTACATAACTAAATTGCCGTTATTTGAATTTCCTTCTCAATAAGGCCGTTAAAGTATTTTAACGTATTATTTTATTGCTGTTCTTCGGAAATTTATATGGCATTTCAAGACTAAAACGCCGTTAAGTAAAATTATTAAACAAAAACGCCGTTAAAGTCCAATAACGGCGTTTTAAATTTGTTTAATAAATTTGCTGTCATTCAATTTGCAATAGGGAATTGACTTTTACCGCCGACCTAATGTAAACAGTATTTGTATTTTAAATATTTCCAAGACTTAAATGCGGTTAACCCACATTACTTAACTAAAATGCGACTATGTACCAAACGTTGAAAGAAGTCGCAATCTCAGTCCAAGGGCATGAAAGAGAGGATGTATCACAGAGCACATGAACTCGCAAAACTTGTGATGCAAACAGCACATTCATGAACGATATAAAGTTTAGCATCATATTCGGATTCTTTTTCATGAAACCAAACCTTATTTTATTGTGGGAACAGCAACTCTTTAACCATTAATATAAATATGGAACATCTCTACGGATGAGAAGAAAAAAATTATAATAAGCTAACTATATATCATTTTGTTTTCTTATAGCAATTTTATTGCGTCGTGCCAAATAACTATCAATGGTATAAAGTGAGAGGTGATTTTTCCCAACAGGAGCAAACTTTTCATTTAAACAGCAAGTCGTTGACATAATATGATAGATTTAAAGGATTCCATTTTATGGTAAAACTAGCTGACCCAACAGACTTCGTCCTGTCAAAAAAATGAGAAAAGGAAAAGGGCTGTTTCTAGGGTTTTCCCGGCAATTATTAGATTTTTTCTGTAAGAACCATCCTTGGACTTCAACGACCATTTAAAAAAAAGAATTGGCCAAATTGGTTCTTGCGTTGTTGAGTTATGCGCTTACCAACACATTTTGCGGATCATTTTTATATTATAGATTATGACTTTTGCAAGATCGACATTAAAAAATATTTCTCAATCATTTTTAAATTGATTTGTGTTCATTGTACCCGTGCTCTTGCTTTTATATTTTTTGCGTGGTTTTAGCCCAGTCAACACAAACAGCGCATTCATGAACAGTATTAAGGAGTTAGCATCATGTTTGGATTACTTTTTATAACCCAGAGCTTCGCACAATTCACTCCCTTTTAGATTCATATTTTTACGTGATTTCTATAAGTTTAAAAAGTATCTTTTTATCAGGGTAAGTTGGGGGTTGGTAAATATCGTTCTGTAAACAGCGTCGCAATGGAGCATGTTCGCCTCTGTAATGAGGTGCCAATGGGTTAAATGTTTCTATATGTGCGTTAATAAATCCCAGTCAAAAAGCGAAGTTGATGCTTGCCGCCCTAATCTTTCGATTTTTCTGTAAAATTATCATGCATCTGTGAAAAAACGAATGACAGACCTTTGCATGATAATTTTACCGAAAAATCGAACGATTAGCGCAGCAAGCATCAAACATCGCTTCCATTTGACCGGGATTGATTAACAAATATATAGGAACATTTAACCCATTGGCACCTCATTACAAACGCGAACGAACATCAACCACGCTGTTTACAGAACGATTTTAATGTAAAACTCATGCATTTGCATTTTATTCAAACTTACCCAGATAAAAAGTATCTTATGAATCTAATAGAAAACACGTAAAAATATGAAAATAAGTCTAACTCAGCTCAGAAACGAAGAGAGTGAATTGTGCGAAGCCTATAGGGTACAAAAAAGTAATCCAAACATGATGCTAAACTTTATAAGTATTGTTTATGAATGTGCTGTTTGTGTTGACTGGGCTAAACAACATAATAAAAGCAAGGGAACTGTACGTGTACAATGAACACAAATCAATCAACAATGATTATGAGAAATATTTTAGTGTAGATCTTGAAAAAGCCATAATGTTACCATAAAATGGAAACCTTTAAATATATCCTTTTACTGTTTACTGTTTTTAATGAAACTTTTGTTCCTGTTGGGAAAACCACTTCTCACTTTAAACTATTAACAGTTATTTGGCACGACGCAATTGCTGTAAAAAAAAACAAAATTATGTACATAGTCAGCTTTCTATAATTGTTTGCTTGTCTTCCATTGAGATGTTCCAAATATACATTTATGGTTAGATAATTGCAGTTCTCAGAATAAAAATTGGCTTTATATATTGATTACCTTTTAAAGGAGACTGAAAATGGTGGGCCGGAATTGTAATGGATTGGTATATGGTCTAAAAAATTGGTTTCTGCGTGCTGAGAAATAAAAAAAAGATTCTACGTTTCGTTAAAAAATCGATTATTTATATTAATCGATTTATTTACAGGAAAAAAGTATTTTGCAATAGAAAGTAAACCCAAATTGTGAGTAAATGCACGGTAAACGTTACACAACACAGTTCAAACATAGTGATGTGTCGTATCAATTGCAAAAAAAACAATAATATCGGTACAATGATGATAATATAATTAATTGATTTAAATTCCAATAAATGGATCTATGGTCTATTTACCCGACTGTATTTATTACTGACATTGACAGTTAACGGGCGTTATGCCGGCCGGTGGAATTAGCTCACTCTTTTCGTGTTTTCCGATTCCATTATCTCATTTCTCAGAATGTCAATACTTGCAAAATTTTCTCTTAAAGCTGATAAGGTATCCTGCCTATCGATTAATACCGATTTCGTCTTATTACAAGTTATAATTTTTTACGGCCCAAGATTGAATGAAATCGTTTCAGTCTCAGTTAAATTGATGATTAATTGATACAAATTGATCTGAATTTATTTTAAAAATGTGAAACAGTTGATTTTTAAATTAAATAGTGATTTAAAACGGTTTTATTACTTTTTACATAAATGCACTACATTGTATTTTCTAAATTATCAACTTATGAATGCTTAGTTAAAATGCCGTTAAGGCAAAAGGTTTTGATTTTAACTGCATTTTAGTCTAGTAATAAACATTAGTAAAACATGCATAGTAAAACTTATGTAATTTATGTTGGAAATGCTCGACTTAAATGCCGTTATGAACAGTTAGCTGCACTATTGGTAAGTAATGCTCTGACAAAAGAATAAGATTACCGAGCTAAAACGCCGTTATTCTATTTAACGGCATTTTAGTTAAGTAAATATATTAGATAGAAACTCATTTTACAAGTTTATCAAAGTTATTCAAAATCAAACACTAAAATGCCGTTAAGGTATCTATAGCGGCATTTTAGCTATGTTTTCTATTAAGTAAATCTAAAACAATCCTGATTTAAAACGTTTAAATTAAAATATTTTAAATTATATAACACATAGAATTATGAGAGTTTGAGCATATTAAAGCTCTTGTAAATACCTGTGTAATGATATATATCACTTGTATATAAACCTTTGACTTTTCGTTTAGCGATTTTTTTTTACTTTCGCGCTCTTTAAACCCGTTTTTCTCCGAATGCGGTTTTGTCACATAACGGCATTATAGCTAAAGGACGGCAGAATGGTCTAATGGATTCGAGTTACTTGGGTTTGTACATGTTGATACAGTAGTCTACACCGCACGGATATGCTATGAAGTAGAGCGTACAGTGAGTGACTTTAGAAGCATGATAAAGTAAAATTTGACTTAATTTGAAATTCACTGGAAAAGATTTGATCTTGAACAAAAATCTTGTGGCAAGAGGATGACGGGCGGAATGTACTCACCGACCAATATAGACCAGATATCGTATGTCGTTAAGGAGCTCTTTTCATTACAATCGTTTGTTATTATGGGTTCTAAGGGCCTACCATGAGTTGGCTATCGTAAACTTACGTACGTTAAAAACCTATCGAGTTGTTTTTTTCATATGGCCGATTGTAGTTCTTCGCGTAACCACCAGGCGGCGCTGTACAAGTTTTTCATAGACATATTTACGTAGGCGATATCGAGCGCGTAAGTTTTAAACATTGTAGCCCCACTGTAGTCTCAATTCGTTGTCGGAAAATAGTTATAGTTACGTTAATGATTTTCTATTAAAATAAAAATTGTTAATTCCAGTTTGATTCAAAGGTTCTGCCAGAATATCAGCGCCGTCGCGTCCTTGCGGCTGCTACGGCACATGCTGAGGCAGATTCTTTTGATCATTTTACATATATATTTGTGCGTGTTTGTTTATTTTGGTTTGTGTTTTTTTTATGATCTGATCTCGATGAAATGTTTTATTTCTTTCTTTCTTTATTTAAAAAAGTGTTTAAAAGTTTTTAAATTTCCACGCAAACTACTAATACAAGATAAAACTGCCGGAATAAGTACTAAGCGTCGCCCGCCACCTCCGCGATTGCCACATTTGTTATTATTAAAAAGAAAATTAATACCATTCTGATAGATTTCATACAAAATGACAGTTCGTTCAGCACATAATTCATCATATACATAGACAAAGTACATGATTTTTGTCGATCTTCAGAGGAAAATTGAACTAATGATTATGTAGAGTAGGTAAGTATCTACCGATCCTTAAGTTATGTTCCATGTTGGTTGCGAGAGCACGCAAAATAAACTTGTTGAGTTATGGGACTTATCTAAGTAACTACTTGGATACAAACGTTCGTAGGTAATGTATTGTTAAAACATAGATAGGTAGATTAATCTAGTTCTAAAACAAGAAGTAGTTCTTGCCAGGTCTGGTGTTCTATAAACTTTAAGCTCTATATTGACTTTTGAACAGTTATCCAAATTCTGGATAATATGCAGTTGGTAGAAATACCTTAATTTACATATATTCAGCAAAAAAGTTATAATTATACAAATAAGACCACATAATCAATACCAAAAACAGTAGAAAATACAATGGTGGGTATAATAAAAGGATATAATATTAAGACAGTATACGAGTATTGGTATTCATGTGACAAAAAATATGTCCTTAACAGTCACTACTGAATTACAGAAACCAAGTGAAATAAGAAATGCAAAGCAAAAAGATACGTCTTGTTGTTGCATAATAGCCCTTTGACAATAACCGCCACTTACGGAACTACGATATCCAGCTCTTAAAGAAAATCATATTCATGACGACGATAAATTCACGCGCGCCCCGGTACCTCTTTAACCAGCTCTGTATTATTTTAATATACGTAAACTCAGCTATACCGCCATCCTTGTCCCACGCACTAAAATCACCTAAACACCCGTCCCTTTCTATTTTCGGAGGATATCTTAATAAGATTCATGAAAGGACGCCATATTTTATATCCGAGGCTGTCCTCTATCTCCTTATATTATCCAAGGAAGAAGAGCGCTTTTGAAATATATGCTTGCTTGGGAATTTCCAATCTTTCAATTACGTCTTTGTTGGAAAGTTGGCGATATTTCTGAACTTCGAGATAAGTTGGGGCACATGTGCTAGCTTACCCCGTTTCCAAGATGACACGTCAATTAGAACTTTGCTGTTACTTATGGAGAGTTTTGTTCCACTACTAAACGCCTACGTTGGATTTTAGTGAATTATGCTTTATCGGAATGTTGGTAGACACATTTACACGGTATGTTTCAGGATAATTAAAAAAAATTTAAAAGTAATAGTGTAAGATTTCTTGGTTGTCTAAATTGAAATAAAGAAAATAATACTACTAAAGTTTCTTTTTGTTTTATAACTTTGTCTTGCGAAAATTAAAAATGGTTACGATATTTTCAAGTCCTGAAGTTAAATCTTAACTGAGTTTGTCTCAAGTTGTGTACTGCATTTAAAATTTCTACCAAGATAACCGCTGCAATAATCTTTTTAATTCGTATACAGATGTCGGAAATCAATGATTCCTTAGATTTAAAATATGATTCCTTAGATGTCACAATAACATAACTTACCTTTAAATAAATGGTGGACATTGCGCTTACAACTTAGAGAACAACCGTATAAATGGCTTTATACATATTTATTTGGACAAGGACACGTCTATTTTTTTCTGCTGAAAACAAAAATATCTGACTGCAGCGAAAACAAATTAATCTATGTTTTAACTTTAACAAAGCTTGTTTGGCTAAGCAATACCTCGCTCGCTAGCTTAAAAGTTTTCTTTCGCGCGCGGCACCAAGGCAGGTGAACCCGATATTAAATAAAGTTAAAGCTATAAATATTCCTTCATCTAACGCTGAAACTGAATAAAGAACTCGCTCGAAATCTTATCGCCGTCAAATCGTCTTCGGCGTGATTAATGTTATTGAGAAAATGTCGTGGGTAGTGTGAAATTATTGCTTTTCGCTCCGTTTTAAGCAGGTATGAGCACGTTTGGTATATGAGATTTATATTCTCTATTACATATTTAAGTATAAGGATTTTTACACAGCTCCTTATAAGATCAGGTACGACCTACATACTTATATAGAAAACTTGATGCATTTTTCAAGTTATAAATTACGTTTTAATTTTAAAATTAGTAATTAAATTAGTCTTATCAGGATCTCAAACTTTTACTTCACAACTTTTAAGGTTGTAAAAACGACAAAAAAAGATTGAATTCCCTTAGTAGCTACATTTATTAAATAGACGGACCTATAGTTTTATAGAATTTAAATTCTTTATTTTTTTACTTTAAATAATATTCAACATGCCTACATTGCATTGTTTTGTGATTCAGAAAAAAAAACATTTTTTTTATTATAATCGTCGTTATCGCTGGTTTTTTCAAGGAGAGTCGGGTCGTCTCGTAGAGGATGACCCGACTCTCCTTGAAAAAACCAGCTCTCTAAAACATGACAGCTTACCTTTAACCACTTCCTAAAACCCCAATTCTATCAAAACACAAACACTACAAGCCTTTTAGACCTCCCAACCGCCTCTACGACGAGCCAAAAGCTTCCACACACGCAAAACTTTTTTCATAGACCCGTAAGCTTATTTCGCGGGGGCCATATAATTCCTGTGCTCATAAATCTCAACTTTAAGAGAAACGGAGGGGGATTAAAGATCAGTAATCTTAGGTCGGATGAGTTATGGCCGTCGTCTTTATTGTGACTTTAAGAAACTAAGAGGAGATTTTGTTAACCGTTCGAAATTAATTTAGATAATGATTAATGGTATCTCTTGTAAGCAGGAAGAGGTATTTGCATAATTGGAGATAGGCGGGTGGTTTCGCGTTGGTTAGGTACCTTGTAAGGTATTGCGTAGTGTTTGTTGTTTTGGTTATGTGTCTATTAATGTTGTTTTAAGTAGGTTATTGAATCTACCGCGAAAAAAAATTGTAATGGTATTTTTTATTTTGTCTCGTGTTGTTTTGTTTTCATTTATTTTTATATATAAACTATATGACGTTGACGTACTTGTAAATGTTAGTAGGTATTCTGTTGGTGTTTTGTTACATATAAATAAAAATATAATAAACGTAGCGTAAATACGTATAATATTGTTAAAATACGATCGAGTTCAGTTAATATTACTTATTTATACCTTTACATTTACAGTCTCTATATTAATAAAAATAAACTTGGCGTTTAAATAAGAAAAAAAAATAGAGAAGATTGATTTCAATAAATATAATCGTTACCAAAATTCATAATCCCAATTGCATAAAAATATTGTGTTTCAATCAAATTAGGACGAAGTTGGATTTACTCACTAGATATAAAATCATGATTGATTACATAGAGCGTAGAGATTGAGTAGTCGCTATATCAGGTGCAAGGTATTTACGAAACTGATATAACTTTTGGGATTAAGATTTGACTCGGATTTATAAGATACCAATCTATATATCAGACTGCAGTTTTGAGTAACTATTTTAAACACTTACATAACTAATTTATATGTAAATAAGTATATAGCTGCACTTATAATTACCACTATGTGTTCCGATCGAGTGAACACACAATTATAATTTCTAATTGTCATTTATGACGCAATATGCACACTATTTATTTTCATTATTCCTGTTACAACAATTCATTTTTTTTCCTAACTGACATACGATGATAGCTTGGAGTGATGACCAGGCCGGTCATCACTACCGATCTTGCGGGGGAGCGTATGGCTCTCACCCCTAAATCGCAACAATTCATTACATTTCAAATTCAAAAAAAACAAAAGAAACCAACTCTGCTGTCAAATTCAACACCACAGCAGCGCTATTACACAACAGATTAAATTCTCCGTGAATTAAGCGAGAAACGACCAAGGAAATTAGTCAAAGCGTCCTTATCGCCACCAATCATCCGGTGAGGAACGGGGCTTATTCATAAATCTAGGGTCGCATTATTCGCGGAAGGTGAAACAACAAACATTACTAACATAAATCTGCAACGTATCTCGGTACCGCGTTACGGGTTGGACACACGGACGGATGTTTCGGGAAACTTTTGACGAGCACTATAATATAGCCAGTATTTTTGATTAAATTTTCGATTTTTTTTATTTTATTTTTAGTCCGGAAAAATAGTTAGAACGCAATGATGATATTTTACTAGTATTTCAGTTGAAATAATATTTATTGTCTTATACATATATTGTTGTAAATTTCTTTATTTATTTATTTGACTTATGTGACTTTTCAATAAATTTCTACACTATCGCTGTAAGGGGCTTTTTAGAGTTATTTCATGTAATGATAATAAACTACATAGTTCTCCAATATAATAAAAAAAGAATTTAAAGTGCATCCAATAAACACTAAAGCATTAACTTTAAATATCATGAAATTAGATAGAATCGCACAATGAGTGAGGGCCACGCCAAGATTTCCAACATTCGTAGCGGTGTGTCCACCCTGTTATCTGCCACAGTCGCGCCATAAGACAATAGTAACGCAATAATAAAAATGTTGAATAGCCCCCGTAATGATGCAGTTACCTCACGATAAGGGATAAACAGCGCGAACGGTGAGCTATGGTGCTTATCTGAGGATGGGATATCTAAGCTTTTGTGCTTTATTTGCATGGAAACGGGCTTTCTTTAAGTGAGATTTTTCGCGGTCAGTTGTATGCGTTTGGGAAGTATATTCCTTGACAATGGACGAGACTAGACAGTTTTTACTGACGTTTAAGCTAAAGTTCACCTTTATAGGTTAAATATTGTGTCGCACTAAACCTGATTGCTGTTAAGTCCGTTTCAAAACAATAATCGACTTGAGAATGTTGCTTTTATATTATATCACGTAATTAACTTTCAACACTGTTGAGGATTAGAATATCCCAGTGTAACAAAACGTGCAAGTTATTTTTTTTGAATAGTGGTTTACGTAAACCTAATGGGTTTAAATAAAATGTTAAATTAGGTTATTAACTTATGTCCGTTTTAAAATTGCAATGGATCTCTCAGAGAAGCAAAAGTCGACATTTGAATTTATGTATAACATCTGAATTCATTGTTTGTATTCTTACGAGCAAAAGGTCAAACACCTCCACATAAATTTCTATTCAGGCCCAAACTTTCCGCACTTTTACGTACTTAAGTATTCTTTTTAATTTCTCAGATACTGATCCTCGCGTTCGCACGTCAAATTATCTGAGAAGACATAAGAAACTTCCAAATAAGTTGGCGAATTTACGGCGCGCCCATCAAGATTTTCTTTCAAATTTCCCCGAAGTAAACACGTACATTTCCACGGTTTATTATCCGCGCCGCCGACCTCCTTACTTATCTTCGTATATTGTTAAAAAAAACATGATGACTTAGGAACTGAAAGTCCCATTAAGTAGGCGTCTCTATTCATGTGGTAACTTGAGCGGAAGGGGGTGGCGTCGGGGCGGGGGAATAAACAGAAAATAAAGAAGTGAGTTGTTTAAAAATGGAACAAGCTGGTATTCGGCGCGATAAGGCTGCGTTTCCGCCGGCGGGTCGGCGTCACGTTGGTATTATTTCGACGTTTCGACGCCAAAGCCCGGTGTCGTGTCGCTGTCGCATTCAACACTCTATCTTTAAAAATGCGTAGGGATGTTTTGATTTATCAAATGTTTCGAGTACTTTAACGATATAATTCGTGCTAGGTTCTTTAATCATTAGATCCTGATTAAATAAATTCCATAAAATAGACGGTACGTTATTATAAATACGTGATAATTTTAAATAAATGCACAAATATCTAACTGTAATGCGATTCTTGCGATCCGTAATATGCATTAGGCATATTACGGATCGCAAGAAGTGTTTTAGTACACCTGTGTAATAAGGGGACGAAGACTAACGTTTAAACAAGCAAAATTAACTGGTTAAATATAACATATATGTGTAAATTAAATAAGTTTAATAAAACTTATTTAATTTACACAATGCAACAAGACACCTACGTACCTAAGTCCTAAAATTGTATTATTTTCTAGTTTTTAAATAACGTAATAACTGTTCTAAACAACAATAGAAAAATATCGTAATAATTGATCTAAACTGCAGTAGAAAAATAATAGTACAAAATATAAAAGTCGTTTTCTAACTGCAAATATCCATTTTCATATGCTGTCTCCTGCTCACACAATCGATAAATCTTTAAAAAACACGTAACATAATATAATCTGTTATCTTCGCATACCTACTTTTTTGATACCTACTCCTAGATACATTATCTAACGTTGTCCTCTATTCAAACTATCGATATCGATAGTCTCCCAGTGGCTGTCCCCTCACTGGCGACAGATCTGTAAGAGCGGCCGTGTCAGATGCCCGCCGCTGTTTCTTAATTTCCTCTTGCGGAGATAAGATTGGCTTTTAGCTTTTTATTGAATTTTCTCTGTTAGACGAGCACTTTACAACTCGCGCTTTACGTATTTGTTGGGAGATAATAAAGTTGGGAGATTTGTAATGTACTTGTTTAATGGACATTTGCGTTGGCTTGGGTCAAATTTATTTTGCTTACATAATAACATATTTCACTTAGCTTGTATTAAACACAGACAAAAGAACTATACCTAGGTATAAATTAAGCTAAGTCATAATATTTATATATTATTAAGCTTAATTGAGCTTAGTCAAATATTCAAATTCAAATTCAAAATAATTTATTTGACAACACGTAAGTAAAAAGAATGCACTTCAGAAACGACAAAAGAAAGAAATCAATGAACTCTTACAGTGTTGGTCGAGATGTTTATACTTAATTAATACTTTATCTTATCATTATTACTTTAATACATTTCCAATCTACAATTATTCATTTGGTTTTAACCAGTCCAGAAATTTGTTAACCAAACCTCATTAATTGTTCTACCCAAATGAGAAGAAGTTCAAATAAGAGAACGAAATTCTATTGTTACACCCAAAACCACATAGTTTCCCACTAACTGCAAGAATGTTGTTTCACTGCAGTCAGCCTGCAATTTCGGTTAACGTGCGATATAAAGATGTGCATCGGAATACATTTGCATTGCGTTATCAACGCATAAAACGTGTTAGAACCCCCTGCTTGTGTATGATTATTCCTTCGGTTTCCGCCGTATTTAGCATTACAATGCGTGAGCTTTTCGAAATGGGCGTAAAATATGGCGCCCGGTAATATTTTGAGCATTCGAATTTTTCTGATTCATTAGAGTGGGGTAAAAAGCATGCAATAATGTCTTCATCATTAGTCTGCCTTTTAATAAAAAAAATATTTGTTAATGAAAATTGAGACTTGCGCATTTTCATCCCAGAACCATGAGAGCTAATATACCCAATCATAGCCGATTTTGACTCGAGAAAAGTTACTATAGAGTAGTCAGAAGTGTTATATTTACTGGTTTTGTTGGTAACATATGTTAATTAATTAATTTTACATAATCAAAACACATATGGGACATACATATTCATGAACTACGTAATAGTTTCTGTTACCCTGTCCATTAAATAACAGAAAAGAACACACTGGTGAAATTAATCGGTATTTTTTTTAAACATACAATATCTAAAAGAAAAAGTCTCAAATGAATACAGAAAATCAACTAAAATTTTATCACTGGCCAGATCGTAACAATTGAATAACTTTTTTTTCTAAAAATTCAAACAAAGAACAAAAAAAAACAAAAGGGACTCAAATCTCTGATTGCTATTTGAGTTAACAGACGTTCCTTTAAGTGAATCGAGCTAATCGGCCATGTTGTCTCCACACCGTCAATCGAGGGGAGCATTTTTAAAGAGATAATTTCCTGAGGTTGCAATCTTTGAGGAGGGATGTTTTTACTGTCTGCGGACTCAAACGGTTGATTAGGCTACGTTCCGTTTCACGCTTAGCTGTCCCTTTGGGATGTAATTAAACAATTTTGATGAGTCCTCGTTAAGAATTAACTTGTTTTGTTTTAAACGGCCGTAAAGAATTAAGAGGCCGGCAGTGAAATAAAATTTTGCATCCTCATTTGGGTGGGTGTAGTATGTTCTTCTTAATTGAATTGTTTAAAGTAAACCTTTTTATTTCCGCTTTGGTTTCGTCGAGGCAAGGGGGAAGTTATAAGATAAAGCTCGATATTCGTTTAAGTGGATGGATTAAAAAAGTTATTTTGATGGCTTCCGTTCGCGTATATAGGTAAGTAAGAACATAATAAGCAAGCCCAAGATAAAAATAGTACCTGTAAAAATTAAATAGCTACCTGAGTATTTTTACTTCAAACTGTAGTAGATATTAATAATCAATGTAATACTGATATCACCATTTTCATCTCTTTGACGTCCGGAATAACACACACTGCACTCTGCCAGGTAAAATTTAAAAAAATAAAATGAAATATTTTACCAAATTATGGAAACAAACAGTTGCCAGTACAATGATAGTTTTATTTGGAAGAGTATTTCATTTGAGTCTAAATCTGTGCGCGAATTAATTTGTCGCAATTAACGCATGAGTTACGTCGCCCACTCTGACATTCGCTAAATCGCACTTATACATCCCGGTACATGTAACTGTATAGAGCCGATAAAACTACTTTTGTAATAACCTATTTCAATAAAAGGTTAAAATGTTTCATTGTCGCTCTATGTTATCTGATTATTTTGATTATTTGTAGTTTTCGGACTCAAATTTTCGGTTTGCTCCGGATGTTAGAATTTTTCAATAAACTCACAGGAAATTCATACTCCAAACTATATTACTTAACTATATTACTGATTCGAAAGTTCCATCCACATTTGTTTAATTTTAGAAATATTAGTTAAATATATGAACGTTAACTGAACAATGTCGCTTGTTTAGTACACATTTCATAAAACATACCCTACTTTGAATTGCAAATGGTATCTATTTATTTAGATTTCTCCCAGCTATCTAAAACGAGGATTTGGAGAAGCCTTGTCATCAAGACTGATCATACAGAGCAACGGATCAGCTAAACTACCACTACCACCTGAGTGGTATTCCCAGCTCTGTATAATTCCGAGTAATTTCCCTCAGTGCGGTATTTACTTGCCTCAGGTGAAAAGATCCCACGCTCACCCACCGTCTGCGCCGGGCTTAACTGTTCCCCGCCCTATCGCGGCGTCAACATGTTTCGTCTGTCACAATGTGTTTGTGGAATTTCGGACAACTTCTATGACAATGCTGGCTGTCGACAACCTACCCTCGGCGATGAAACAATTGAAAACTCTTTTCGGAACACAATGATCTGAATATTCTTAATAAATTTTTGGAATTACTTTTTAAATGCGTTTGGTATATCGTTGCCTGCCATTTTTTTTATCTAAACGCGTATTTAATGGCCAGTGAGACCAAACCACGCAAACACATTTATTCTGATTTCGATATTTGTTTTCTTAAGCACTTTTTTACGGATTAAAATTTTGGTATTATAACATATTTATTAAAAAAATATTAAAGGTTTTTAAAAAAATCTTGGTTATTATTGTTCTAGGTGCGGATCGAACCTACTTTCTGCAATTTAAAAAACTGCAAGTCCTTTCATCATTTATTTTTAAACGTCTTACCTACTTGGTGTCAAAGATCTAAAGACTACCAATTAGCGATTCACAAGAAGAAAGAAAGCACACTTTAAAAGAAATACTTTGCAATGAAACTTAAAAGCGTTAATAAATAGCTAGCTAATTTCGAATGAGAGCTATTCAATTTTAATATCATCGCACTTAATTTAGTGAAAGAGAAATGGGATTAATTGTCAGCAATCACAACTGTCAAGTCGATTACACCTGGCTAGAAGAGTCCCCGTCACCACCGCTGAATGAATAAAAAATAAGCCGCGGCTCAACTCAACAAAAAGCTGGGGGAGTAAAAAAATAATATTATCCTGTGAAAATGAATTAAGCAACTCGCAGATACTGCGCTCAAGATATGAGGTAGAACTCGGCTCGGCTAGCATGGAGGGGGCTCATGCCGAATCTAAGTGGCAAGGTATTTGGGGGTGAGAACCATCCGGTCCTCTGCAAGTCTGGTGATGATGAAGAGGCTACTCCAAGCCATGATGGCTTATTTAAGTTAGGAATTTACCTAAGTCAGTTAGGAAAAAAAAACAAATTGTGCCTGTCGACCTCATATGTGGATTTCACTACCGCTTACCATCATATGGAGTGAGGTCATCTTGTTAGTCTTGTATAAAAAATGCTAGAATGCTACCAATGCTCAAAGTTTTGTATCTAGAGATGTATGAGTTTGAATTCTGTTATAATGATAAATTCATATGACACAAAAAGATTTCATAAGCTTCTTTGTTTATATATCATATATTATATTATATTATATTTACATACAATTTTAAGCAGCTGATAATCTTTTTCTTTTTTTTTCTATGCTGAAAAAACACTTTTATTAGGTATAAACATTATTACTGTATAATGAACACTCTGGGTACTTCGTCTTCGTTGTACAAATATGAGCATGTAAGTTGATGTGTCGAGGAATTTGATAAAACTTTATCAAACAACCTTTTATTTTTTATTCGTATATGGATACGTCCCCACTGCTGGAGTAAGAGCCTACCCTAAACTATGGCGATCAGGCCGCAGTCAACCACGCTGGCCAATAGCTGGTTGGTTGACTACACAACCTTAGATTTCTTCGTAGGTGTGGTGCAGGTCTCCTCACGATGTTATCCTTCACCGTTAAAGCGTCGAATAATGTAGAACATATGAATTTCAAATTTGAAAAATACAGTGGTACGTGGAGATGTTTGAACTGACGTCCTTTCGCTTCGCAAGCACCGACCTTAACCACTCAGCCATCGACGCTTTTTATTATTCCTTGATAATTAAGATCACGGAAGAAGCGCACTCCACAGTAACCAGCCGCGAGGTCGCCCGATCCTTTCCGGGGTAAGTAGGGAATAAAATTAACCGAGGATGATCGCTAATGAAAATAAATTGGCGGCGGGAGATTTGAGATTACACCGACCGCGGGCTGAGCGGAGCGAGCGAAAAAACAAGCGTTGTACCTACTACGGGACCACGGTACCTAATACTTATTAACGGGACCGTTAGATGGTTGCTATTGTTTCGAATAAGATTGTCAATGGACGTATTAGTAGAGGAAGGCCGAAGAAGACATGGTTGGATTTCGTGAGAGATGATATGGCAATGAAAGGAAGGAATGACAGGCCCGAGTGGAAGATGTATACATGTTGCACCGACCCCACTTAGCGTGGGACAAGGGCAGGAGGATGACGATGAAGATTATTTGACCATACCATCTAGGGCCCGTGACAAATTCTTTTGACGGTACTCTAGAAATTATCAACTTCTGGTTCTCCTAAGGAGTTGTTATTTCTGAGCACGAGGCCTCTTTTCACGGGGCACTTTTAGGTCGGGACCCATGGCATTTTGACAATACTGCCACACTATAGTTCGCCAATGTTGACGATGTAGGTAGTTGTTGAATGATGAAAAGTTTAATTTGATTCAAGAATCAAGTTACCGATCCTGCAAATGATTTTCTCTCCCATGATCTCAAACTGATCCCCAAATAGCAGAGAGTATTTATTAATATTGCTATAAAGCCTTAGTTTGATTCATGGTAATAAGTATCAAGTCTCTACATCATTTCTGGAATCTAGGTAATCCCTTAGACGTGAATGGATAATTATTTTCTAATCTTCCAGTTACTTCAAATAATGTATTAATTTTTAATTGTAACACCTTATTAGGTAAAAAGGTATCTCGGCAGTATTTTACCGGTTTTACTTTTTATTTAGACACAAAACAGAAAGTCAAAGATCGCGTTATGCGTTCAAGAATTTAAAAAAAAACACTCCACCAACCATTTCAATTTCCACTTACGACCCACACTTTATCAACGGAGTAAGTTAAAAAATAGTCAACTGATCTAAAGTCTACCTTAAACAGCACAGAGTAGGTAACTCCAACTATAGAGGTCCAGAAGTGGTCAATATCTGCACACGCAGTTATCACCATCCTCATATCCAAGGGCCCGTCTCGTCTAAGTCAATGCGGGGATCAGCCCTGAGTTATGGAGGGAGGGCCAGTTATTAAACGAAGTGCCGTGTCCCCGCCATGTACGACACAGATAGCTGTTGTTGTTATTAGAAGGATGTAGTAGGTATAATCTCTGTCGTAGCGGTTTTCCAGTTTTCGTAGTTAAGAATGTGTTAGAGTATGATTGGCTACCACTTTGTTGTTATATCTTGACGCATATTAAAATTATTTGAGTTACAAAAACCAAGACTTCTTTGTAAGATATATATATTTTTGTAATGCTATTTGAGGGAATTAACAGCAATTGATTTAATTACATCTTTGGAAAATATAAAGTTTTTGTAACAGGGTTGCTTTGATTTTATTATCATCATCCCGTTGCAGTCTACTCCTCCCCAAATGTTCTCAATTCTGACTATCTGCTTTGATTAAAACAGATTTCTTTTTATAATTCCTAGGGTTACACGATTTTGGTCGTTGCCGATATACTTATCGGCACCTATTTAATGGTATGACTCCCTTATACCGAAAATGTAGTCTTTTTCTGTCTCTACATTTTCTGTGTATCAATTTCATTATATTAAATTTAGACAGTGATACTTTCCCATTTACATATTAGTAAAATTCTGTTTTTTTTGTGCTGTGTGTTCTAAAACATACATACGTACAATCTTTCATAAACTCCATTCAAATGACCGATTAAAACCGATACCCATAACCAATTTCATTCTTTATTTACCGCAACCGGTAGAAGCGATCGCTACAGCGGGTACACCACAATAAAACTCTTAAGCCCCATTGCCTAGCGGAAGATTTACTGAAGCAACTTAATACAACGTAATATCGCGGTCTAACAACAGATTTTATTGCAGCGAACATGCGAACGAATGTTCATAGGGTGTTTGTTCGGTGTTTGTTATTTGATGTAAGTGATAGATAAGTATTTAGTTTAACGAAAAACTGTCCTGGGAGTTCCTCGTTGTTTAACTTGACTAGCCTTTATCTTTATGCCGTCACGAAATCATAGTCATGAGAATGGACATTGGACATAGAATAGAGTTTTAACTTAAACTGTACAACTGTAAACTCTACAACATCATTATCACGGACCCGTGATCATGGCGCTTGCAACAGTGCCGAAATTTCGGGAGCTCATTAAAACAAAACAACATGGTAAATATCCCGGACACTTTCAGTTTTCTAATGTGTGTAACCATGACAGTTTAAAATTATATATTTCTACATCATCATTGTACCGACTAACTACCTAAATAACAGACTTAGTTTCTTTGTTAAGCATATTTAACACTCGGAAATATGACAGATTGACTAATTTAATAGAATTAATTCCAATGGATGATTCGATGTAGCAACAATCCCAAGGCATATTCTACGTGTAACAAACGTTGAACATTCGTTCGCCGCTCGGCGTACGTAGCTCCCATCTCGTCTGTCGAGCCTTAGTTATGATATAACAAGGATGCCGGCTAAGCCGGGGCTTACGGTAGATTTTATTAATTGACATGACGTTTTTTGCCCTCGTCTTAAACGAAAATTGAGATGCTCCCAAGGATTTCCTGTAAGACATGACTGCTTAAACGGTTAGAAGGAAGAACTTTAATAAACATTTATTATGTTGCTCTAAGAAAATAACATAAACCTTTTCAAGGAACTCTAGAATGAAGCAATTGTAGTTCATAAGTGAAAAATTGAAGACTGTATCATGATAAGACCGAAAGTAATATCTGATAGAATAAAGTTTTTATTATAGACTCTCAAATAATATATTTTCATATGTACCTACTGGTAAATATTATGATAACTATAGGAAGTAACTACAGATATTTACTGTTATTAAAAGATAATTATGCCTAATAGACTTCATTAACTTTTTACACATAAACAACATCTAAACAACTAAGCCTTTTAATTAGGATTTAATCAGCTTAAAATCCAGATTAGAAAACTTGAAGGAACTGGTTCTAAGCTCACCTCCTGTTGCCACGTCATTAGAAAAATGCGTTAAACGTGAAATATGTTTCTTGTCCTGTTAATATCAGTTATGGTATTAAGTTTTAATCTAAACAAAGTGTCGGCGAGCGGAGCCAGGCATTTATGTTAGTTAAGCGTGGATTATGACGTTGCGGTAATTAAGCAATTTATTAGAAGTGTAATGGCGGCAACAAACTTCGCTATAAATGCGTGTCTACCTTCATTTTCATGTAGTTTATTTGTATAGGCTAAGATGAAATTGATTAATTCAAACGATTTCTACTAAATGTCTATAGATTTAATTAATACATAATTAAAAGTTGGGTAATCAGAGTGTAGTCCGCTGACTACGGTCTCTAATCGATTACGCCGGCCAAGACTTATTTTTATCTAATTATGTAAATGATCAATTAAAAGCGAACGTTTCAACTGATAAAATTCTCTAACAAATAAAAATTATACCTCTTCAAAAATTTCACTGATCCAAGACGCCTTCCAAAATATCACAGGCAACATTTCACAACGCCGTATTTATAATGTAACAGGCGTTACGAATTTAAAATGCTCTAAAACGGATAAAGACGCATAAGTACCCAGTGTGTGCGAGATCAAAGAATGCTTCAAAGTTAAAATCTCCTTTAATTGGTATAATCCGTCTCACATCAAGAGTTCGCTCGTGGGATGTGCACTCAAGACGAAGACGTATTACCCACTAGGTATGTTTTTGCGAGCTACTCACTTAAAAGAATAAATATGAACGCGAAATCTTTATTTGCTACGTATGGGAATTATAAGTAAGTACTTTGTGCGAGTTAATGTAGCTAATGATTATTTTATCTGTAGGCACTCGAGCAGATTTGAATTTTTTATGCGCTATTGATGAATTTAAAATACCTATAAAACGTTGATGTTATAAATTAGGGTGTCCTTACAATCCCTATTTTTTATATGTAAGATTGTGATTTATTCGAGTGTTTTAATCAAACTTCAATTTAATAATATTTAAGTATCAACAGGGCAGCCCTAATGTGCTATTCTCTTAAGTGAAACAAAATGCCTTGGAAGCAACGAATAGCAATTTCATGAAAAGCATATTTTTTGCTGTCACTATAACAATTCAGTGTGAAGATGATAGTATAGATAGTTTTACCTCCAATGCCCTAGTTAAAACTTAAAACCTTACGGGTCTTAAGGCGTTCGCTTCGCAATTCAGCCGCCTTCGAATCTTAGACCATCAGATCGATACTTAGCCACAACAGAAGTCACCCACATTCCAATCAGCCCCAAAACAGACACTGGGATCCGTCCGAAGTCCGCCCAGAGACGTCTAGCGATAGTCCCGATTATACTGCAAGACGGGCCCAAGTCTGGTGACGGGCAGGGCCGGATCAATTGGCGGTGGCGGGGCCCATGGCGACGAACTGGGGCCCTTGAATTGGCATCGACTCATTTAATTATTGCGAATCGAGAACTGACGGTACAGGTTATGGATTCGTTTCTGTTTAATTTGTATTCTTAGCATCTATCGATAAGTAAACTAAAATTATTAATATTCAACTTAATTTTACACACATAATATCACATTTTGTGAATTACTCGACATCGACTTGTCTTATTATAGCAGAAAAATGTAATTTTACTTTGATGTTAATCAAAGGGCTGAAAGCGATGTGCCAAAAGGTATTGGACTAAATTTTTATGGCTTGTCGTATTGATACATAAAATTATCTAAACCGCCTTATCCTACCCATACCCAAGGCTTTTCCAAGATGAAGATATAATATAATTTTAAACCTCCATGGTCACACACATTAGAAAACTGAAAATGTCCGGGATATTTACCATGTTCTTTTTTTAATGAGCTCCCGATAATTCGGTGCTGTTGAAAGCGCCATGCGCCAGCGCCACAGGTGAACTCATGGTGCTAGGTGAAGGTGAAGATGTTTATGCATGCATCTACTTTTGGTAAAGGATCCCAAAGACCCCTCCTTGCCTAGCCCTAGCAAACCGGCCCTGGTGACAAGTGATTCGGGTGTCGCGCCGGCCGCTTCCGCCCGACCGATCCGCAGATATCTATTGACATGTAGTGTTGACGAGGACATTGAAACTATTGCCGCTAAGTTATCTATCTCAACTTACTGCCAAACGTTTAAATGTGATCTTGGGACGATCGGCGTTTAGTTGTCTCGATGCTCTGTTGTCGATAGGTAGGTAGGTAAAAATTTATTGTCTGAATGCTTACTTGTAAGTGGAATACACTCATTATAAGACAAGTGGATGAGAAGGAAATACTTTTATAGGTACTTTTATAGATCTTTTTTTTTTATCTGCTAATTTTTTTTAGTCCGGTACTTAACCAAACCCTAAACTTGGATGATTAGGCTATAGTCAACTACAATGGCTAAGTGCGTGTTTAATGACTACAACACAATACATAATTTAATCTTCATATTTCTTTACAGATATGCGGGAATCCACAATGATTTACTCATTGTAAAACCGTACATATGAATTATTATTCATAATTCCAATGATACCTAAGCAATGATAATAATGCTTACCTTCAGTTCACTTTTCAGTAGCATGAAAGAACTTTAAGAATAGCTCAGATATTTATGTAACTTCATCATAGCAGGGCGGGTATGGGCGAATTAAATTTCCTATAAGGTTTATTTTCTCGTAACTTAAATTAGTCGGTCGCGTAGCACTAACACAATTTGCAGATAATTCGGTTAGGAAATTGATCTAGTTTCCAAGATACGCACTAAACTGGTTTACACCTCTTGTTAACAACGTTTACCTACGCTGGTAGTACATAACGCTCTCTAGTATATAGGTATATAAGCTACACTTAAGTCTTGTAATACTGGTTTCAAAGAACTACCAGACTTTCTGGTTTGACAAGTAAACTATCTAGGTTTTTTTCGGAAAATGCTTTAGGAAATTAGGTGACATAGAATAAGTACCTGGATATAAATGTACCTCCATTATTGAACTGCACTGTACGGTTTAAAAGCTCTTTTTTTTAGAAATACTTACTGTTAAAAAAATGGAATGGATTTAACATCGAGCGTTATGAATGCAAAAAAAATGTTTTATTGTTATGTTATAAACAACCGAGTCTTAGTAATCGGCTGTTTGATCCTTTTCACAGATATAACTTATAGTACAAAACCTTAGCTTAAAGTTGGTGGTGGGTGTGTTCGCTCGCGACGATGATTGGTGTAACCCAGTCGAAACGTCGGGCAGTAAGTAGCTATGTATTTATCTGTATTCATCGCGTATAGTACGCGTAAGTCTAAATTCGTATGAGTTCAGTTTTCGTCTTTCAAGGGTCCCATATTAGTCAGGTAGGCAGGATCATAATAAATTAAAAAGATTGAATAAAACAACAGCCCATTTCATATATTCAATTTAATTTCCGTTTATATAATTGAATCGAATAAACATTTAGCCAATATTTAGTTACCTAAGCGGTAAATACCAACTGTCGTGTGAGCGCAGTGACGCATTGACACCATACAACTTATCAACTTTAATAAAATATTTACAATATTTGGAAATTTCATCACAGCTTCACAAAACAAGCATAACATGGAATAACAAAACAATTGTTTAATGGTTAAAACTAGTGATCTAGATACTAAAACAATAGTAATGCGATAATTCTGGCGATTAGCCTCGAACGGTAAATGCGTAAATACTGTAACATAACAACTTATTGCTAATTTGTCTCACCACGCGAATAAAAGGTGGTGTTATTATAGTTTATGATATTAACGACCAAATAATACGTAGATACACAAAATCTTTACAAAATAAAACTAAATTATTAACCTACATGTCGTCTACAAATTAATCAAAAAACGAAATACTATTTTTAAACTGAAATTACGAATGATATAGTGTAGGTACAATTAGAGCACCAATGCAGAATTTACTACAATATAAGCTTATAATTATAGAAGCTTTGGCACTGCAATGAGTTTCATTGTGAAATATCACCTTTTCATATTCGTGTGGTGATACAAAAAAGCAACAAATAATATTGTGAGCGGTCTGATATTATCTTACAGGTCCATTCTATAACACAAACCAATCTTTGGATTGAGAAGCATTACTTACAACTTAAGAAACACGGAATGTGCGTAAACTATCATTACGAGTGGCCGACCCGAAAGTTCGACGAATATTAATCTATCAGCAATTTAAATGCCCTACAATATATGTGCAATTTAATATCGGTATTATCACTATTTATGACTCATAATTACACAAAGAATGTACAATATCATAACATTGAAGGAATACCGTTCTAACATTAATTTCCGCTAACATAACTACATTTACGTCTAAAGATATCTAATGTGGAACTTTATTTGAGTATCCAATTCGAAATTACGTAAGGAATAGTAACAGATTATTTTACAACTACTCTAGTATATAATAAATTAAATTGAGTCATAAGTCCTATATACATACGGAGTACATTTGAGATTCCTTCTCAATTTGTGAAGTGTTATAGATTTATACTAATATATACATAAACACTAATAATTAAAAATCTAACCTTAAAAAGAGCTGCTTTGGAGTCGCCTACCTAAAGCAAAAACTTGACTGTACTTATAGTACTAAAAGTCCATTGAATAATACGAACTGTGTTATTAACGATATCGCCGTGATAATTAATACTAACATGGCACTACACACCATTTAACGATTCGAATTCAGTCTTTCGTTTTAGCTTCTGACGTCATAAACACAAACGTCCTCCATTGAACTACTTAAGCCGTATTACACTTCCACTTCACACTAGTTTGCGCTCAGCCATGGCATGAGGATGGCCAGGATGGGAGTAATGAGACGGGGAAGACGGTTCGTACAACGACATCTTCAGCCGCTTGCATTTCGCACGCCGGTTCTTGAACCAAAACTGCACGTTTTTGGATTCGAGTCGAGGGAACTTCTGCCTGTACGGCATCCTGTTCAGTTCCTCCGTGTATTTGAGTATCAGGTTGTGCGATGGGTGAGTGTTCATCGAGAACCACTGTTCGAGAACGGGCACTTCGGAGACGGGGTCGATGAATGTGCGGTTGCGCTTGCGCCGCTCGTCTGAGGCGCCCGCGAGGGCTAGATTGAGGCCACTGGCGCCCTCCCCTGGAACTGGTCCAACGCCAGGAAAGCCGCTCATGTATTGGCTCATGTACATGATCCCATGTCCGAACATCGGGTGGTTTGGCACCATCGGGAAGGGCAGGCGGTCGAGATGAGGAGACGAAGGTCTGTAGTGACGCTCCTGCACCACTTCGTCGTCGGACACGTCGTGGTCATCAACGTTGCCGTTCTCTTCCTCGTTGTTGTTGTTGTTATTGTTGTGGGAGCTATCGCTGTTCTTAGCCGGAGATCGCTGCGGGGAACTGGTTTGCTCCGGTTTGCTCAAGTCCCTCGGCTCCTGTTTGATGTCATGTACCTGTGACAATGAAAAATAAACATTATAAACAGTGCAAATATGACGCACTTACACAAAAAAAATTAAATGTTTTAATTTTAAATTAAAGTTGTAGTCTAGAAGAATGGAGATTAAACCCAACATGTGTTTTAAGGTATATTTAAATATTATATAAAGTTACCTTAATTATATCTGGTGGTTTCGGAGACTCCTGAGGTCTATCCTCAGCATCATTGTTATTTTTCTTAGTAGTAATCAGGGACAGTGGGGCATCGGGACTCTCAGGTCTATCGTCAGGATTTAAATCCCCACCGTCTTCTTCAAGATCTGATCCTCCATTAGAAAGGTTATCTTCGGACATTACTGACATCGGATATCTTCCGGGGCTCCCCGAAAGCTGCATAGGACTCTTCAATGAATTTTGGTCGTGAGAAGTATAGCTGTCGTTGCCAGCCATCAAGGAACCGTTAGTAGGACTATGACTCCGACTGTTGAAACCATTTACACCAAGATGGCAACCCAAGCCACCAATATTGCGAAGTTCAGCGCGCTTCTGCGCGGCGCGAGCATTCTTGAACCAATAGACAACGTTGTTCACATCAAGAGGTTTGCGGCCTCGTCTCGACTCCAAATTATTCAACTCTCGAACATATTGCTGTATCTGCTGCCGACTTGGGTGTTGGTTTTCAGAGAACCAACGTTGCAGTTTAGGAAGCTCCAGTTCGGGGTCGAAACTCGTTCGCATTCTAGTTTTCTGAGTCGGGTATTGGCTTTGAACCGTTTGCAGAGCTGGGTGAAGATGATCTGGGATTGTATTGAGAGTCGGGGACCGGTTCTTGGGGCCCGGCGAGGGATACCGTCGCGGACTGAAGGGAGGGGGTCGCGGCGACACCTGCGCACTCCACCACGACTCGAACTTTCTACGCATCTCCTCCGACGGCTCGTGAAAGTTGTGCGGTCCCGGCGTCCTATCTTGACCCCGGCATATCTGCGCTAATGTCACCTGCAACAAGGAAAAAACCTTACAAAATCTTAACCATCACATGTTGTTTCAACTGTAAATAAAACAAGATACCGCAAACAACATTTAGACGGTTTTAAGGAGGTCAGTCTAACCAGTAGCAGATACAGAGATAATTGTGTGAGTAAACACCGAGCATTGTTTCACAGAACATCGCCATTAGATTATGAAAATATTAGGTCGGCCGTTAATGCATGTGTCATGCGCCCGGCCGCGCGGGAGGTGTTTACTCGGCGGTTAGAGTTGGCCGCCACTCCCGCGCCGCCGAAACTTCAATCATGCTCTGCTCTAAAACAATGAGCGGGAAGGGCGTTTTACCAATTAGCGTCCACCTACTGAGACTTCAACTAGCGCCAGCATACTCCGACTAAGTGGTTCTACTAAAATGTTCCGTGTTAACCCATTAGAGAAGCCGCGCCGCCGATCTGTTTAGCCAACAAATAACCACGCCGATTCGAAAATTATTCCATTACATGTTTGAATTTCACAATTATTTGCTCTGATGATAACATAACAGCTTGTTTGGATTGGTATTAATAGCGCAACAAGTAGTCATTCATAAAAGAACCTGTCGGATTATAGCTTCGCCTCGGAGTTTACCCAGGTTGACATTATGCAAGTAAGATCTGCCCATATCGCTAGATTACATAGAACAATACTGGCGATTACGACGTCAAGCGAGTTG
The DNA here is from genome assembly GCA_039566165.1 of Maruca vitrata. NCBI lineage: Eukaryota > Metazoa > Arthropoda > Insecta > Lepidoptera > Crambidae > Maruca > Maruca vitrata. The sequence continues at coordinate 13,622,128 of CM076913.1, read as the reverse complement.
TCAAGCAGTTTGCGTCTCAAATGTTGCTAAATCAAATGTTAAATTAAGTGTGAGTGTTACACATCGAGATTGTGCCTATAAATCATGTCAGCCGTGAGGAATTAACCGCGCCCGAGTGATACGTTAATCTGCTTCTTTGTTTTATATTTTTAAATAGTGAGGCCATATTTGCTTTCAGATATTGTCTGTTTCAGCTACACAGAAGATTTACGAGGCGCCTGCGCGTGATAACTCTTGTCACGTGTAATCCGCCTAAGTACGTAATTTGGTGTGTATCGCGAACGTCGCTGATACTCGTGGATAGAAAGGACAACTTAGAACACAATAGGCTTAGTCTTATCTGATATTGTTCCCATTACGCTAATAATGCTTCTATTAGTATCAAAACGCGTCCTATTAAAACAAGGAAAGAGTTTGAACGAGACAGCCTTTAAAGATTTATGGCATTAAATTAATCCTCCGTTGTCCTTCTCTTAAAAACCCTTCGATAAAGTATTCTGAAAGCGTCTAAAGTTTGTTCCGAGTTGGAATCGAAGTAGCTCAAATTGGCGTGCGATAAATTACCATAATATTGTAGAGCCGAGTTCATCTGCCGTTTAGCTACTAACTTTCTCGTCTGAGGTGTTTGATTATCTTGCCACAGAACTCCTTTGCTTCATTTCCAACTTTCGGAATCGTTCAATTTGTATGATCGTTGGAGTTACCTTTATTTAAATGTTAAAATAGTTGGTGGCCCACTTACCCGTGTCAATGAGCGTCTAAATTGAAATCGCGAGGCCGACAGGCGCGTAAGCCGGGAGGGAGCGCTAACCTCGTGTTTAATAAGATTATAAAGCATTATTTTATGGTATTAATAAGATCAAAAGCGTACATCTAAAACTCCTTTTAGCCCTCTTTCGAGCTCAAGTTGGTAAGACGCCCCCCGCCCTAACCCGTTCCGTGCGGGGATATTTAGAAAATATAATAAGGCTCGCGAGGCGCGGGATGAGTCTGCGATTCAATTAAATTTATTATGTATGGAGATCCTGTGTGTGAGACAGGTGCTCAGCCCTCGACAAATTGCTGTATCTATCTTGTGATATGGAGATTTAAACCTCTTTAGATGGGTAAATAATTTTCCAAGAAAATACGTACATACTTTATGAAAAGCGCTATCGGTGTTGTTCTTGATTAACTTTGAGTATTGAGCTATAATTTGCAAAGACAACCCATTTTGAGGTGACGGATTTGGTTCAATATTAATAATTTTTGTGCATTTTAATGCCTTAAAAATTAAACCATTTATTAGCTTAAAGCAGGTAAATATTACATGATGTGCTGTACAAATAAACGTACAGTGATCATACAGTATGCCACAATTATCAAGTTTGCAAATAATTATCAGATAATTTAATGTAAGTAACTAAAAAGAGAACAAACAAAGAAATCTATGTAGGTATATTTTAGGTGTTCTGCTAAGCTATTTACCCGAAACCGGCACTCGAAAGGTTATTAAGTTAAACTTCTAGTTAATTTAAAATATGAATACGGGAGAAGCTAAAGGTATTATGTTAATACCGTTGAGCTTTCGCAAAGATCCAAGAATAACATTCCAAAACACGATCTGTCGACATGAAAATTTCTATTAACCGTGTCTTCCTTTTGTTAAAACGCGAAGCAGCCGCGAACATCAAAACAAATGCTTCCTTAATTCTTCCCCCAGTGATGATCCTTATTAGCAGGGACTTAGATGTAACCTCGCAAATTATAACGACCTCCGAATTGTATGAGAACGCGCTTGTCTACTTAACGAGTTTGATAATCTGTCTCCGCTTTGAGTTATTCGAATACGTCACTGGAATGAGCTCGGCTCGATCGGGTTTTGTTTTTAATATAATGACAAATGCTTATCTGTCATTATATGGCTACTGTCAAAGCTGTCATTTGTTTATCAAACAGTAAATCTTTGGAAATTAAAGGAAAATATTGCATGATTTCCCGTGGCTTTTGAGGCCAATTATTTTATGTAACCTTTAAAGGACATCAGTTAATTAGTGATACATCAACCAATTCTGTTACTATTTAATTAAATATTTACTTTACAATTTACAAGGTGCAACCCAGGAAAACATAACCCCAAAATACAATTTCATAAAATCAACATCATAAATCTAATACCTTGCTAAACGGTTGGCAACTACGCAATTCTCATTGAGAGACCGTCTGCCGGGTTCAAGCGTGAGACAATGAGTTTGGGGGTAAAGGTTTAGGCTCATTGTGACAGGGGCAGGGGTTACCAACCATTAAAGAACATTACAACGCCGCACAGAGTTGGTTTAGCTCATTCTAGCGTGCACGTTTTGTCAGCCAATGAATGAATACGGATGATTTTAATGCTAACGTTATACGGTTTGACAGGTGTTTCGCCAGATTTCGAATTGAATGGCGTGTTTGGATGACGAGTTTAATGAGCATGCGTTTTGGTATTAACAATTCAATTGTTTCAGAATATTTTATGCAAGTAGGTAGTATTTATTTTGTATCTGATTCTGATCTCATCATCTGAAATGCAATACTAATAAAACAGATTTAAACAAAATATAGATTTGACGCATTTTCGATATAATGTAGTACCTACTGCTGAACTCGACAATTTACCTATACCCTTAATAATAATCGACTCGCATGACCCTCATCTTACATTACTAAGATTGTTTTTATAACATTGCTAGAAGTCATTTTGATAAAAGCCCAATATAGTAATAGGTTTCTATATGGCCTGTCTATCTCGATGTGGTAAAGAGTACTTACTCTAGATGTTGTAGTATAAAAGAGTAGGTAGTTACCTCATCCAACGGGCATCCAGTGGACATCAGCAAGGGTCTACTCTGTACCAGTAGCAGCCTGAGCAGTTTGTCCTTGATGTCCTGGAGCGGGGTAGGGCGGGCCCTCAACAGCTGAATGCGAAGGGTCGCCACAGTGGTCAGTTCGCCTAGGACTTCGCCTACGGTGGCTAGAGGCCCGTCCGAGATCCGTTCGAATGGTAACGGCTTCCAATTGTTTATCACCACTGATCCTGACAGGAAAACGAAACAAAAATTAATAAGAAACAAGTCAATACAAGATATTGGTATAACATCAAGCTTTACATTTAGGTTTATTGTTACTTAGACCTTTATTGTTAATTATAAACGTTAAAAACTTAGCAATCTTCATTTTTAAAAATTAATGAAAATCGTTTTAAAGAAACTCCATCATACATTGCTAATCGCTTTTTTAGGAAATTTCATAAGGAGCAATACGTTTTTACAATCAATTCACAAGCTTTGCTAAGGTTTAAATAAAACAATCAAATACTTTAACACAAACAATAGAAAATTTAATGATTATTACAGCACACGTAAAAAAAGGTTTTTCGCTGTGTCCGGGTTATAAAACCAAAAGTCCATCATTCAACATCAACCCATATACGTCCACACTGCTGGGCCACGAGCATGTCTTCAACAAAAGCGATTAGGCCTTAGTCAACCACGCGTAATTGTTTAAGTCAAATTACCTTTAGCAGAAGACGCCAACTCCTGAGGGTAGCCCAGCCTCATCATGGCTGCCGGCACCAGGTCGTGGAAGGCGGTGGCCGAGGGTATGATGACGTAGCTGTCCGTCTCCACCACGGCCCGTCGTCTCCACGCGCCTTCCTCCAGCGAGGATACCGCTTCCACCACGCAGTGGACTGGCAGGGTTTTACCTGTGACAAAGGAAATAGAAGTTAAAATTTAAAAATAAGAACGTCGTCAGCTGTTTATTCTTTTACTCTACTGTATAGTATTTAAGTGAATAACGTTTTTTTTATAAAAGGATCATTCGGTAAACCTCATATTGAGCTATTTTTGTTTAAGGTGTAAATGTGGGCAAAATTGCGACCATCACCGTAGGGGTGCCATCCGCTCCCCCGCAAGTCTGGTGATGATGACAAGGCTACTCCAAGCCATCATCAGTCAGTTTGAAAAAAAAGCCATTACGATTTAAAATGTTAAAGTTATATGTGTACTATCCTGTTTAACGTTGATTATCTCTCACTAAGAAAAGTAAAATGATAATGGACAGGAGACACAGCAAACATATTATATATTCCTACTTCTACATAGACACAAAGCGCCATTTCAACTGCACAAGCCTTATGCAACTTTAAACAGGCGCACTGTACCATAACACCGAGTAGTACAAGCCCAATCGACACAATACAACTTGTCGTCGCCCGTCATAAGCCTAAGAAGTAAAAAGACAGGAAAAACTTGAACGTCTCCGCTGAAAAATCAACCATTTAAGCGGTTGACGACGAAACGGTGTCCTAAAGGCATCTTAATTATTTAGCAACTTCTCAAACGACCGAGAAATGCTTTTGACTTGCTCACAGATGCGCAAAAAACGCGCGGAGATGTTAAAATAATAATTAATCCTTGTTGCGCGTCTTGGGATCTCTTTGTCGATGCTTTTAGCGTACTTTCTTTGTGCTTTAGCTTTATATTAAATAGTTTTTGCTGCCTCAATGCGCTTTTTTCCCGTTTAAGTGCGTCTGGGTGCTTTATTGGACTTTTAGACGGGCGCTTTCTTAGGAAAAAGGGTTTTGTCGGAAGTTTTCTTGTGTGCGGAGTGAAGATTCTTGACATTTTTTTCAAATTTTATTAGCATTTATTAATAACTTGTTCACTGTCTCAAAATTTACTTGTAACTTAGAGTAAAGTCTATATATCGTTAAAAGGCAGAAGTCATGTTCTTACAGGGCACAGCTTAGCTTACTTCATCGATCAGTATGCAGATATGAATATTTGATAATCACGAAAAGTATCCTATTTACTTAAATACGGTAAGGAACGGTTGATAATATAATATTATTTAAATATGAATTAATCTGTAATATTGAGGTGAACAAAGTGATTTACGGTAGCAATTGAAAACAAAGGGTGTTTCTATCCAGTAATTGAATTTACATAATACTATCCCGGAATTCGGTTAACAAAACATTTGGTTTGGGAAATTATGAAATTCTCCACATAGTAATCTCGTAATAATACCCTGGGTGGGCATTATCGCCATACACTGCCACAGAATTGCGATTTGCGACCGGAAGAAATGCAGTAAAAATGCCCACACTGACTACCAAATTAAATATCTAAGGCGTAGTTTTAGGAATGTTTTTATAAAAAGGTGCTACTGCCTAAATTAACAAATTAAAAGTATATACTGATACATACGTCAAAATTCTGCCAATATGGTTGTTTCAAAGGTGACAAGGTACCTGAACATCATTCATTGAATCATACTACGTGATGAAATAGAACAAAAATACAAAAAAATATCCACTGAAACCCAAACGCAACTCTATGGCAGCGCCGCACATCTTTAAGCTCACATTAAAACACCTGAAATTTCGCAAGCACGGTAATCGTTTAAGTAACTTTCAATAGTTTGTGTTGGCAAGTTCTTTGGGGGAGGTTAGCACCTAGCCACCTATGGTTAAATATAAAGCTTGGATTAGTTGGGTTTAGGCGGGCCCGGTCAGTTAAACCCCCAGTTATGAAACTGGGTACTGGACACTTTATTTAGTATGCGTAGCCGGGTAGGGCTGTGAGATGTTTAGTTTGAATTAAAGTTTCGATTTTAGGAATTGGAGGATAATGCGTTTGGAAAGTTTTATTAAATTGAAACTGAAATTTGATGCAATCCACTAAAAGCTCCATTTGAATTTAGCAATGTTTTATTATGGTGTTAGTACAACTATTTTACAAATAAAATATTGCGTATTTTATGAGTTACATTTATTTAAAGCCCAACATTTCAAACACTTTCAGTATTTGTGATCACTAGAAAAAGGTTTAAATACAAAAAAAATATTTATAAATTCCAGCAACATTTTAACTACGGTATAACAAGTTAATCATAACATTTAAGTACACCGTAAGATAACAAATCTGTTTAGATGCAGCCTTAGGTGAAGGGATAGAGTGCTTGTGGTGTGTATGAAAATTAGCTTAGCTTCCTACATCCTGGGTACTAAGGGTTATGAGCTAAGATAGAGCGATTTCTTAAAATTATGTTCTGCCTATTTCGTTGCACTCGTATAAACTACTAATATAAACTCAAAAGCGAGTCAAGTGTGAGTTGGACTAACGATTCTGTAAATGGTGAAAATACCTTTTTTAACAGTACTTTCCCTATTTTCAGGCTTTATCAAAAGTACTCAGTAAAGTATTGACAGTGCCGTTCCATATGTATCGTGTATATTTTACCGTTATTGGCGTAGCAAATGTTACTGTTTAATTTTTTCATAAATTAATACTATTGATTCATAAGGATTTCGGCTTTTCGATGCAAACCTCGTTAACACTAAATCGCTCAAAGCCTGCATCTTGCGGCGGAACCCGTGCAAATATGTTCAGCCGCAGATTCTTATCGCAAATCCGGCATAAAATTAAATCGCGTTAGTGAGCGTGTGTGAAACTGCGCCAAAACGACGCGACGAACGCTTGTCTTAATCCCAGCCATTTATTTTTATAGCGGATTAGGGTTTTTTTTGGACAATTCGCGGAATCCGCGGTGCGTTTCTTATAATAATATCCTTATTTGTTCAAGAATGTTTTCGCAAAGTACCTAATAGAATACAAAAACAAAGAATTTTTTATAGTATTGTTTATTATAGTAAATTGGTAAATATTAATTTGATATATAAAAGTACAAGTTGATATAAAATAACTTTTACGAGTAGCATTTGTCCAAGTAGAGTTTAGGTACAATAAAATCTAAATTTAGTAACTACGACTATCATCACTTTTTTTAATATATTTTGATTCTTAGCCTTATCATAATTAGTAACCATATACCATGTATTACGCATTTTGTCTTTCAGGACTAAGATAATTGATTGTAATTGAGCAAGATTTTTTTCAGACCCGACAGTGGTTTATCGTCTATTTAAAAACGTCCTTTAATAACAATCATAATAATTATATGACTAAATACCAAATAAAGAGGTAAAGTAAAACATAATAATATGTTATCCTGGTTCTCTAATAGTTAGTTCACGGGTTTGCTAACAAGCTGTTAATCTTAGGGCTGTGTAAGTCGGGGCTAAGTTCCGTTCATTAGTGCACTACATAAAACAGCAATTAGAAGAGCTAGACGGGCGCGTCTTAGCTTAAGAGACTGTAAACCGGGAGATCGACTGGTTTTCATTCCTTATGATTTTAGATTAATTTAAACGTTTTCGTCACTGCTTTGCCTAATCGTCTAATGTGTTCTGATAAGAACAATAAAGAAATAAAAGAAAACTATTAATTGGTAAATAAAATGTTGTTCTTAATTGAAAGTTTAAGCACGAAAAACCAAAAGAAAAATTGTTATTCAGCATCCTTCTATTGTGTTTTATGAAGTAAGCAAACAATTTTGAAAATATTTGTGCCATAATTAAGCATTGGTCATGCTCATTTTATTTCTCTACATTGTTTTCGTCATTTATTATCCACTTGGTTAGTTGGATTTGATGTCCCAAAATCAATCAATAGCAACATTAATATTTTAGTAAATTTTTTATTGCTTTTTTAAAGGACTTTTGAATGACTGCATCAATAAGTCTGACTCGAGCAAATAACACTCGCAGCTTCTAGTTTAGCCGATCAAAGCCACTCAGAGGTTAACAATGGCAGCCAAGCCATTTGAGGACTTGAACTCGCAACGGAAAAGAATTAAAACGTCTAAGAGTACCAAGGGGAACAGATCAGACGTGATACGTTCATAAGGGACTTTATCTTTCTGGTAACGTGACCTGTTATGATAATATCAGATACGAATGGATAATAAATTGTCTGTCTGAAGATGATAGAGCTTTTAACTATTTTAAAAAATTGCGTTGTATGAAAATTGACTAGTGACTTCAAACCATCCATAATTTGATCTGCTTCCAATACAAGAAATAGGAATTTCAATACAAATGTTACATTAAAAAACAAAGGATTTTTAAAAATACAGTCATGAGGTAATATTTAAGGCATTTTGAAATGAGTTCTATGCTCAAACAAGACAGTTAGTTTCGTTGACAGTGATGGACGAGCTTAAACCGATATGTTCAAAATCAAATTCGCCGCTTTTAGCAAAGACGTGCACCTAAGCCCTAAGATATAGAGGTATAACATCTGTGTCTACGTAAACTGGAAACGACATTGGAGTTCAGACTGTTTTTAAAAGAGTGGGGTACGTCATTATCTTCAAAAACAATCCCTTAAACGACAATGGTATGCATTGGTAAACATTATTTGTTAACAAATTGTAAACTTTATAAAAATAACTCTGTAATATGACGTCTTGTAGTTTAGCATAAAGTCGATATGAATAAATAAAATTAAATCAATAATGTAAAAACATCGCGACATACTAAGTGTTTTCAATTATCCCGATTCTAAAGACTGACACTGTGACTACGGCGTAGACGGCCGTAGCTAGTCGTAGATGGATTAAAGAAAATAGCCTTGATTCGTAGAATTACTTGTCTAAAATGGTCATATCTAGTCTGTGATGATTACGTCTCCTCGTCAGCATTAACAATGAACCGAGACGTATGTACTTAACTCGGAGTTAGCATAAGTATTCGCTAAAAGTCTCATCCCGTACGAAAGCTGCTCAAGAACATGACGGAGCTTAATTTCTAAGCTTGTTTGCTTAATTGCGCTTTTGTATTAAGCGTATTTGGAAGCTTCTAGAAAAACATGTTCATGCTTATGTTTTTCGAGCCAAAATATTAATTCAATGAAGTGTTTAAGTAAAAATGTAACGCTTTTGGTTGAAGACTTTAGTGACTCTATTTGGATAGTAGTAACTATTAAAGATCTAAAAAATACATAATTTAATCACTATGTAAGTTTATTATTATTTATTTACTGTACTTTTTTATCAAACTAATGAAATAAAGACAAACCTTCGTATGGTAATTGGTAATGTGGCATACATCTATAAATATACAATGTTTGGAATGTCACCTCCTTTGTTGTCTTAATTTCTTATATCAGATAATGTGTTGATAATGTAACATACTCAATGGACAAATAAAATAACCATTACCACATAAGTAGAGTACCACATAAGGAGAGTAAACGTATAGTAAGTATATCATTAATGTAGGTACATTAGGTACATAGATATAGTCCTATTGGATTTGCGTGTCCACTCGTTCTATTCGTGAGCGATGATCTATTTAGATCGGCTAAGGCCTGGCGTGATGCGTGACGGATGCTGAAACCCGATAAATACACGACGGGCAATCCGTTTGTCCGATATTAACTACACATTATTTGTACAATGGCCGGATCACGCCATTACGATGACACCATTGCACGGACCTGCTTACGTCATAGGACAATAAGCAAATTAAATATAGGCCTCAAAGATAATCCAGCTTAAAAATTGCAATTGATTTCTGTGAAAAGTTCCAAGGATACAATTTGGATGCCTATGTTCGGGAGTAAATCAGTTTTCATTTTATGAATGGGATTTCATTTTGACGAAATTGATATTAAAATAAATACCTTCTTTTTACTTTATATGGAATGGAATGAGTACGATTTCCGCAAAACTTTTTTATTGATAATTCTTAATGTTCAGATTAATACAAATATCAGAATGCAAAATTGGTTATTTCCGCTCTAATTAATTAATGTATGCAACTACAATGTCATACTTAAATAGGTTATTAAACTGACTCATATATAATGAGCAGCAATTCTACGTATATATTGAAATAATAATAAAATTGGGTGTGTAAGTGAAACGATTTTGGCGCTGGGGTATACTTATAGGTATAAATATACTTGTTAATCAAATATAAACATATAAAATTAGGCAGTATATATAAAAACATCTAAATTCGTTAAAGAACCGAGGTATTCACCTAATTTTATAGGCCTTTAGAACTAACGCAATTTAACCCTCGCAAAAACACTACTCTTGTTAGTCGCGGCGACAGACGGCGGGACACCTCGTCCCTAATCCCTTCGCCGGACAACAAACTTGCGCCGGCGGGATGGGGTTAAGTCCAGTTCCGTGTGTGAGCAAAATGTACCAGATAAGCTCACCTGAGTTACTTGCAAAATTAGTAGTCCTATCCTGCGAGTTGGCTCATTTTAGAGTCAGTTTTCAGATATTCGCGTAACATTCATGTAGTTACTGGCAGACAGATACTCTATTGTCGTTTGAATTTGTATACCCTAGATTATCAGTATTTAAAAAAAATAAATAAAAATACCGACCAAATAATTACTTACCTACCTTGGACGGGTAGTAAAATTACGCTTTAATCAACATTTTCTTATACTTAACAAGACAAATAACTACATTGTTAAATCTTTTACCTTCTAGGACCCTATACATTAGATTAGATTAGAATTAATGTGAGAATCCAAAAGTGATTTTTATACCTGAAACTTGCTTCGCTATGACAAGGTTTCAGAAAAGACTTGACGGTAAAGTACAATATTTACATTTGCCTAACCCAGCCTGACATTACCTAACCAGGAGCTAAATCCGTAAACTGTATCCCATACATAGCATGTCGGTTAAGTAAGTTAAGCTACGCAGGTATCGACTGACCGTCTAGGAAGGTAACAAGACACCTAGGTCTTAGACCGCGTACTAAGGCTTACTTGCCCTAAGCCCCCGCTTTTATTATGCCCCACTTTAATACTGAGATTTAACTTTACAGTAACTTTTAGCTAGACCTTTATTTAGTTTGAGTTTTTATGACCGTTCAGTGTGTGAAACATAGATAGCTATGTTTCACACAATGAACGTTTTTATTAATTTATTATTGAATTTATTTCGATTTTATTTTAACTTAGTAATATTAATCACGCCTTTTGATTATCTCTTATTGTTTCATCAGACTATCGTAACCATAGTTTTCAACGTATAGTAAGTATATCAGTAGGTAGCACTTTTGATAAAGACGAACACTTGTTCATTACAAATACAATGTACAGTCCAATCGGAACCAAAAACTCAGCTAGAAAACCAATTTTCCCGTAGTTTGCATAGACCATGATAGAGCGTGAATAGAATACTTTATATGTATCGTATTATAATAATGTTAGATGGGCACGCGCCCTTCAAACAATCTGACAGAATTTCTCTACTTTAATTGTGTACAGTTAATCTCGCCCTATTCACAGTAGCTGTAACTCAAGCTAGCTAATTTCAAATTGAACAATGCGGCTGTAGATAACGGCTACAATGATTGTGAAGGCGTTACGGCTGTCAGGGGGCGTGTTTGTGTTTTAATTAAGACGGCGATCCATCCCCCGAACGACGGGTGTATTGTTTGACGCACAACTAATACGTACCCACGCCGGATCCTTGACCGATATTTGGCTCATCTGTTATGTAGTTAGATTTACAAATTATTTGGAGACTGCTTTATGACCAGTTTACGTATGCACTTATTTGCTGGGTAAATTTAATTATCGTCCGTAATATGGTCGATATAAAGGCTACCTTAGAGAAATGGACGCTTTCCTTCATTTGAACATTATAACTTTATAAGGTCCACCATCCTTTCTTTACATTTAAGGCATTTTATTTCTATATTTAAGTTTTAGATTTCTTTATCTTATATACTTACCAAATATATATAACAAACAATATTACGAATCTTATACAGCTTTGCACAGTTATAACAATATTAAGCACTAAGAAGTTACGACTAGAACAATCACAACAAAACATATTCCAGGCTAATTGTCGATTCCTTTTCAGTTCGCCCCGAAACCCCAGCGTACGATCGGCAACATTAACGAATGCTCACGTAATTAATTCAAACGACACTCAAAGGGGATGTTGGTAGGAAACGTCTTCATTATCTTAGCCGTTGTGGCGTCATGAATGAGGAGCGGCGTGTATCGTGCCATGTCTTTGTGTACGCCCGTCAATCGTTAACACATTTACCTACTTACTGAGTGAAAACTTGCAAAACGAAGCATTGTCAGGATCGCGGCACAATGTACTCGCGGCGCGCTTATCGACTCGCGCGTCAAAGAAGTTCAAAAGCTCGGTTTAGATGTGCCTATCTCGCCGTCGTTTGTCAGTTTTCGCCCGCAGCCGTGATTGTCTCGTAATAAATGGCCTTTTTGAGGGCGGCTCGTTTGTTCGGGTTTTAATTGACATCGAATATTATTCGGAGTTGCTCGTGTGGCGTGATGTTTATAAGGTGTGACTGCTATTGAATTGGGGGGTCGCGTGCCCTTTTAGGCGGAGTGGCACAGTTTATTGGCATCCTTGTGGTTATGGGAAAATGAGGTTGGGGAAATTAAGAGCCCGATTTAGCACTTACTGAGGACTTAAACAGTGATATTGAAGATAGTTTAAGTGAAAACAAGGGAAACAATTTGGTCATCATTGCATATCAAAGTAAATTACTTTACATTTTAAAGCGTGTACGTTTAGGTGAAAGATTTTTAGCCAATTGTATCCGTTTTATTTTTCTAAAAATTTGTGAAAGTGGAAATATGATTTCATCTACGACTTTTGTCTTAAAAAAATTATGCGTAGTTGACACTAAGTCAATATTTGAACAGTCGACACTAAGAGGATTTGCTTTGAAATAAAGTCATATCAAAATATATTTATGGTTTGGGTTTTATTATAGAAGTTATTGGATTGGAGATATAAACAATTTGATAAAATTATTCGAAGTAACTATCAACGTGTTCAAATTGGAACCGTTCAATTAGAGACATCCACTGCCCCCTCCCGGTACAAAACCACTAACTACTCCAAGCTATTATCAAGAAAAAAAAAACGAACATTTAAGTCGCTCGCTTAACTAGCAATATAATAAGGTATAGAATCGACAGAAAACATCGCCCAAACAACGTGACAACACCGAAACCAATTCACCTATTTCCCTTCACTCAACCCTAATTCCAGCGTTTCAGGGAGGTTTATTAATCTCATTTGTGTAATAAAATCTGTACGTTAGTCGATGGAAAGGCGTGATCCGTCCCTGAAATGCTCGCCTCCACACGATAATCCTGTTAGGTTAAGAAGGTTTCTCCATATTACGCGCTTTGCTTCGCCTTAAGGATTAGACTGGCGTACGCATAACTCGATACGTATTGTGAGGGAAGACTGTTGCCTGCTAATGCTTATACGGATGCCGAGATTTATACTAATCACCTTAAGACAGTTTTCTTACTATCCTAGTGCTGGCTATGTTTTCTTTGTTACAGTTTAGTTATGAAACTTTTACGGGGAAAAGAAAATGTGTACTTTAAGGTTTACAAAAATATTTTAATTTAGTATTTAAGACACATTAAAATGTCCATGATCTCTTGTTCTTAAATACTTAAAGATTAAACTCACTCCGATATCTCAGTTATCTCATAACAATAAAATGATGTCAGTATCGGTAATTCGCCTAATAATTATTAGGGTTTAATTTGTTTTTTATGTGAGAGTGCAAATTGTACAGATTGTAAATTTAGCAACTAATGAAATATTGATGGCTATCGAATATTGATCCCGATTATTAGAACGGCTGTTTTCGGTGCAGCTTATCACAGAATTAAGCAGTATTACCGCCGGTTAGGCACTAAATAATCGAGACGCGGCGCAAAACTATATTCACCGAAATAATTTATAGATTCATTATTTGGCTGCGAACCGGGCGGGCTTAAGCGATTACGGAGAGGCAAAGATGCAACGTAGATTTAAAGCAAAGCTTGGCCCATGACAAGGTGGTCATCGCAAGCCCCCAGATCTTCTGGACAATGAAGACAAAGGAGCGTTAAATTATTCAGTTACGGCAATATCGACTCTAACACGTGGGCAGTAGGGAGGATTTGTTAATATTTAAGTTGTCGGTAATTTTGTATTAAGACGAGTAGTTTGCATGGGAGTGGAGCGGTGGCGTCTGGAGTTAAACCTGCCTTGGGGCGGGGGTCGGGCCATAAATAATTAATCTGTAGATGTGCGTCCAGCGGTTAACTAAATCCTCGCAGATTACTGGGCAGTGCGGCTTGACGGACGTCTTAGTGGCGCAGAGGTGAGTCCCGTCTTTATTGCACAGTGGAGGCTACAGTTTTCTTACCGATTTTCCTGATAGGTACTATCTTTCTCAAAGACTCTGAGATACGGCATACCTTATAAATCAGATTTTTTTTTCCAAATTTTTAACATGCAAATGCTTCAAATTAAAAGAATCGATAAAAGAAGAAATCAAACACTATCTATTATTTCCTTATATGTTTTGCCTTCTTATTTAAAATGCCCAAATGTTCTTAATCGTAAAACCTATGCTCCGTCAGCATAGTCCGAATTGAAGTCCGTCAACTTCTCCTTTTTGAGACCATTCAAATTTCAAATGTATTCGGCCTGTTTCCGACAAAATATTAATAAGATAGCAACTTCATCACTACATGGTATAAATTAAAGTCGCTTCCGCGTCTGTCTGTCCCTATAGGTATATCCTTAAATTTTTAACAGATAGAGGGATTTAAGAGGAAGGTTTTTAAGTATAATATACCCGAAGCGAAGCGAGCGCGGGTCAGTTCGTCAGTTAGTTAATAATAAAAAACCCTATTGATATCTCTGTATCGAGTTCTGTAGTACTGCAAGTGGCTTACCACTGTTTATTATGCAACGCTACATCACAATAAAGATTATTCGGCCCTCGCTAGCACCCTGTAGCATAGCGGCGGGAAGCCCTGCGCAACAAGCGTCTTGAGGCTCGTGGATCGGATTAGGTGGCTACGCAAGGATGGTACAAACACTCGGCCACTTGCTAGGTACAGCCAGCCAAAAATGTGGAACCCTGAGATTCGTTTGAACGTCATGAAACAACGAGAACAATGATCCCTGGCAATAAGATTGTGTCAGTGACCATTGTCAACCTTAGCGATCGTTACATCTCGCAGTAACTTTTGTCAAATGTGGTAGACTACTTTCTTGGCTGACTGTACTACTGTGCCTTTTCGTTAGTCTTTATTCAAGGAGAATCTAGGAGGGATCGGATGTGCTATAAAGTATGTCTGTCTACCTATCTTTGGCAAAAATTTACATACATAAATAGAATACGCCTTTTTCCAGGTGGGGTAAGATGAGATTTATTTTATTAAAAGCAATAGGCCAATTAGACGTATGTAGAGTAAATAAGACCCCGAGAAAAACTATGCTAGCTTAGCTAGACTTGTTCATAAACAACTCTCATACCCACACATTATCTTTGCTCTGCAGTTAAAAACAATACGCCAATAAAAGTACTGTACATACGCTCCGGTCTCTATACTACTTATCAATACCTATGCACATATTTTGAGACACCACAATCAAATGTTTTCCACCTATCCTATTAAAGCGCCTCAATCAATGCACAGTCAAAATAATCGCGGGCAGTTAATGAACGCATTTGAAAAGTTAGGCCGCGTACACACCGGCGACTAATTACGCGCTAATGCCCGGACTTAGCGGCATTATCGGCGATTGTTCTAATGTTTAGTTGTGGCCGGCGTCATGGCCGACCTCCTATTAGCGCCGTTTTATTGCCTATTCCCACCTAATTTGTGTTAGATGCGTTAGAATACTGGAATGCGGGCTTTTGCTGGTTTGGCGGATGATGTGTTGGGTCTGTGTACGGTTCAAATGTTTTTAGAAGTAAGAGACCATATTGGAACCGAATATTTTATACATAGGAAGGTTGCAGAACACCAAAGATATAGAATTAGAATACATACCGAACACAATATCAGCGCAATAAAAACCTCTTCATATTTCTTTTACGCATAATTAATAACTTATTTAAACGTCTTTTAATTCCGAAATAAAGATTTATCGCAGCGTTAGATTAGCAAATGCATACCTATTAATTGAAATAAGGCTTTCACAAAATGTACTATTGATTGTGTCAGATTATATGGACTATTTGGCCATCGCCGATTGAGCGGCATTAGCAATTTCGGCACATCGTTAATTTACTAATACTGAACCAACAGCTCAATTATTTAAATGTTCAATGAAAATCCGCGATCGGATGCGTTTTGCTAATGTGTTAGTTGGCTAATCGCATATTATTTATAATTATAATTTAATGACTGTACCGATTGATTCATCTGTTTCATTCGTAATTGTTTTGTATTAGCAAAACATACGTATGTTATTTGTAAGTACGTATACAGCTATCTATGGATATGTAGGTATAACATAAGTATAAGTAAGAACACAATCAATAACAACCAGCAACATCATACCATTCGAATGAATAAAGAAGATTAAAGATGAAATAAGATACAATCACCTAAGGGGATCTTACCTTGGTTCTAAAAAGAATCATTTCGAACGAACATTCAACGTACGTGTTGCGATAATTGAAGTATAATCACAAACACAAGTTAAAGTGTCGCGAATGCAAATTTATTTTAGCCGACCGGTACCCGGCGCGATGTGAGAGGAAAGTTTAGACGCAAAATTGTTTCTAATCCAATATCCAGTGTAGGCTTTCTCGCTCAATTGAGTTTTCAACTGAGCCCGATTAGAACCGTACTGTTACAACTTTTTAGGGGAAGCTTTTGCTGTGTTTAGTCATTAGAAACCTAATTAAGTCACAAACATGAGACGTTACGAGAACGGGATTTGGCACAGAATAAAAAACAATATGTCAAACGAGTAAATTAATGAAACATGACGAAGTCAAGTTAAGATATTGTGATGATGCGATTTAGTTATTAACGCTTTTCTCTGTTGTTACCCAAACCCCTGTTTGTTTACCCTTTTTATTTTTGTCTACCTAGTAGATTGTTATTTGTTAACCCAATCATATTTAAATTTATCATAATGATAATTTCAAGTCAAAGATCTATGTTCAGAAAACAAAATAAAAGCTTATTATAATTTTCTTTGCTCATGCTAAATGCCAAAACTGTGAAACATTATCTGAAGGAACCATTAGAAACGTTCTTCAAAATCCCACGAGCTTCAGGGATAGTATCACTTTTCATCAACGTACCTGAGATCAAAATTAGTACAAATAATCTTAGCGAAACATCCAAGTAGCGGCGACATTATGTTCCTCATACCCACACACATATCGATAACACACTATTCAAATAGATATATCACAAACCGAAAATGAACAAACGGTAAATAGTCTTTGAAATGAATCATACAGTGAGCGCATACTCGATTTACTAATTAATTTTACCGCGCGAAGTGCTCTAAATGCACTAGAAACTATAATCCTCATTAAAATGGGAAATAGGCGACTATTCACTTTGCCATCAAATATAATTTTGGCTTCTAAACGCGCGGCGTAATTACGCATTTTGCCAAATCCGGTACGCCCGCGAATGTACTCCTGCTACCTTTCTGTTTGAATTAAATATGGACTGCACTCAAAGACTTTACGTACACATAGTTTCCATTATCTGTATTTTATGTACATATTTGAAATACTCAGGCGTGAACTAATAACTTTCCGCAATTACATACTTCTATAAAATCAACAAATGGAGTCGTTCTTCACTACTATTAGGAAACATTTCCTCATAACGTTAATGTAAAGTAACTTATTGATACTTTAACGAACAAATCCCAATAAGCACCGAATTGCTGCAACTCTTTCAAATTCGAACCCATTTTTAATTATAATGTGAACGAAACGGAAATTCCGAGACCACAATGCATTCCGTGGATGACAATCGGACGAAACAAAATAATACGAGGCCATCATTTTCATTTGCTCCCAGAGCGCTCAATTTTTCGCATAACGCACCATCCAATGAAAACACAAATTAATCTCCTCATTTTTTGCATACAATTTTATATCATTGAGCTCAAATATCCGAATGCGATGCATTTCGCGTAATCCCGTGTCACAATGATAGTTATGGATTACGTTTGTTTCGATTCAATTATTTCATCATAATAAAAGTGTATTATTGCGTAACGACACTGAATGGTATTACGGAGATAATCCTCAAAGGTCCGTCGCTTTGTTTACGGCAGTCGGTTCGATCAAGGTGAGGTATAAAAGCGGAATCAATATAGGATACAAGAGTGCGGACGATGGCTGTGCGGACGCGATATCCAACACGGGTTGGGATTAAGCGACGTCAAATCCGGGATTAAGTGAGGGCGGGATAAAACGGGGCCGGGATCGGGTCAGCGGGATTTCGGCGGGCAATAAAAGTGTCTGCAGCCGATTTAGGCTGAGCCCGCAGGCCATTCGGCTCCGCTACCAATTGCTAGGTAATTTCGGGAGCGAGCGCGATCTGTCCGCACAAAGCCGGCCTAATGCCCGCCAATGGGATTAGCCTAGTGTCGCGCCGCCCTTACAATTTATTGGATGGAATCAGACGTCTAAATTAAGAGTTAATGTGGATATCCCTTCACCCTCATAAGATTTCGGTCAATGTCAACGCTTGGATCGGGTAAGTAAATTAAGGTGGCCCAAAATTTACTTAACTTTGGGGACTTTATAATATTTTTTGTTGTGTTGTGTGTGGAATATGTGGGATGGAAAATTGGCAAGTTAATAACATGTTTCTCATAATTTTACATAACAAGCAATTACACCGTCAAGTTAAGTTTTATAAGCTAGACGAGAATAATTTACTGAGGGGCTGAAATATATACTAAGTATGATAAAAAATATAGTACGGATGCAATTTCTACCGACATTCAAATACATCATGGGTAATTTTTGAAAAGTAATACTCAGTAATGTTCTATTTATCTCAGCTGGTGTACCTAAGGTAAAATTTTGATATCCAATCAAAAACATAAATGTGAAATGAGAGCCAAGTTCAATATTATGATAATTGCCTTGGTTGTTGACTTCAACGACAAAAGAAGTGAGATCTAAATGGGTGCCAAGTTCAATGGTCAACCCTGAAACTTATTTATAAGTAACACTATAACATACCTATCATATCTTCTTATAACATAAGATAATGTATGGTGGTAGCCTATGAAGGTCTGTCTTGGCTAGTTTTCATATATGAATTATAGCCGTCGCAAGTTCTAAGCCTACAAGTATTTGTCGGTTTTTATTTTATAATTCCGAAAATTTGGATTGTTGGTAGAAACTAGCGAGCGAACATAATAATACGTTGGTAGGTTTATAGAAACTAGCCAAGACAGACCTTCATAAGCTACCACCATACATTATCTTATGTTATAAGAAGATATGATAGGTATGTTATAGTGTTACTTATAAATAAATTTCAGGGTTGACCATTGAACTTGGCACCCATTTAGATCTCACTTCTTTTGTCGTTGAAGTCAACAACCAAGGCAATTATCATAATATTGAACTTGGCTCTCATTTCACATTTATGTTTTTGATTGGATATCATTACTTTTTGTAGAAAAGTATATATCATCGTAACGCCGTGGGTCCTTTGAAAAGGACAAATTCAAAACTAAAACTACACTTTATGTAGGTACCTACCCTAAGTAATAAATATGAAAACCGACTATAAGTACCTACTCTTAATTGTAAATAAGTAAGTATACCTAAATATATACTTAGTGCTCTGCCTTCCCCGGTATATAGGCGTGATTAGGCACTAATTAGGTATTTATGTTAAGCGTTCATAATAGAACCTAATCTAATTATTAAAAAATTGCCAGTTTTTTATTTTTTCCTTTGTATTCATGTAATTACCTATCTGCATACCAAATTTTAACTCTCTAGGTCATTTGGAACTGGGTTACAATTTTAGTCTGTCAGTCAGTCAATGATAAAAATGAGGATTTTTGGACATTAATATCTAAATAACTGTTTGAGATAAGCTTATGAAATTTAGAACACATATTTATCTCGCAAGTCACAATATATGAGCCAAATTTGATACGTTTATGTGAAATAGTTTTTGATTTATGAGGGGTTCAAAAGTGATTCCAAATGGTTCGTGTAATATTACACACGGTGCGGCTCGCCAGTTCTGTTTCTTGAACTTGGCTTGACACGCTACCGCGTGTCTAGATAGGACTCAAAATCCATAACAGTTTTTGAGGTCGACATGTAAACAAAATCTTTACCTACTTTTGCTTAATACCTGTTGGTTTTTTTTAAAAAGAAATAAGCTCAATATTCGAACCTCAACTTTAAAATAAAACACTTCACCGAAGCGAGAGTATTTTTGGTTTTACTTCAAAATACATATACTCGTAAGTAAATGCACACAACACACTATCTAAATTCGAATTGCAACTGAAAAACAAAACACTACTCGCCCGAACCGCGGCTAGTTCTTACATGTGTCCGTCGATTCCCTACGCTCCCGTTCCGCCCGTGCGCCCGCCTAAGCCAGATTTCAATAGAGTATAATCTCGCCCTAATGAATCTCCAATCCGGATTAACGAGGGGCCCTATAATGGCCGGGCGACCGCTGCAAACGAGCGGGCTTTAGAAAAACTTTGATTAGTCGAGTGCATATCGGCTTTCGATGGGCGATGCCGTTGTACGTCATCTCGATTGTCTCTTGTTACGATTGTTGTTAATTAATTCACATTGTCACTGCGGGATATCGGGATAGTTTTATCTCTTTCCTCTTTCACTGTGAAATGCTGGCCGTCAATGAAAACCTTGTTAGCGCCAGTACGGTTAACATTATATAACATTTTACGTACAATTCATATTGTCTCTTGATGGTCACAACATTAATGTATGTACCGAAGAGTGATTCGTGATTAAACTGTAGAAATACCTAGGTTGATTTGAGTTTCAATTAATATTAAAGGACTCTTTAGTGCATGATATAATATAAGATAATTGAAGGCGTTACAGAATTATGTAATAAAAAGTTTTCTAAGTGTTCTTAGTAAATGCAGATTTGAGTCTAACATCTTCGTCGAATTGCAAAGTAGTACTTTGAAATTGGCCCATAGCGGATGCTATTAAGGATAACAGGACCACAGTCTAAGTACCTAGAATAATCGCATGAGATAATCAAAGTTGACATGTATGGACTAATCCAGGTAGTCCCTGTCACCATATCTTAGTGGGACCAGACGCTATGACCTACACGAAGATAGGTCAGGCTTAGCATTAACATGAGACGTGACTTCCACATTATCGAGGCACCGCTATATTTATGATGCTTGAAGTTACAAAGTAGCGGAGCAATTCTTATTTAATTGTTCAATTAAATTCCGTGAATATTCCTTGATTTGAGTCTTAAGGTCGAGATTATAGAGATTTATGAATAATTAGCGATCTAGATCTTGGAAAGATAATTTATAGCGAGATATTTAATACCTGCACGAAAGCTTTTAATGCTTGTTCTTTTGAAATTTAGAGGAAAAATGTCTATTTGGCCTCTAAACCTCACCTTGTTTACTTTTTTATCCAGATATTTGGCCTCTAAGTAATCGGCATCCAAGTCTACGGAACAAAAACAATCCGGGATCACATAACATTACTATAAGTGCGCTCGTATGTTTATCACCGGGTTTAATACAATATGTCAAAAGAGGCCTCACATAGGGTACGTTTGGCAGCATTAACCTTATTGGATAAGTCGTATAGTAGATGAGATACGAGATACATCAAACGAGGGAACAAACAAAAAGCAAATATTTCCCCGGTGGAAAGGTACGATTAATTATCATGATATTTCAGTGGATATTTTAGGAGTGATTTTGTGTTTATGTGCAAATATGACGTATTTGTTTGCTGTAGATATTAGGTGAGGCTAATGAATGAACAGTACTTGTATTGCGGGGGCGTATATTGAGACTGGACTATTTATGGATTCAAAACGGAGCAATTTACGGCAAGTATTAGGACCTACTTGGTCTGTTTTAGTCATCGTTACAAACAGATACTGCTTTTTGATTCATTACAAGCCGCACCGATCAAATGAGACAGAAATGTAAGTTCAATTCGCAACTAAAACACGCGTAAGCTTTAAATCTAAAAACATACCGCCAAAATAATTATGAAATCGTGCCCGACACGTCAGTTAATCGTACTAGGGGCTTATCTCTTTTTGTAGTCCATCGGATTATTCGCGTGCCCGGCTTTATCCGGGAATTAAATATTTATATCCGACATAACGAGCGGCCAGGCGAACAGATATGCCGCGAATATTTGCATGTACATCAACGGGTTTTGAATCTGCGTATTAACAACGTGTCTGAAAGTTTTTTTTTCACTTGATAAACGAGACGAACTCTGTTTTTTTTTTCAATAAGCTCATGAAGTTTAAAGAAGTGTCTCTCAAAATGCCTGATTACCTATGTTTGGTCTTGATCGAAAGATCTGCACAATTATGTAAGCTTATAAAAAGCTCACAACTGGCTACAAATGCTTTCAAAACTAAATACAATACATTTATTATGCAATAAACAAAAAAGAAAGAAAGAATTAGCGAAAGGAAGAATTGTATACGGATCCCTTAACGCGTAGCATAAACATGGACGATTGAGCTGCCAAGTTTGTTTCCTTTTTTTGAGTGTAAGAAGTTTAAACCGTTTTTAAAACTACAAACATTATCTTTTTTTAAAAAATGTCAGGCATGTGTCAACTTCAAAAAGTTCCAAACACAAATGAGGGCAACTGGCGACAACACAACAACCCCTACCGTAGGTCGCGGTTACACCCAAGGTTCAATGACTATTGCGATCACCCTACGAACTACCTTACACGCAAAACCGACCCTTAACACTACAGCTTTAAGACCCAAGTTATCCTGCCATCCGTAATCTCAGAGCTTTCTGGTGCAAGCCAGAGATAAGCCGCACGGATTAGTTCGACGAAACGGAAAAAGAATAAAAAACGTAAACTTCAACTCTGATTGGGTTCAGTTCTTTTGTGTGCATTTGGCTAATCCCGTGCATTATCTGAACCCCAATGTTGTAAATATTTTATTTGCATTTTTGATTCGATTTAAAAACGTATGTATGTTATTACTGTCTCACGAAAATCTCGTATAGCGTTTATGCGTATCATTGAAATAATGAATTTGTATCAAATATAAAATAATGAATTTGTATAAAAGATTATTAGTGAACTCTTATTTTCCACAATATTTAGAATTTTATTATCTTTTTATTTAATTCAGAGCAAATACCTATAAACCAATACATACTATAGGAACGAGACCGACAAAAAAATGTGTAAAATGACATTTTGAGCTTTTCAAATCAAATCTAATTATTTACTGGGACATGTAAATATAACCTACTTTCTGATAAAAGTTTTCAGTTTCATACGCAAATCGTGTAGGCCGAATTGTAAACAAAAAATATTGTGAAAGGGCCGCTAGCAAGAAAATCCCGAAAAAGGCCGGCATGTGGCGATCCCGGATTTGGGGATTTCGCTTATCCCGTCTTACAGTAATCCCGCATATAAAATACATATAGCGCACCGATTTTACGCGTTCAAAAATATATTTCAGTCGAGTATTGGATGTTCTTGCATTTAAAAATTAATAACTAGATTTCCGCCCACGCATGGTATGTTTTAACAGCTATTGCTATGGTAATTAAAAAGCTTTTCGGAAATCGTAACATTTGGAACTAATTGAATGACCTACGAGGTTGCGGAAACAGTAATTAAAAAAAAGCAACGGAGCTACGAGAAAATAGGTTGGACGACATTGTAACTATTACCAACCGTAGACACGGGATAAGTAAGTAAGTGCGCTGTCAAATACTTATGACATGACGCCTGAAAGCTGCATGTTGAGATCAAAACACTGCTGCTTCGGTTTCGAACATCGCATGGCAGCTGTCTGCGCCTCTCATGGCACATAAATTTAGCTTCAATCGTCCATACAAAGCCCATTAATCGCGGATACAAATCGGACGCACCTTTAATGTATGCTCACACTTAGGGCTGGGTGCACTGTAATCGTATTATCATTGTAAATGCCCTGTGCTGAGTAAATTCATAGATTTAATCGCAGACATGATAAATCTATGCGTTTGTATCGATTTGTATCTTGCAATGCCGGTTAGAGGTGTCAATTAACAATATAACATTATCAGATTTTATTTACTTTATATTATGATAGCAGCCATTTCTTCGGTACATTTTATATACTTTGCAAAATTTACATATTATGTATGTTATGTTATTACTAACCCCTTAATCCTAAAACCTTACACACGTAAGTTGTAATGTACCCGTAATTAGTCTGGCTCTACTAGTACCGCTACCAGACCCAAAAACAAAATTGAGTAAGCAAAAATTAATTTTACTAAAACTATTACCTAATATTAATTAAACTGCGTGATCTCTTATGTGGTCAAGTGATATATTCATTAAAATGTGAAAATTCCTATCAAGATTAATTCATCACTCAATACAAATTCCTAAGATATAACCGTCTAGAAACGTCCTTCAACCAACCCTAAGTTCCAAATCCGCACTACAAGTCGGACTCAGCTCCACCGGTGTATCTCCTGAGATCTGATAAGATTCAAATAAGGGATTAGAGCGGGACGGAGCGGGGATTTGCGGGCGTCACGAGTGCGTGCGAGCGGGACGGAAGACGGGATTATCTGAGGACCGCGTATGCAGTTATATGACGGACGTTTGAGGCCGCGTGACTCCGACCGAATGGTCGGACATGCCGCCTTTTGAGATGTTCAACTGTTCCGATATCTTATTTGGATTGCTTCGAATTGATCATGCTAATACAAACCGTCGTAGCGAACATGGCAGAAGAAGGCATTTTGAAACAAGGTAGGTAGCTATCGCAAATACATTATTTGAGATAATGAATGAGCAAAATAAAAATTATAAGTACAAGTATGGGTCTGGGCCAGATTCAAACTTCCAGCGGGAATTGATAAGAAGAAAATTGATGAAAAGCGGTCAGACTCTAGGTTCCCTAATTAATTTAGCTTATCTTTACTTCTAGGGTGAAATTTCTTAGCATACCTAAGGAAATAATAATTTATACAAGGTTTATGCTTAGTAGACGGTACATATTAATCAAAAACATTTTATCTTCTAATTACACAAAAAGCTAATATTAATAAACAGCCAAATGAAAACCCATATACAATATTATACCTTACCCACAAATAAATCTAAACCCTGAATAGCAACACAAACTAAATTCGTTACGCAGCCATATTTTATAAGGGAAACGACTCGAATTAAAGGCTTATTTCTTGTGAGTATAATAAGATAATATTACTAACCCTTTGTAGGGATTAAGATTTTGTTAAGGGCGGCCGTAAGCCCAGTCAGGCGCGCGCCGATTACACAGGGCACGGCCCTCTATTCACTCACTTCTAAGGTTTTTACTACGCGTATATATACATTTCTGAATAGGTATAGTAAGGACCTGATATTTGTGCAAAATAGGTACTAACCTATTTGGTACTAATTTGGAATTGAGGTAAGATTTTTGTGTTACCAGGTAGAGTAAATTTAAGTACCGAGATTTTATCGAGATTGGATGTTGTAGTCCATGTATAAACAGTCATTGTTTTAATTTCTATGGATGTTTGTTTCAGAAAAAATCATTAAATTTATTGCTTATTGGTCCAGAGAGCTTTCAAAGTTAACTTGTTCACAAAAATCAACTTGGAAATTGTTGTAACAAAAATCAACCCTAACCAACGAACCTTCTCCGTTCTTCATATGAATGGTACAAAAATATCAAATCTTCAATGTCAACGTTAAAAACAATTTTAATCCTTCCCTATTGCGATTTCACCTACGGAATCGTAAAAACGGGTTCCCTCTTGACCGCAACCCGAGAATACACGCACGACAATCCGCCACCGCCCATAAGCTTAATCTTGACAAATGGTCCGGATCATCCGCAGTGTGCACCGGCCACGCTTATTTGTCCACATGACTCGGCCAACTCGATTTTTTATCGATTGATCAGGAGCTCAGCTGATTGCCTCTCTCTGTTGTTGCCGACAGATTAAATACACACTCACACAGACGAAAGCGAATTAAAGTCGAACACAAAAGAATAATCATAAAAGATTTGCATTATGATACGCACACTTGCGCGAATTGTGACGCGGTCGATTGGGAACTTTATTAATGTCCAAATAAGGGTGTTTATGGTGTGGTGATTGGTTCAAGGAGGGTCCGTGTGTGCGTCTCCGTTAAGCCGAGTGCATACCTCAAGTAAAGAGGAGGATTATCTTCGAGTGATTGATGGTGTACCCGCCCCGCGCCTCACTCGGTCGTCATGACGTAGTCAAATATATTGCCTTTGATTTTATCCCACTCATACGATATCCAATTGAAGTATTTCTTATAGGTAAATCTTGAACGTTATTAATGAGCTCTCGTAAATGCAACGTAGCGTTTTATTATAACGTGCTGTAATGCACAGTGGTAACAAGCAAATAAGTAAGCGAGTTTATTAGTTTAGCTAGTGACATAATAGATAAGTAACTGCACGCGTAAGTAGAACGTCATTAAGTAAGATTTCTTCATACAAACTATGCCGATTAAAGCTTTTTTTATCTTTTCAACTCATATATATAATAATAGTATTAACTCTGTCAATTCGATAGACCTCTCCAAAGAACATAAGAAAATAAATGTTGACAAGATCTTGAATTTACACGAAATTACATAAATAATGTTCTTGCTATGGACTCTACCTACTTATTAGAAATAAGAAGCGTGGAGTATGTAGATTTATATGTATTTTTCAAGTTAGGAGGCGATTAATAAATTTAATAAGATCGCAGAGAGTACCATCAGCACTATGATTCTGCCTGACTTCATCTATTCTATTGTAAACGGCACTTCAAAATAGTCGACTTATCAGCGCCCACTTTCTTCGCCCGGCATCTCCCCGGCTAAGTACCAATCGCGAGATTTCCAACAAAGACTCCTTATACCCCAGGTCCCCTGTAAGTGAACACACACATGCAAGCTAAGTAAAGCTCCCGAGCCGGATGATCCGGGATTAGGCGGCGGCGGCTGCCCACCGTCCGGATACATCTCCCGGGGGATTATTGCAATCCGGATTTTGTTGAATAACTCGCCGGGGATTCGTGTTATAACCGTTATCCTTGGAAGAGTAAAACCGGACCTCGTGTGGGAGTGTAGGAAGCGTTCTACTTAGCGTTTTGTTCATCCGCCTTTGAAAATCTAGGTGGGAATTCAAGCAATGAAGGTGTTGATAGAAATTTGTAGGATAAAACATGTGAAAAAAGTTCGAATTTCGAAAAAGCGAAAAAAAGAACATCGATAAAATAAAAATAAACAACAGTTTTTTTTTAACGGCCAGTGCGCCTCGTTTTGAATGCGTATCTACCGGCAGGCCATAGCAGGTCGTTCGCTTAAAAACTATATTTTTTCTTACTGAGAATCATAAAGTAAACATTTTCGCGATTCATGACAACTTTTTTAGCAGACATAACTTTCAAGCTCAGTGCCACATAATGATTGATAATTTCCAAAACGAGTTTCTAATATAAACATTGACCAGTAGCATCATGAATTTTAAAGTGGCCACCCACCCATTCATATTCACAAAATCGTTCTTTAGTGGCAATTGCGTCATTATGGACTCGTTTTCTCTAATATTAGCCAAACAAACTATCATCCTAATTTCCTACGATAGATGTTAATCGAATGTTAGTGTTAAGCCGGGTTAACGAGGTTAAGCGATTGGGATTCCGGCAGAATTGATATTTAAATAAAAGACATTCCTGTGTGGTTTATTTCTATTACAATGCTCATTGAATAGTTTGATGGAATCAGTAAGGTCAGCAAGGTTTTACGGATTAAAATCGATGCTACTATTTGATCTTAAACAGTATTTTTATGTTCTTAATTTTCTTCAATAAAATTATTCAATACGTTTTATATATTTGTTTATAGAAAACCTATAAATTATTCATCATGCAAATCCTTAAGACACTAACAAAAATGACAATAAATCCTTTCTTGTCTTCGTGTGCTTTCCCAAAAGCATCTAGTAAGCCTACCTATAAATAACAACAGATTTCAAATGTGTAGGTACTATTTTCTTTAACCCATTTACAGTACTTTCAATATTAAGAGATTATCATCGCCAGTCGCCAATACAAGAGTGTCCAATACCGTAAAAGATACTCGCTCATTAAAAAAGCAAACCGATATTAATCTCGCATAGAGGGGTTCAGATTTATTCATTGCTGAGCTTTCCAAGCGCTTGCCATGCCGTGTGATATTCACCCTCAATCAAAGCTTGTGAGCAATTCAATCAATACAAAATGCTGGCTCATCAATACAGTCACAATAACTGACCTCATTCGTTCGCACGAATATGATCTGTTAAAAACTGTATATTTTGATAACAAAAAGTAGCAAATGCCGACTATTAGCTAGCTAGCAGCAGTCCTGGTAGCGACTTAGCTGACAAGTTAGTTACCATAAACAGTTTTAAACGTAATGGAACGCGAAAGACTAAAATCGTACGAATATGATCGGACAGACTGGTGATAGTAACGTAAACGTTACCGTTATCATTACTGACTCAGTTGTTAGTAATGAACGCTACAGTCACCAAATTCATTCCCACCTTAGCAACAAACTTATACTTTCAAAGTTCAGGTGGAATCTCCTTACTAGAAAGCGTTAGTACAACATACAGGCGTGCACACACGCGCGGGTACCCGGATCAGTCGTAAGCCGGATTAGTCGACCGGCGGATCTGGATCTGCCGAGGTCGAGAATATTATGGCCGTGAAATATCGGAGCGCTGCTATTACTGTATAGCAGTTAAACGTCGATATAGATATTAGATTAGTTGTTAAAACGTTTACGTTTTTATAAGAGATTTAAACGATATAAGAAGTACAAGAAAGAAAAGTATTTTTCTTTTTCCGATTATTGGCACGCAAAAAAATTTGACTGGCCGACAGCACCTGATCTGAGTGAGGTTATCCTGATAGCTCTTTATAAAAAAAGCATCATAATTATTTCAAGTACCTACGCTAAGATACGCAAGTATGTATCAATACTAACCCAAAAACGACGAATACCAATAGACACACCTAAAAAGCAGAGATTAGGTATTATTAATCGATAAGAAAATACTAATTTACATGGAAATGAATTTGTCGTGTTTAAATTAAACACACAGTCTAATGGATTAAAGATGATAAAATATGCGCACAGAAGCATCGTTAGATAAATAAAACCAACATAATTTAATTATTGACACCTCATTTAGTTTGAATACATAGGTATACCTACTTCAAAATAATATTTTCTCCCTAAGCCGTGGTGGAGTAGTTTTTTATGTTTTTATAAGTATACTTTGTATACTTTACTAATATACAAAAAAAATACATAAAGTACAAAATATACTATCCAACAAAAATCCAATCTGAATTTCACTTTTAAAAACACACAGCAACTGTAGTAGCTTGACCCTATCCCAAACGACCCGGCAGCCGTGAAAAATAAAAACAACAAAATAAGACGAACACAATTAAATCGATAGGTGTACGTGTTACACACACAGCGGCGCGGGGATCGCCCGCTCATCCGGATCATCCCGGCCGGATCAGCCCCGTGTCGCCCGGAGATAAAGCCGAACTACCCCCGCGTAGCCCGTGTGTGCGCGGCTTTATTGTATACACGGTGGCACCCGTGACGTAAGCACTCCAAGTTCAAATTTCGAATTCGCTCAGAGGGGCTGTCGGCGCGTTCTGATTTTAAACGACAACACGTCGATAGTGATTTGTTTTGGCGGAGATTTTGATTGGTGGGGCGACAGTCAATAATTTTGTTTCCTAAAAAAGTTAATTTATCGTTCTAGCCTCAGTAGTTCGTGCCTTTTAGCCTTAGGACGTTGTTTAGTAATTAATTATGTACCTATCTATATAGTATCTGTATAGAGTTATTGCCGAGGTAATTATTAGATGATTTCTTTTTTAATAGCTGAAATAAAGTGTCTGAGATATAAATAGTGTCTGAGAGCTTGCCATTGGTTGGTTTGACTGTAATTGTCCATGAAAGGAAGCTTATAAGATGCATTGATTACAAATCTACATCTTAATATTATTAATTAGTTACTAAAAATATTATTTCATTTTTTTACGATTGTCGTGATTGGAACAATTTGGGAAGTCATCAAAATTTATATTTATTCTCTTATCTTTAATTCTTTTCTTCAATTTATAAAAAATAAAACATCTTTATAAACTTATCTTAGTAACATTATTTAAACAATCTTTATCATCACTTTTGTCTCTAATCAAGCATATCGTATTTAAATCACTATAAAAGGTTAATGGGCTAGCTCATCAAACATTGTCATTTAATCAAAATGGTAATATGATATATTATAATTTCAGAGAGGTTTTAATCTACAGCTATCCAAATACTGAATCTTAATCGGCCATCGTCTCTTAAGATGGTACATTATAGGTTATTTACATTCAACTTTTGAAACTACCGTTGATTTTAGCAATAAAGCTATGCTTTACTACCCAGGTAATGTCTTACACACAAAATAAAAAAAAATAATACGACACAATAAAAAACATAAATCGGCTTATCTGTATAAAACCGGCTTATTCGTATGAAGTAGTGGCAGCAAAGAAAGCCACAAGAATATTTTGTTTAAACTGTAAGTACCAGTTTAATTTTGTAGTATGGTAGTTATGTTTATTTTTGGCATACACATAGAAGATGGTTGTGCAAAGTAATTTCTACATGTTAAGGATTTATTATAATTTGTTGGCACATTTCGCTTGCTCTCCAAAATTAAAAAAAAATAGTAATCTTTGCTGTCAAACTCTGCACACTACTTAGACCAAAAGGTTTTTTGTTGGTTATCTCCAAAATCATTTTCCATACTGTATATAATTCACAGTTGAAAACTTACACTATTCGTGGCAATAAATACTGTCTTGACGCTCTGACGCTACCCAGGTACGAATTGACAAAAAGATATATCTCCGACGTCAGGCGTAATCCGCCGACCATTGTGCAACACTAATCGGCGCGGATCGCTCGAAATTAATAATGATTTATAACGGCCGATTAGACGCGTTAGGATTTAACTCAGTGGTCGCAGCCGGCGACGCCTGACATCTTTGCCGTGGAAGACGTGTGACGTTTTTGCCGTGGAAGAAGTGAGCTTTTTGCCGCCGAAGATGTTTGAACTCACTTTGAGGTTGATGGGGTCTTATGAGACGCGTAGTTCATTTGTTTTAGTACTATTTAGTACCTTTTAGTCGAATATAGGTACTAGTGTGGATTCGATAGTCGTTTTTAAAATCTTCTTTGCACTAGAATTCGGAATCAAGATAGAAAAACCTGCTTTCTTACTGGCTCAGTTTAACATATGTATTATTAATTTATTATATGATTAAGTAAGAATTACCCACAAAGCTCGTGAAAAATTGTACTATTCGTACGGTATCAAAGCTCATTTGCCAAACCATTAATTTCTTGCTGCAGAAATAAGTAATATAATTTGATACGGTCCCCCGGCATTGCATCTATAGAGTTACTTTCGTACGCGGCTTACTACGAACTTAATGCCAGACGGGATGTCCCGGATTAGATTTAAGGGGTAAAAGAACTAGAAAAGGATAGTACTATAGCCCTCCAAGGTGACAGACAGGGACGGACGACCGGCAGAGATTTAGAGATTATGATTCATAAAGAGAAGAGAATGAATGGAAAATTATTACGGAGGGTATAAACGGGTATTATAGTCTATGGGAAGCCGATAGCTCGCTCTGGTTCCGATTCAAAGATAAACTGGTCGTGAAATTAGGTGCGCGGATTTTAGGGTCCCATTCATTAGCTTGAGTACTAGGGATTTGAGATTAATTATACGGGAACGCTTGTATAGGATCAACTAATGGTTAGTCGAGAATCAATACAAAAATATTTTACTGTTAATCATAAGCAACGTACAAATATTGGGATTAATCTAACCGCAATATTTTAAAGTTAAGCACAAATCTTACAATAATTTATTTGACAAGGTATGTCCGTACTATCTAAATACCATTCACTAATTAATTCGCGCAAAAGTAGCTTTTACAAATTCCCACAATATATAGTATAGATTCCAATGAGACGTTGTTTTGAAATGCAACATTGTTGCTCATAAAATCAAACAGGTACGACTATAATGAAAAATATTAAACGACGATTCGCAATAAAGTTAAAATAATAGTTAATTTATTGGTCAGCATCGTATCATCGGCTTTCTATGAGTCGATGGTCTTATTCAGAATCAATTAGGTACCTACGCGTTTTATGGCTTTGTAATAATCAGCGTTTACCTTCGAATTCGATACTTAAGGCTAGACTGCACGCTAGCATCGCTCAATCGAATCGTAAAAGTTTGGTACGTGAGGCAATGGTGACAGGATGAATGTTTAGGCATTTGGATATTGTCGTAGCTTTAGCACTGATAGGTATTGTCTATTTTATCAGTATCACAGGACTTTTTTTTTAATATTCTTTAGTACCGTGTAACAGTATTTTATCTTGATGGGTTTATATGGTTATATTACGAAGGTTGACGATTAAAAAATTAATCAAAAATGTCATAATTACAAATTTTAAAGTACCCACACTTTACATCAAAAGCTGACGTATAGATTTTTGAGTAATTGGTATCACTTTTTTTTAAACAAATCTTGTTTTTCTATCGATTTTGGCCATCATCAGTGTGTACTAGCCCATCTATACAGCACAAAAATATCGGTAAATCAATTATGGCATCAGATTAAGAAAGATGAGCGGTGAGATGGGGCGGCAAGGGCCGCGCGTGACTCCGAATAATGCGCGCGACTGTACCGACTTGTTGATCGCGACTGTACTGGAAGGGCGTGGGTACAGTTGTGTTTTGTTTATGTTTTTTTTGTCAATGCGATAGGCTTGGTTTATCAAGTTTTTGGTGACCGAAAGTTGTTGTAATCAATCATGCGAAAACTATCAACAGATAGAGAACAAAAAAGAGTCAAATTGATAACCACCGTTTTTTCATCGGTTTAAAAGTCAAACCACGTTAGCTTTGAACTTAGTTAAAGCAATATTAGATTTAATCATAGTCATAAAATAAAATGAGCAATGATGTACCTTGAAATATAGCGAGTACCGGGGCTCAAAACCTAGTTGGATATATTATCCAAAATCCAAACTCCTAATCCTACACACTACAGTCAAAGTTGTAGGAATGTCATTTCAGCTATGATCGGGACGCAAATTTATCTGTTTTCATATCTAACATTTTTTTGTATAAGCCTGGATTTGTACCCTGTCCGTACCAATTAAATTATAGGGGTGAGAGCCATCCGCTCCCCCGCAAGTCCGGTGATGATGACAAGGCTACTCCAAGCCATCATCGTCAGTTAGGAAATAAAAAACAAATAAATAAACAATTTTTTAAAAGACTTACCAGTAATGCTCTTATTCAGCAGGTTGTTGAAGGCTTCCTTCTTCGGTGACAGGTGGGGGGTGTGAGGGGTCCTTTCATGGTGGACCGGCGCGGACGGCGGCCGCGGCACGGCTCGCTCCTCCGGCGAGCGACGAGGGGGCGTCTTGCTTCTCCTCAGTTCAGACGATAAGTTCTGGAATGAGCAGACGGGTTTTGAAAAAAGAATAACGGAGAAACAAATAATTATGAAACAAAAGCAGCGAGAAAACGCCCGTATGGCTTCTTCTAAGATAAGACGGTAAGTTTTGACATTGGCAGGCGGCATTAAACAAAAGAATAACGGAAAAAGAATTTACAACGTGACGATGTTAGAGCAGTTTTGAAATAAGAATGCCTGACGTGGAATCGTTGTTTCTTTCTTTATCACTTAAGGTACCTAGTTAATTACATTCATACTTTTTTGTACAATATTTATTTTATAAATCTGTGCAAAAAAAAATTTATACAGCGCAAGGATTTTTATTCCTTAATTGTGTTTATCATATTTTTGCTTTTACATTTTATAAACGTAGAAAATATAAATAATCCTTCGAAATTTTATTTATCATACCATAATATCTAACTGGTTTTCTATGTTATTAATCAGTTAAAATTATAAACTACACTTATCAGTTAAAATTATAAGCTATCCTAGCACACGAATAATATTCTTTGCCCAAGAAACAATTTAAACACACGTATTGCAAAGTATTGAGTGCATCAATCGTGCATATGATTTCAATGTCAACTATTTTACATTACCACCACGTACCGTACGTACATAAAGGAAACCCAACACAATTAAAGTAACTGAATAAAGGATTAGAATTTTATTGCCCTAGAATCGATTCAGATGTAAATATGGGTTTTACATGGTGTAATAAAAGTAGCGGTGTAGCCACTGTGTCTTATTTGAAGTTAATCCACGTATATTACGGCGTGTCTACAAGGCAGGCGATGGCTAAGACCAAGTTGAGTCCGATGATAATGAATAATTCCACAATTTGCACTGGTACAATTGCATGCGAGGTGCAGTCGTTGCGTATGCGTCGCGGCCGGCCATCTACGTGAGGGACATAAGGAGCGGCCCTGAAGACCGTTTTTCATTAATTTTTATAACGTAACTGTATTTTGTTTGTTTCAGACTTTGGTGAGGATGGGTTCGATGGTCTGCTGACGTAACATATTACAGTACTCGCTCTGTAAGGTAAGTCTGCCTCCCTTCCCAAATATGTTTAGTAGGTATTAAATGTGGAAGGTGTTACGCAGACATCAATTGATTTTGAAAAGAAAATAATTTGAAACAATCGATTGTGTACTATGAATTTGTATTCAATGTGGACATTCAAGTTTCATCTAGCGGTATACTCGTACAATTAATGTATGTAGGAAATTCATACCATTCTGCTTACGCTACTAAACATAATTATTAACCAAATAAACCGTCTGACGTCACAGCTTAACCAAAGTGTAAATTTGTAGACATACCATAAATATTCCAAAATTATCAATGAGATTTATAGTGTGAAAAATTATAGAATAAATTGCAACTATTGTGCTCAAAATAGGACATTCATTAGCGCATCCTCTTCAAAACTAGCTAATACATTATGTGAATATGAAAAACCAAAGATCTATTTAGCACATTTTATAAGTTCATGGTCGTTTTCAATATTACAAACATTGGCGAATTCAGTTACAATAATAGTAGGTTACTTATACATTTATCTACTCGTACTAGTTCTGAAGTGTTAGAACTATTTTCTTACCAGTTCTAAAAATACAAGTTTGAGGAAAAAATACAATCTTATACATTCACATACACCTGATTAAAAATGCGATCGTGAAAATGAACATACATCAGAAAATATGACTTTTAATAAGACAACATGCGAACGGCCTTCAATACACATCAATGTAAGTTAAATCTTAAGCAGGATCAAAATGAACTCACCAAGCTTATTGAAACAAATCATCAATGTATTGTAATCTAAGAAAAGTCGGACCACTTAAGGGGAATCGAGATTCAAATTGGACACTTGGGCATTGCGTCAGTGGATGCCAACCGTTCAGAAGTCGCTCTGATTACATTCATTGAATATTGTTACTATACGTCGACTTGACCACATAATGGTGAATCTCGGACAAATGATAGTCTTTTAATAAGGTTAGTGATGTGCAGTGACCTCACGACAACCCATATTATGCTCGGACACATTAAATTGGGCGAATTTCGCGGATGACATGCGCTCTGAATCACATTTATTCGCATATTAATTGCCTGGTCTGTTTACGTGACTTGTTAATTAAGTAAAATTTTATTATCTTAATTAGGAAATGATTGGGAGATCTCTCCCAATTATTGCGAGATCAAGACTTCTTTAAGATTATAAAGAAGTCGACCTAATTTAAATGAATTGCACGCATTCTAATTTGAAGATATTGGCATCCTGTTCCAAGTTAAATTTCCTCAAATGCATTGACGAAGGTTTCCACTGAAAATCATAATTCCTATTAACACGTTCGGGATCTTAAATAGTATTTATCTAAGAATACTATAATAAGCGGTCTTTGATAGACTATAATTTCTTAGATAGACTATAATTTTTGTACAAAGTAGTCGTATGTATTTAGATCTTAGAGTCTTTGATTAGTCACTGTCAAATTTTTCTTTACGAGTGTAGTGAACATAAAGGTTTGTTGCATATAAAAGGATCTTAAATACAAACGTAATCGACAAGCATACATGAAGCGGCTTATAGATGTGGAAAAAGCGAAAGTGGTGTGCCAGGACCGTAGCACATTGCAGGAAGTGATCTCTGCCTACATCTCTGGGAAAAAGGCGTGATACCATGTATATTATGTATGTATATTAAGTACAAAATGTATTGTTTTGTAGTAATAGTCGTAGTATCTAAACACCCAAAAACATAGAGCTTAAAGGCCCAAAACCCTCCGGAGTCGCAGTCTCGCCGCATAAAACGAGCGAATGCAACTCGACAGCCAATAAAGCAGTGCGCACCGTCCATAGAAACGTTGATTCGCGCCACAGATACGTCTAATATCGTATTGGAATTTGTGATGCCGTTTGACCCCTGTTAACCCAGATTACGCTACTCGGCGCCTGATTCGTCCTCTCGCCTGATTGTGTTGTGACACAAACTGTAATGTATTATGTGTTAACGCCGCTGCAATCACGGCAGAACGTACAATTACAATGGATATGTGCGCCGAACTTACAATTTGTGCGGAACGATTTGTGGACGGGCTTTTACTTCGGTTTGTGTTGTAAGCAACGCGGAATCTAAATGGTTTTAGTACTGATATGGCTATCACTTTTCAATAATGTACAAAATAGATCTCAATAAATTATTATTTGGACAACGAAACCAAAGCTTACATGAAAGCTTTTATTAAGCTATATCAGAAAAGCAAAAGGGTGCCTCTAACAGAAATAAGATTGCCTAAATTTAAATATTAATTTAAATAAAGAATAACGTCTATCTATCTGCAAATATGTTTATAGTAATTTTAGTAACACTTATACAATTAATATTAAAGTAGGTACTTGTATTTATGTATCAAAAACTATTAAATCAACAACTCGGTGATTTCGTTGTACTGTTACTCATGATATCACCATTTGTAATAATCACAGTGTCTTCAAAACATCTAACTGATTTGGGAAGCATCGAGCTTATAATTGGGACGGACAAACCAAACAAGCTATTTATCTCAATAGATAACGCTAATACGCTTCCGTAGTTTAATATTTGATTTGAAATTGTGCTGTGGGAATGTTTTGTTTTTCTGTCAATATTTATTTGGCCGAAATTAACATTGTTACCATTCTATGTAAAGTACAATGGTTAGTTGTTAAGGGTGGTTTCAAATTTCGGGAATTGCTGTGATCGAGCAACATTTTTGAGGATCAAACACGTCATTTATGTTACCGCTTACCAGAGCTTACCGCAAGAATTTGTTTGATCATACCAGATCCGAAAAGAACGCCCTAAAGTTGAGAACCATAATCATTCAGGTGGAAGGGGAAGTCTAGTTCCTATGCACATCTGTCAAAACCAATGCCACTGCGCAATCCTCAAACTAGTAAATAACCACACAACAAATTTACCTTTTATGCATGTGCAAGACAAATCTAAGCGCAGATCAAACACGCGGACGGAATGAGAACGACGGTAAGCATTAAGACACCACTGTAAATATAATTAGAGACAATTATGAAAATGTTAGCTGTCAGATGCTGAGCCGTCTATTGATAATGTTATAAATATCAGTTGGTGTTTGCTTATTTTGTAATCACTTATCTGCTCAGACATAAGCAGCCGAGACGCTTGGTAACAATCAACAACAAATCTTTCCGATCGGCTGAATATTACTTAGAATAATGTCGTCTTGCTTTGAGTGTCAATTGAAAACGTAAAGTAAATAAAGAAAATGGTAATAGGAACAAGATGAGTAGTTTGACACAAAAGCCAAAAGCGTTCAAGCACTACACTTTACATTGTATTGTATATTATGACTGAAATAAATACATACTAAAAATACTGACCGAAACTGACATTTAGGTGTACTTAAAAAATGAACACATTCAGATATGACGTGCACATATTTAACCAGCAACACTTGAAAGTTGCAGTGTTTTTAACTTCGTTCATGCCTCAAAAATAAAAAATAACTTGATTCATAAAAATTACATAACCGAAATAATTTGACCTACCAAATATACATTTACTGAATTGACGTCAATCCCCATTTGATTTAAGTAAACATGCTTACTTAGCGAGATAATACGCCTACCATTACGCTGTAAACAATTTCAAGCGCGATTAAAGAACAAAACTAATGTTAAATACCTATTGACAAGCATCATTCGGATGCTTTTTAAATCAACATCACATTAGTAGATTTTCTAATAGAAATCTTTATTTTTGGTGTAGTTTTGTGGGAACTCTTACAATGAGTACAATAAAAAAAAATCTCTCTATGTATATTAGATAGATAATACGCTTATAATTTTATTTCGAAGATGAAATTCGAACTAAGAGCTAGTCATTTATTCATTCATGCATTCTTTGCTGCAAATCTTTATAGTCCTAAAAAGTGCTGTCCATCCTTGAAAAGAACATTTCATGTTCATGGATCTGGGCCTCTCTCCGTTGTTGCACGTAATGGCGGACTTTAACCAACTTTCCATCTAATTAACCATCAATACATAGCATTACATAACACCGGCTACTTATAAACTCAAAATTCAAATAAACAGCAAAGATCCTGGTAATCCATCTAAAGGAGTCAGCGCGTAATGGTGACGTGCAAACATCTTAACCGCGATAGTAACATTTGCCCAGCATTACTCGTGTTTTCTACCGCACTGAGCTCTGATTAATTTATGCCCCGGCTATTTGCTCGAGATAACATTTAGATGTGTCTCCTATTTGTATATGACTAGGGCTTATCGCTTAAATCTTGAGCTGTCAACGTACCACGAAACCGCTCAAGTGATTTTCATAGTTCAGTTTGGTGTTACGTGGAGTTTTCATAATAATTTTGATAGTATTTTACTTTGCCTTGCCTTTCGTTAGTGATATAAAATATAACGTTCATATAACATAAGCAGCCAACTTGACTTATGTAAATAAGGAAAAAGTAAACTTTGGCCCAGAAAAGATAATAATATATATTTCCTATTTGTCGCCGATCATAACTATGAACTATACTAGAATCCATAATTCGACGGAGTAGTTTGACAGTTAGAGTGTTACTATGTGTGGGAAAAATAAAATAGTGATGAGGTAAATGGTAATTTATTTATCGACAGAATTATCCGGTCTAAGTAAAAATCGTTGAATTTTACTGGAGAGTGAAAAAAAACTTCGTAATTTTTAAGCCATGTTTTCAATTTTCAGAGTTATTGTTTAAAAAGTTGGAATTTAAGCCCTGATTGGTGGAATAACGCAAGATCATTGTAGTTTTATGCAGGAAGAAAACTTTATTCAGTGATGTTCCAAAAGTGAAAACCGGGCGGTTTTATTAGATAAACGACGAAATTACAATGAACAATTATTATAAAAGTTCTAAATAAAACGGTATATTTGTTTCATCAGTAATTTATTCAGAATCATCACTTTCGCTTTCGTCATCGTTATTTAGATTGATAATAAATTTATCACAGATACAGAATTTATTTGGTGATCTAATAATAATAATATTTATTTTATTAATGAAAGGAATGTTAGTTTATACATTTAAAGACTTACAAACTAAATTAACTCTCAGACATCTGAAACTAACAATATTACACATTTAGGCAACGACCACTGCACTAAACTATATCGCAGGAACCAGAATCCTTAATTTTATTTTCTGTTTCTAATACATGGCTAACGCATTTCTACCACCTTTCTGGTGTAATTGTGTTAAGCCCGTCCAAAAATAATTGTTTTACTTCCAACGTTGTGTCTTGCCACATGCCCTTTCGCTTGAGCCCATTTACGATATGGGGCTTACACATCCACATTAATTTTTTTTATCGCCGTTTTAATTATGAAACTCGAAAAAAATAAATCGATTATTTATTTGGATCGAATCGGATCACAAATTATCGACGCAAACAACACTAGGCTGAATCTGGCAACATAATGCGATTTGAGTTGTCAAACCGCTCCGTCGAATTACGGATTCTAGTATAATTTAATTTAGTATCTATATGAAAAATTATTTATGAAATTTTAATTACAACAGACCTTATTGGTCAAATATGTAATGAAATGACATAGCGTTTAAGATGATATTGTGTTCGCATACCTATGCCCAAAAACGAAGACATGTATAAATGATAAAGGCTTAAAGCCAGTTGTATTATCATTATCCTGGCTGCTATATCATCGTAGGTATTAATACAATATTTTCTTTGCAGCCAATAACTAGTTTGCAGTTCCCGCCATCGCTCAAATGGGAACCCTTTATAATTTTTTTCATTAAAGTTATGTTGATCACTTTATTAACATAATTTAATAAGCAGATATGATTCGAAGAAATGCAACATACGTACATGTGTTTGAGTTGTTTTTTGTTATACTTCGTCCAATCAGGAAAATTAAGGCAGATGTTATCATTGATCATATATGATTCATATTTCATATCGAGAAGCATTGACCAGTGTCCAGACCGAACCATTTTAAATACCTAAGTACTATTGTCAGTATTGGTTGGAAAATTATAATCTTGAAATGAAAGGATCTAAAATATTTCAATGTAAGTATTTATAGTACAGCAGTTAAATAGAGTGTTTAATGTCACATGTTTAAACAAGTTACAATTATTTCAAATAACTGAGATAAAATGTTATGTACTAATCTTACCAACTACAAGTTACATACCAAATTACAAATAACATACAATATTTACATTAGAGTTCTTTGAAGATAATGATTTGGTTTCGTAAGAATTTAAACGTATTAACAAAAGTGTTTGTCC
Source organism: Maruca vitrata (assembly GCA_039566165.1). NCBI lineage: Eukaryota > Metazoa > Arthropoda > Insecta > Lepidoptera > Crambidae > Maruca > Maruca vitrata. The sequence continues at coordinate 13,581,242 of CM076913.1, read as the reverse complement.
AGCAAACAGTGCGACGCTCCCTTGAAGATATTTTAGTATTTCACCACTGATTAAATAGGCAATTACATAATTATAGAATAGTTTTTCTCCTAACTGACATACGATGATTGCTTGGAGTAGCCTCGTAATCATCGCCGGGCCTGCGGGGGAGCGGATGGCTTTCTCCCCTAAATATGTATAACAGTTCATTTCAATTTTAAAACAAATTCTGTTATGCAATCATTGTACTTCTTTATTATCTCCGTAAAAATCTATTACATTGACATTCAACATATTTTTGCGTTATGTGAAAAATCTCAAATTTCACGTACGAGTTACGACGGCGATTTGTGTTATAAACTGCTAAGAAATAAATAAATTCCGATTGATCTCTTTATAATGTCATCGCTACTCTAACTAATATCGGTAATAATCTGTTAAATACAATTAGTTGCCATTGCGACTGCGACAACACCATTTAATACCTACATATTTGTAAATTTTCGCTAAAAACATCTATAAATAATGGTTGATTACCGCGGTCTACGGGTGAGAATATTTTTACTGTTGATTTATTTTAATACTTAACTGATTGCTAGCAAAATAACTATCATAAGATTAAAAAAAGGTAACTTTTAACAGTTTTTGTCACATTTATAGACAACCTACGATCTTCAAATGTTCTCCACGGTCGATTGGACACATCTAAATGGGGTTTGATTACTCTACTGCGCCGTACACTCATTTTTATCTTCTTTTCAAGCACCACCAATCGCCAGTGGCAGGGTCGCGACCCTGTTTGTAAGCAAATCACGTCTATAGCCGAATGATTATCGGATAAGGTCTCTAAATTTATTTCGGGTCATGTCGATTCATCAGTGGAAATTAACCAAATTATGTCGAAATGTGTCGTTAACGAAGTGAGCGATAGCGCGTGTAAATCTGATCGGAGACGCTGAAAGCATTAATGTGGTAATCATGGTAGGTATACATTATTACATTTTCAAATAGTTATTAATTACTACTATATATATCATAATTTTAATTGGTACGAGTTCTTAATAGAACATTCCGAGTGTTTTCTAAATAATATGTTTAGAATAACAATACACACGCGATTTTAATCCGTAAAATTAGTTTTATTTCAAATTGGTACTGTTTATTGATAGTATCACGGAATTGTAGAGCGCTGTTAGTAGATATTTGGTTAAAACAACGATTTAGTTTATCAAGGAATTGTCTTATTAGTTCGAGTAGTGATCTAAAGAACATCTTGGTGAGGAGAAATACAAGACCTAAAAGTTCAAGAAACAAATAATTACGTCGTGCCGTTATCAAGATTCCTCTAATAAGAAGTATTAAGTAATATGCCCGAATAAAGCCGAATGACTGATTTTAAAATATGATGCAATCACGTCATAAGGTTACTCATGGTAAAAATAAAAATTCTTATCGTAAATCGGTATTTTTTTTTACTGCGATAAGGGTTACTCTGAAGTGTGATCATCGTCGTATATACGTATAGTATCTTCTAGTCTATTATGTTGCTACCGTTTGGATTAAAATAGCACACAATTCATTATAATGGAAAGCGAAAGCCTTAAATCGTACAAAATTCAATGTAGTTAATTTCTAGGTTATTTATTTTATACACTTAACCGAGTATCACACCTTTATCTTAGTTGTAACGAACCAAAACTTGAACATCTCCGAACATTCCTGTTCAAGTAACAGCCTTGTACGGTGGAATTCGTCTAAATCCCTAAATCGACGTAGCTAAGCAAACCGGGATAGCGGCTCCCTGTATGGATTAAGCTAAGCCTGACTCCCGCGCGGTAGTCGGCAAACATGCTCCAGGCGCCGGCCAGAGACTCGTCTGAGGCAAGCGCCGTAAGATACGCTCCTTTTGTGTTATTGTTGAAAAGAAAGAAAGAAAAATAATTCATTCTTGACATTACGTATGCGTACGCACTTGAGACTTTTTTTAAATAGACGCATCTGAATGCTTCGGCTTGCGACATTATTGATTAAACTGTTTTTTTTCTACATTTCCGCAAGTATTAGAAACTCTTTGTACTAAAATTTGTATCTCTAGACATGAGGTTATTTTTCCAAAACTCTTTTCCCAAAATTATTTTTCATTTACATACAAAAATTAAAGTATCAAACTTTGTTTATAGGTAGCCGTTGAGAGTTCTTTCTTTTATGCGTCTGTGATATACCTAATTTCCAACAGAGTTTTTAAGTTCTTGATCAATATAAATACTTAAGATGTTCATTTAAAACTATTTTTAATTAAAACTCAAAGAAATAATCAATCACATAGGCGTGTTTAACCGCAATTGATAAGAATATATTTTAATACAATTCCCACGATTTAAATGGCCATAGGTACCTATGTATTTTATACCGACTCTTACCGAGGGAAGTGGTATTTTACCACCATTAATTGATAAAATTGTTCAATTTATTTTAAAAGTGCGTTATTGCTATAATTATAAAAATGTAGCGTTTAATCAGACGTAAAATGAACAGACTTTACTGACCAATGACAACATAAACTGCTTTAATTATTATATTGAAACAAAAACAACTCAAAAGTTCGTAACTGTCATTTTTTTTTAAGTTGATAAGGATTTGCTAATATTCTACTCAGTAATAAGATATTCGGAAATAACTGGATAAACCAAAACATTACACGTTTCTGACCTTATCTCACAATATAAATATTATTAAATTATTTTATCATGTGTTTTTATTTGGTGGACATATTATTATATTCGTATTTTTCTCGTAAGTTTAACCTCCAAATGACATATTATGATCTGTGATAGGACTGAAATAAAAAATTTAGTCATAATTTTAAAATAAATATATATTTCAAAATAATATATTTTAAGCGATGAATTTAAGTTTATCGTCTCCTAAAACTGCAATGTTTTTTATTATTTTGACTACATAATACAATTACATCAAGTATTATTTGGTTTCTGAACTCTTGACCCGAACGCATTCATGCTTTATGCAAACATCTCGCTCTACGTAAAGAGTCCAATTCAATTTTGGCGCATCATAGTGATTGAAAAATTATATCCGCAACTTAATTACTCTGCAACTGAACTGCATTGAGATAACGTTCATTCAATTAAGATTCTCTCTTCGTTAAGCCGTACGGTTTAATGAAAGGCAAATTCCATGGCTTGAGTACACAGTAGCATTTTCCGTACAATGCGCAGGTACACGAGTTTTAGTGAGTATGCGCGTACACTTATCGCTGCTTCGCTAGATCGTCGTAATTAGTGTCATTTGCACTATTTTTGGACGGGATAAACATAAGAGAGCATATTGTCGGGTCCACAAATTGGAAACAAATGGTTTTTGGGCTTCGAAGTGCTAAGTTAATTTGGTCGGCTTTCGCTAACGTGTGAGCAATCTGTGCGTATCGCTCACATAGTGTTGCCACAAGAAATTGGTTCAACAGAGGTTTTTGTTACCGTTATTTTTGTGCTTCAAATTACTTGACCGCTAGTTCGCAGTTTGGTAAGGATTCCATTTATAGATTTGGATTTGATTGGGTTTATGGCCCGATTGTGTTATTATACGTGGGTAATCATTTTATGAAATAACAATTTGTCTAACCACTGAAAACTTATAATGTTTCAATGATTTTTGGAACATAAATGTATTTTATGGTCTGGTGAAAAGTAGTTACTATCTTAGAAATAAGTTTTAATTTTCTACTATTCAGTAAAGTCTTCTGCGTCTTATACCAATGGTTGGACTCCTCTTTTAACATTTGTACCAGTCTACATTGCACTTATTTACTGCACCTTTAAAAAAACACATTTTTAAACGTCCTTAACGATGTTATGACCAAACAAACCAATGTGTTGCGTCGATAAATAAAAACATTAAAAAAACAAAACATTATGAAGTAAAATTAATCAACACTCGTTTCAGATAAGAGTAGTCGGATAATCCAGCCGCGATATGGCCATGCGACGATAATACGCTAATTAAATGAGTAACGAGGGCCAAGCGTGAGAAGACATAGACCACCGGGTTCTCTATATATTTATTTATTACAGAAATAGAAAATATTTATTGATCATAAAAAAATACAAAACTAAAATCAAACATACACATAGAAATATATTTATGTTTAAAAGGTTCTGCCTCAGCATGTGCCGTAGCAGCCGCAAGGACGCGACGGCGCTGATATTACTAGCTTTCCGCTCGCGACTTCGTCCGCGTAGAGACGTTAACGGGTAAAACATTACTTCTTTATAGCGCAGTCGGTTAAAAAGTAGCCTATGTCATTTCTCAGGCTCTGGACTATATCTGTACCAAGTTTCATTTAAATCGGTTCAGTACTCTATGCGTGAAAGCGTAACAGACAGACAGAGTTACTTTCGGATTTATAATATTATAGTAAGGATACCTACAACGCTATGATAGAAAGATTGCACGGATGATCTAATATTTCATCTCAATTTAACATTCAACGCATAAAAATAAGTAACTAAACAACTAAAATCCGTAGGGTATTAGGATTATAACAACAATTTCTTAACATTTTGTAACATCAATGACAATACTGAATTAGATGCAGTCACCTTCCTAACAATGTCAAACTAGTGACCCGCCCTCACTTCGCTTCGGGAAATCCTTTCTTAGCGGATGTCTACGTCATAACATCTACCTGCATGCCAAATTTCAGCCGGATCTGTCAAGAGGCTAGGGCTGTGCGTTGATAGATCGCTATGTCAGTCAGTCATCTTTCAGTTATATATATTAAGATTATGTATTGATAATATTCTTCAGAAGGAAAAAATACATTGATGATTCTGCAATATTTACGGACCTCCAAAACATTATCATCAGTCCTCGGATTACCGCGAATACAGAGTACAGATTTATTGTTTTATCATATTCCAACGTCGGCATTCATTGTTATAGATAGATATAAAGATTACGCGCGAGTTAATCGCATGATTTTCAATTTCATTTATCAAACGAAGTGACGTCATTCCAATTACCATCACGAAACGCGGTTAATCGAGATGAGACTCCGGATTATTTAATGAACATAGCTAATGCAACGTTTCCCTATAAGACTAAACAGCCAAGTCTATCAAAAACTAGTACTACATTAAACCGCATTTACTTCAAAGAAAAATCGTCACAATCATCTAGGAAAGTATACAAAACACTCGAAGATAAAAACCACTTGACGCATAAACCTGTCAGTAATCGAGGCGTAGATTATTTTCCGTCATGATTATCGCTAATTAATACTCAAGTAGCACACGATTTAAATGGAATAACCCAGTTAAACCACTCGACGACGCACAGAGATATCGCAGAGCACTGCCGCCATTGAATAGTCAACTATTGTTTTGAGGGATGTGTCATAAATTATGCAATATTGCAGCGTGGTTATGGCGCCGCGTCTAGTCCGCAATAGAGGACTTTGGGAACGCAATATGAACAAAAAAGCTATCAATGGGACCGCGGGCGGTTCGTGGAGCACATTAGATATTGTTGACAAAACTTCCTCCTCAATTAATATGCATCGGCAGGTAATATTGAGTACGTGCGCCCGCGCCGCCGGCCGGCGCGTCGCACTCCACTTTTTCGCATGCACGCCACATCCATGCAAAATTTTAGGATGCGTTTGCTTACGTAACAAACCCAGTAAAAGTAGACGCTTTCCACTCCTGCCTCTTTGTCGCGCCGAACGTTACCCCCGAAGTTAGACAGGGAAGGAAACGTTAGGACGTGCGTGTGGACAACGCATAACGCATTCGGTAAAAGCTGGTTTTGACCACCGCCGGCGCGCATTCCCATGCAAGGTATGCCCGCGGGAGCTATGTCGGCAATTTAAATATTACGGCTACTCAAAAACGTGAGATATAGGTAGCAAGAAAGCCCGTGTGGGCTCCGGGCTCGGCGAAATTCGGATACACTGAATCCGAGCGAAAGAAACATAATTAAGAGGGCATTTTTTCGTAATTAAATTGTTCCTTTTTATCTTACTCCCGCGCAGCAAATATAATTAGTAATATGTGCCTTAATTTCTCCGGGGAGGCTCTGTTAATATGGAGGTATAATGTCGTACGTTAACATACTGAGATTATGCGCTATAAAAATTCTGTGTGTTTTGCGGGGAAATTTCTGTCTGCCGAATGTTTATTCAGCGTGTTAAGCTTGTATGGCCTGTCCAAACCGCTTTGCTCATCATAACATAAGAATTACGAAGGGTTATTATCTTGTTTTGTAAGAATTAATAAAATACCACTTTATCCAATATGGATTTTTAACCGACTTCAAAAAAAGGAGGAGGTTCTCAATTCGTCTGTATGTATAATATTTTTTTTTTTTTTATTTTTTTTTTTTATGTATGTTCACCGATATTTTCGTCAATTATAGACGGATTTCAAAAATTTTTTTTTGGTTGGGTAGAGTTCACTTCCGAGGTGGTCCCATTTTCACCAGTCTCGGATCTGATGATGGGATCCAGGAGAAATCGAGGGCAACCTTCAAATTTTATAGGGAGATGTACCGCGTTTTGCATATTATCTGAAGTCATATTGGCATTTGCTTCTGGCTATCATAATCTTATGATGCTGAGCTGATGATGGAAGGTCAACTCCTTAATAATTATGAGTAAAAGAATAATTATTTCAATAATGTATACATATTAAGACTACTAGTTATAATATCAGTAGCATTACAGGTGAGCTAAATTATTAGGTTGGCCAGTCTAGGATCTGATGATGGGATCCAGGAGAAATCGAGGGCAACCCTAAAATTTTATAGGCACATGTACCGCGTTTTACATATTTTCTGAAGTTATATTGGCATTTGCTTCTTGCAATCATAATGTTATGATTCTGAGCTGATGATGGAAGGTCAACTCCTTAATAATTGGGAGTAAAGGGATAATTCTTTCAAATCTGTGTACATATTGATACTACTAGTTATAATATCAGTAGAATCATAGGTGAGCTGAACTAATAGGGTGTAAAAAAATGTAACACTAAAAAGGATGAAAAAAAATTGTAAACAAAAAAAAAACCGCCTTCAAAAACCCGACTCACTCAAAATTACAAAATAATATAATACAAACATTAATCTGGGTATGAATTTGATATGTTGTTGAAGGCGGTGCCAATTAAATTTTTGAGGAAAACTGCATGAAATATAAACGGCACCGCCTTCAACAACATATCAAATTCATACCCAGATTAATGTTCGTATTATATTATTTTGTAATTTTGAGTGAGTCGGGTTTTTGAAGGCGGTTTTTTTTTTGTTTACAATTTTTACACCTCGAACTACGAGTAGGCGTTTATATAACAAAATAAGAACCTTAACCAATAATTTACTATTTATCTTCGTATTTGTTCTGAAACAATAGTACCTATTTAAAGCAAAACTGGAATAATGAATAACCAAATAAAACAATCTTAAGATTTTTACGGCAACCCGTGATCCATTGTTGTTCTTTTTCGTCACAACTACAAAAAGGCGAGGCGACAATTTCGTAAAGTAACAAATCCCGTCGGTGTTCATGGCCGGCCCGAGTCCATTCTCATGCCGAAAAAAAATATTCAAATGGATTCACGCGCGCGCCTCCGTCCGAATTTCGCATTGCTTTTGATGCGCCCGCGTCGATTCCGGCAAATCCGTCTCGTCGGAAGTGCGTCGCGCGCGCCGCCCTGACGCGTCGATGTGTCGATATGCTCGCATGTCGTTGACCTCGATCAGGACCTTCGATAGGGAACATCTGATAGACCGTTATTGGCTAGATTGAGGAGCCGCCCGAGATACCCTGTTGCGTGCCAGAGATTTGTAGAAGGTCGTTCTTATTGGCCCGTGGTGTTTATCTATTAACTCGAGTTGGTAGTTGCATAAAAGATGAACAAAGCTCATTCAATATACTTGTAAGTCAAACTAACATTTTCTACAGGCATTTGCTGAATACGTACTTGCTCTACATATTTCTAAACTGATGAACCTAACTACCTACTCCCAACAATACAATCTTAATTCTCAGGAATAAAAACATCGATCGATTTAATAGTTAACTTGAATGCTTAGATAATCATGCCAGTTATGTTCATATATTCAAAAGATACTTTGTAAGAAAACATGATCTTACAGGTCATTACACATAACACATAAAAACCGTCCACCTTCAGTATCAATTACGAAATAAATTCGTACATCGGAAATATAAATCAATAATTTGAATAAAGGAAGCAAGTATCGACATTAGCGATTCCCCTCACTAATCCGAACGGGCGGTTATGGTCACACAATGCACTTATTATTCGACAGTTCAACTTCTAAGTAAACTGCATACGGATTGAATACTGTTTTTGATATGACCAGACAGTAGGTACGGGTATGTCTGGCTTCACAATGACTGCGCTTATGAAATTAACTAGCTATGCCATTACTTATTGTGCGAAAGAAAATAGATAATATTAATAATTATACGTATTATCATCTCGTCACACGCACAAACGTGTAAGTAACTGAAAGTCTCATAAATATTTGATAATGGTAATAGTTAACATAGATCGATAGTAATTGATTGGTAAATAACAAAACTCGCTTATAATGTTATATCATACCGGGAAAATGAGTTATCATGGAAAGTGAATTGTATTTTATATAAAAAATTGTTTAAATTCGATTTTGAGAAAAAAAATCAAACAAACACAAGCATAGCTGCTCTGCGTTCGCAAATTATTATGCTGGTTTTCATTTATTAATATTTGTTAATAGTTATGAGTAAAAAAAAGAATTCGAATAGAAATGTCAAAACTTTACACGTCCAACGGTGAAAAAACTCCGTCATTCTTAGTTTTATTGGCTTATTTATCCGGACGATGCACTAAAAGCGTAAATCTTCTAGTGTAACAATCCCTTTTAAATCTGTAAAAGCAATTAAGAGGATTCTTCTTGTAACTGAGGTAGCTATACCTGGGTTTATGACACCCGGACAATGGCGTACAAATCCCTGGTCCTTTTTCATTGTTTATCCCATTACGTCAGATAGTCCGTGCAACTTACAAATAGGATCATCAGTTTAACGGTAACTTTGAAGGCCATCAAACAAGCAGGTAGGATTTTGATGGATGTCACGTTTGGAAAGTCAGTTTCGAAGTATCGTGCTTAAAGCTTTTCAATGAATTAACAACTAAAATTAACAAAACTTTGATGCGTCTGTCGGCTCAAGTATAAAACAGTAGTTACAGATATTAATGAGTAAAAAAGTTATATCAACGTAATAACTGATAATTTATTAACCACTTGCCATTTCTACATCGATTCATTTGTTTCAAAATATCATTGCGACTCTATATCTTTGACTTTAAGCTTTATAAAACCAATAGATTCATCTTTCACAATCTTGATGGCGATAATTACGTTCGGAAACATTAATCAAAATTAAGGATTCACGATTAACAATTCAAAAAACAAAACTATAGTACATAAAAGATCCGTAAAGCCGAAACAATAGTCCTCAAAGGTGCCGAAATTCGCGTGGCGAATTAAAATTTGGATTACAGTATCTATTACCTATCTATAACAGAACGAGCAGAATATAAAGTGGGCTTCGCCAAAATTGAAAGTCAACATTGCAAAGGACAGTCGACAGCACATGTTGCGACCAAATGACAATGTTCAATTGACATCAAACTCTATGTATAAGATATTGAGTTCAAAATCTATTCTACATCCATTGAAGAAGATGTATTTGGGTAATGGATATTGTGACGTGTTGTTAACCATACCTTAAAAGAGATAGCTAACTGTTCTATTGGGTTATGCGTAATGTACAGCGTTTAATACGATGACAAATCCTGGCAAAAATAATAGGAAGTAGTATTTCCTTCCTTTAGTTTCCTTCTTTTTGTTTAATGCATTGACAACTTTTCTCTTCGATCATTACATGAGTACATACTTGATATGTTATTGATAGGAACTCGTTATCAAAAGCTGCATGTAGCGAAAATCACAAAGCACTGTGTCTCTTTACTGTCAATGTTACATAATAAATTTTCAGTATTATCCCAAAACCGCGGAAGTTCAAGGCGATCATTAGACGGGTTGAATGGAAAATTGTACAATGAGGAGTTCATTAAACAGACAGTATATCTGTGCGCACTCACGCGCCGATCCCGTCTCTGGAAGCTGCTACAAAACAGAGATTAGAGTTCGTTCACACAGGATTTTATTCCTCTGCACCGGTATCGATGCGGGGACGCATATCGTTGCAGCTCTTACTCATTTGTTGTTGTAATTGTAAAAGGGATGGCGGATGAGATAAGTGGGTCGATGACATTTGGCTCCGGCAGCCGATTACTACGATTATGCACTTTGTGTGTTGAACTTTACTACGAGCTTCGATAGCTTTGATACCTACTGATGTGGTCGCGTCGAGATTCCGAGCGCTGCGATGAGACATTATCAAGCTCGGTGATACGTCTTTTGTTTCATTTTAATAAGTTGTAACGTGATGCAATATTTAGATTAACAAAACTACGACGATAGTCTTTTATTTAAATGAATGTAAATGAATAGAAATCGTGAGCAATGAAAAATGTAATGGTATAGATGAATAGGGGTAAAAGATATACCTAGGACTTGTGGTAATCAATTAGAGTATATTTCGGAGAAACATGTATTTAATAAATTATATGTTGTAACTAACAAGAGGCTTAATAATAATCACCTCCTTTGATTTATACAAATCTATTATTCGTTCGTAATTTCAATAATCATTATGCGATGCAATTGCATTGCGATAATAATATCAAAGATATTAAATGCTTTATCTATTGCAATTATATAGATGATAACAAATACTAATTCATATGAGACAGGATTTAACTGTCTACTAACAAAAGATGTTTTTAATGATAATATTTCACTAACTAATTAAGCTTTTCTTTATTTTACTTTAGTAAATTGAAGACGCTGTGATTTTTATTTTTATTGTAGTTAAGTTCTATTAATATTCAACGTTATATAATTATTATCAAACAAAAATTTTATGTAACTAACATTATCTCGTTTAAAAATGTACTTTTATAAATGACAACATTATTGCGTCGACAAGATGATAAACATTATCGATTCTGCAAAATGTGACTAATTAAACGCATGTCCCATTTTAAACGTTTTTTTTATCAATCTTTATTACCCCAGTGCCGGGATACAGCTATCTATAATAACTTAAAATCTGTACCTATTTTTTTCTTTATCTACTATCCCACTGTTGAGATACACATACCAATTAAAATCTGTATTCAATGCCAAACATCCCAACGATAGCAAAAACAACCGCTTTACTTACCAGTTAGTAGTTGCACATTGTTTCAAGAACAAAACCGACCAGTCAAAATAACAATGTTTGTGGTTTCCATATAAATTCCCATAGAGGCGATAGTGGTCGGATCTATCTGGGCGATAGTGGCTATTACGGTTGCTATCGCATCCGCCGTCGATAACGCGATCGGAGGACGACTGGTAATCTATTGTTCTAACCCGCAAATAGACGTTACGCCCACGCTCGGTAGCGGGAAGGGAATAAAGGGAAATTTTATTTTAATGGCCGGCGTTCGCTCAATAATCCTATCGCGCGCAAAGGTGACTGTGTGACCAGGATTGGCCTGGCAGATCGCACTCGACGTAGGTATATGTTATTTAAGCCATGGAGTAGATTGTGCCTATTATGTAATTGATAATTTTAAGTTACTTCCATAAAATCGACAGGGTTGACTTGATTAATTATGAAGTTACACCAAAACAAATGAACTGATTTAAACGAAATTTGGATGGAAGAAAAACTATACGTTTTTAACTGCTACATTTATACCAAAGTATAAGGGAGTCATGTTCGACGTGATATACTTCACGCGGATGGATACGCCGGCTAAAATCTTGTACGTACAATAATAAAAAAACGCAACTTTAGGTACGCTATAACGCAAGTCCAAGTGCTCCAGTAATCTTATTAATTCAGAAAAACCGTTAAATGCATTTAAAACAATTGACTGCATTCTGAATGCTAGAAGCTAGACTGCTACAGCTAATCATCATCATCATCAATCAACATCAACTAACACCACCCGTCTCGTTATCCACCGCGTCTCATCCAATCCAGCATGAGACGTTACGTCAGCAGATCCTAAACCAGGGGTTAAGGAGTCAATTGTGAAGGAGTTAGGCAAGATACATTAATCAGCACTGATTCTAAATATAGGCTCTTATGCTGCGCTGATGTCAGCACTCGGGGAATTCGGAGGCGAAAACTGGCCGTTAACATGGACCCGAATGGACTCGGAGACACAATCAGGTCAGGATGGTCGCGGTGATTAGAGTGACACGCATTGCTGGATTGGAGTTATCCATTAATCTATTGTGTTAATGGAGCAGGATATTTGATCGGGCTGACTGTCGTGGGTATAGGGTAGACCTAGATGGTCTACCCTATACCCTTGACAGTCAGTTATTATTTGTACGTCAACTAGTTGTAACATTGCAAAAGTTTACGTGCAAACATTTAGGAGTTTGATGACAAAAATGTACTCTCCTGTGGTTCTAGCGTCTCAAATTCATATCCGAAGGTTAAGGCTAAGATTTCTTACAAGTCTTGTTTTATTAGTACAGTCTACTAATTTAAAATGCAGCCTGTTCCAAATCCCTACTGCATTTCTAGAGCATATCGGTTCCAAATTCATAACACGTCTTTGTTATAACCTGAATTTTAAGCGCGAATGTTAATAGGTGTCTGTACTGCACAAAAACTTATGAGAACATCCTTCGGTCTCCGCGGAATAAAAAGCGTTCGTGTCAGTGAGTGATAATAACCCGGGTAAGTACAGTATAAGTGAAAATTAGGACGTAAAATGCGTAATTACGCCGATATTGCGACGAGATATCAATGGTCAATTACGGACACCTTGTAAGCGGAACATGTTTGCAAAAGGAATAGCGACGAATGCTATCTAATCGAAATATAGCACGCTATGTTGTACAACGATGCTAATTGTAGAGACAAATGGGTAACTTTTGTTTTTACAGTTTAAAATAATAAACAAAGCTTTCTAAACCCTTTCTTATAGCATTGTAAATACGTCGTAGGTATAACATTTTACAAAAGATAAAAATTACCTCCACGGAACTACTTTCAAAGAAAGACCACGATCGCCGATAAAATGGTCAGGTTCAACATGTTCATTATTTCCAATATCTCTATCTGAGCCAGGATAGTGCATAGTTTTATTATACCTGCGTATATTATGATTAAATTTGCATTTCACTTTCATTCCAACGCTTTTTTTTTTCATTACATCATGATTTCGTAAACCTCAATTCCGATCTGCGTAGGCATAGATTGCGCAGTTAATCATGTGATTATACAACGCAAGTTAATAAGTAAAAAACTTAGCTATTGATACTGGTTCCTCAAAACTATAAAGAGTTATATGCAGTGAAACTATTGTGTATAGGTAAATGTTATATAAACTTGACGCAAATGTAACTACTTTATAGTACTAAAAAGTAGATTAAAATAAATTATTGTCTCAATAATAATCTCATTAAAAAAACAATCCGTCAATGAGTTTAAGCTGTAATTTTGGCTTTTGCTATTCGTGTCGTTTTTCACAGTTGAAATTACGTATAATTCTAATAACATACAATTTTACAAACACATAATTTCCATATCTTTGTGAGTCGACAAAATGTGCAAAATAACATACAAGTTATTATTATGTAAAAGATCCATTGCCTAGTACAGAGTACAACCGTCAGCGCATAAAATTTCACTGACAAATTAAAAAAAAATGTCCGTACGTCGATTTGTTTATAGATTATCACACCCATTAACTATTCAACCACGATCTAGATAGCGGGATAGCAATGTGTGGTTTTAAAAAACAATAATTTTATTGTGCAAAAAACCGGTTGCGTCCGAGTTCCCATAAGCGATTAAGTATTGGAGTGAAATTTTAATATTTAGTGGCATTCACATTTTATTGTCCACCGGCTGTCTAGCGGCGTGTGTCGCCGGAGCCCGGGATATGCGAGCGCAGGGCCGGACTCGACGAGGGCATTACAAATTGATATCGATATACTTGCATGCTTCCGACTGTGGGTCGTTAACATAATTTTGGCATACAGGAGCTTTTATTGATTAAAATATTTGCATCAGGTCGTATCCTCTCGTTATTATTTGATTAGGATCGGTAGAAAGTCTCATGCAAATTCACATTTTATGGGAATCTTGACAGAAATTTACTTTATTGTTTCCATAGGAACAAAATTATTTTGTGTTAATTCCATTATAATATAAACATCCATTCTTCAAAGTTTAAACAGTAAAATATAGGTTTCATTATGAAAACATAAGATTTTAGGCTCTACCTTAGCAAAGCCTGTCTGTCACGGCTTTGCCTCTACCTTATATCTAATATCTTATCAGCGAGCAACTGAGATTAAAGCGTTTCACATGTGCAGTCCACCAAAAGCGACGATGAAAGGAGCTTTTGACCATTTGTTGAGGATACATAGCTAAAAACAATACAACAGATTACATAGAGCCATTCAATTTTAACAAACGGGTCAAAGATGAATATAGAACAATAGGATAGGCAAACTATCGTAATAGGGATAGATTTGGATTCAGATCATTGTGCTCTCCCAATTGGTTAAAATGGTCAAAAAATGGTCAAAAAGCTCCCTCCGTCCCACCCTGGGCACGCACACAAGGCCGTTCCGCGTACGGGCGAGGGTGCGCGCACGCATGTGGGCCGGCTAATGACAGCGCTTCCGCCGCGTCACACCTGAGAGCGCCCAACCGACATCGGCTATGGATACACCCTTCACCCCTTAATGCCGATGAGAGCGATCGGAACTGTATAGAGCTGATACTTCGATTTACTTAACTGATACAACAACCCGTGTTAACACTTTTAGTGCCACGGAACCGATGAGTGCAAATGATGCATCGATATTTTAATAAATAAAAAAATAAATAAAAATTGTTTATTGGTTTTCTGAACATAAATTGTACATAGATTGTTGGAACCCCCTTTTAAGCAAGAAATTGCCTGTACCAGGGGATTCCGCTCTTTCTAAGATATAATATATAATACAGGTTTATTGATTTAATTATACTTTTATAAACAATATTTTTTTTGTAAGCAACTTTAAGTAGGTAAGTGATTTTACTGAGCTATAAATTAATTATAATAGACAAGATTAGGATTAAACATTCTGATTTGTAATCAGTATTTTACATAAATTAATTTTACAAATTTTAGGTTTCACTTAGCCGCTTGTATTTGTTTACCATGTATTCCATGATATACAATGCATAGGTACTTACCCATACATACACATATATATGTGACTGACTGACTGACATAGCAATCCATCAACGCATAGCCTTAGTAAAAATTAAGGCATAGTTGCAACAGGATATTGCAGAATTCCCACGGGAATGGGAGTTAACTTTTGTGTGAAAAAAAAAAAATCCAAACCACGTATGATATATTTTAGGTATTGGTACTTCAGGTTTGGTTCTGATAACGCTTGTGATCTCTTACATGACAAACGTTTTCTTTTAAGCTCGATTGAGTAGTAGAAATCATTAAATGATCAGTAAATCATTTTATTACCTGAGCATTACTACTGTACTACTACGATATCTAACTTTCTTTGAAATGTATCATTTATTATTTTGAAAGCTATGCTATAGTAAGTTAATCTACAGCTAAAGTGTAGATATGTACAAGTAGGAGTACTCAGTATATTTCCATTTAAACTATATAATAATAGGAAATAACATGCAAGTTCCGTATAGAATGCATGTTTGTTTGTATACAAGTTCACAATGAACTACTTAGCAAAAAGATAAACAGTCATCGTAGATTAATAATAATCACTAAATCAGTAGCAAAGTATGTGGCAGTTAAACATAACGCTATCTATATCTAATCTAATGATATTTGCGGCTAGAGTGGATTCTTGTAATCTATTTCAAGGATAAATCACTAACCATTGTTATTTGTACGATTGCACTTTTAGCAATGTAATGTAGGTATACGTATGATTTTATTTTTAGATTAAGATTTACCAAGTTAATCAAAGAATATATTCGGCCGAACCTAAGTTGGTTGCAGGTAAGATAAAATAATTTAGTACATGACATTTGTGTAATTGCGTTTATATAAAGCTATATACTAGGATAATATAGCAAAAAAATTTACTAACAATACTTTTACTAAAAA
Source organism: Maruca vitrata (assembly GCA_039566165.1). Classification (NCBI taxonomy): domain Eukaryota; kingdom Metazoa; phylum Arthropoda; class Insecta; order Lepidoptera; family Crambidae; genus Maruca; species Maruca vitrata. Next base: position 13,564,944 of record CM076913.1, on the reverse strand, counting down.
AAATCCTTAAAATTTTGCAAAAAGGTAATATCAAGCTCTATACAAATCCCACGCTGACACGCCTATAGAATTAAGCGTTCACAAAGCACTCGGAATTAAAAGGAAAAAGTTCAATTAATCCTAATTTGCTCGCTAAGATTAATCCTTCGATAGCCGAAGGACTGAGAACCCTTTACTTCGCTTCCGACCCTTCGATCGTTAAGCCGCTTTAAAAAGCCCGCTTGACAAACAAGGGACCTATAATGCGTAACGCCAAGAATAGCGGAGTGCATCGGACCCGACGAGTGTTCTTAAGGTTTAGACTATGCTAATATTCGACGAAGACTCTTACAACGGGTATGTTTTCAGGGTTCCGTTCTCTAAGTGTAAAATTGGAACCCTGTTACTAAGACTTCGCTGTCTATCCGTCTTTCATCAGGCTGTATCTTAAGAGCAGCTACAGTTAGACTGTTGAAAATTTCACAAACGAAGCATTTCTGTAGCTGCTATAACATAAGTAAATGAAACCTACAACGGGGATCTCGTACAATTTTTTTTTTTCAAAATTGGATCAGAACCCTTTGTTTGAAAGTTCAACTCACACTTGGCCGCACGTTTTTTACTTAACATTTCGATGTTGCTGAACACAAAAGCGAAACGAAGTGATGCTTCTTCCTTTGTCTACTCTTCAAGAATTTAACCGAGTGCATAAGTGTTAATTACAGTATTCCTAATTTGGATATAGACTGGATAAGTTTCCTAATAGGTTCTCTATGATTTACGAGTATATTTATCTACTTAGCACTTACTATTGCATTACATATTTTTTTATTTATACGTAGGTAATTATAAACGTATGTAATCGAAATCACTTTTTTGCTTTTAGATTGAGTAAGTTAGCAATTATACAGTACCGTGCCTTTAAGATTGCCTACATATTGATAATTAACTTATACAAAGAATAAAGTTATAACTGAGTACATCTTCTCCTAAAATAACTCAAACCAATAGTCCAAAACAAAATGGAAGCCAAGTTAGTGGTAAACAAGCTTTTAAATTAAATTGTTTCAATGTCGACGCTTCGTAGCCATCTTATTGATAACGAAACGAGACTCGGAAACCCGGCGACGCTAATCAAAACAACCGATAATAAATCAATGAGCAACAAAGAGAATAAATCTCACAACTGATGTAAACAGACATTTAATTTATCCGCGTATGGGATAAGAATGAGAGAAAGTCAAACTGCACTTTCTAGGAACGGAGGCAAAAAGTTTGAACGCCGTCAATAGATCGATCAGCCATAAGCGTACACATTACGTATTCCAGTGACAATGTACGCGCTCCCGTGTGGAAACCTCTCTGTTTTTGCCCCGACCCAACATGCAAAACAACATTGAAAATAATTTCCTTCTTAATTAGTACAACATTTGCATAAACAAGTGCCTCTATCCCATACTAGGACGATCATTATTATAATTGTGCCTTTTTTCTCGCGAAAAAGTTACGCGGTGTAACGGTTACAGAGGCCGATAGCCATCGTGGTGGATGCGTCGGTAAACAGAGGCTATGCCGGGGCCACAACTTGGGCTCCTCATCAGGTTCTTTGTTTGTTTTTTTTTAACAAAAATAACAATTAAAGCCTGACTTAGCTCCATAGATGACAAATTGATACACTTGTAGGAGTATAAGGAACAAAAAGTTGATGGTTTGTAGGTACTATGTAAGGAAACATAGTATTTTCTACAAGTTAGCCACGTGTAATGTTTATTTCAATTAGGTACTCCTATCATAGGACCGTGTTATTCTTGTTCGATAGTGCTGATTTTTGTATGCTATAATATAGCATACAAAAATTGAAATGAGAATATTAAGAACTTAAAATAGACGAAATAACCTATAATAAAAATACTTATAACTTAAAATAACCCTAAAAAAGTGTAAGTATTACACCTGGCTCTATCTTTATCTAACTTAATGCTCAAGCTTTATATCAACAGTAAACGTCGAATGATTACTTTTAAGTTCTCTTTTTACTGTCTCAACCGCCATTGGCAATTTGCTGACCTACTGACCATACTCTCCGGTTAATTTAAATGATTTATAATTATTGGACTGACATTTATTTGTTTTGCAAGTTCAAATGTAGAGTTAAAACTTTTTTCTGCTAACAAACTTTTTTTACGTAATGCGTTTATTTAAAATATTCTATGAGAGAGTTTTATGAAGATCGTCGGCCGATACTGCCAGCATTAATTGCTTAATTCCGATGCGTGTGCGTTCGCATCGCGGTTCTAACGCAACCTCGTAATTAGGTTTTTTCGTTCACTAGATAATATTTTTCGATTTGAAAGCTTATCTGTGTGTGCTCATAAATCGTAACGCTTTCGCATGAATATCAGCGGTGCCTTCGAGCAAATAAACGGACTGCATTTTGCAAGCTACGGTCATAATGAAATTAAAAATGCATATAAAATAAAATATATTATCATGTAATTAAATTACGTCAGTGTGTATTAAATAGTTAGCATTAACAATAAAAATTAAGTCAATGTATGTAAATAGATTAAGTATGCAAAGTTCCACAGAAATGATAACTTTATGTTTAGTAGTAGATAATACCCTTTATGTAGTAAATTTAATATATTTGTAGGAAAAAGGTATCTTCAACCTTAAAAATGAGTAATTAACATGCTACACTAATTTATTTATTACTAGTGGTCCCGGCGAATTTCATACCGCCAATACTATAAACCTTCCCTGGACTATCACGAACATTTTAAAACCAAAATCACCTAAATCGGTCCGGGCGTTCTCGAGTTTTAGTCAGACTAACGAACAGCAATTCATTTTTATTTATAAGATATTCGAGCAATACATTCGGCATAACATTTGTCTTGTGAGATTTGTAATTTAAAACAGTAATTTGTCACGACACTATATTAAGAGTTCGAACAAATGCATTATTCAAAAAACACTTAATACGCACCTGACTTTGAAGCGTTGCACTTTTTCAAACCCCATGCAACAAAATAACTGTTTCGATATAATTTGTTTGGCATCGCGTGATCCAAAAACCGTCCTCATTTGAATCCTCGACTTCCTTTACAAACAATTATATTGCTTACAATTTATCAAAAAAAATGTGCGTATGATTGCGTGTCAACTGTTCACAAAGTACTTGCGGTCGGTGTCTTTGTTTCACTCCCGCTAATTTCACTGGGCGATGGTATCGGCCACATTAAATTCATTTATCGAAAATTTGATAAGCAAAAGCAGAATAGCTCGATTCGTTTACACATCACTAATTGATGTACGTTAATTGTACCTGCAAGTTAAGTCAAGCATTAATGATGACGAAAAATTTATTTTACCAAAAATATATTGATAGAGGCATCACGCATTTGGCGTTACTACAAATATGTATCATCAACGTAATTTTTAGGATAATATCAAAAATACTGTCAATCTATGTTATCTTCTTAAACCTTGAATAAAAACGTTAAGGTCACCTAAACAAATACAAAATAGTATGTAAATAAATGTAGTTAAAAGGGTACTTACTATTTATCTAATTAAAACATGCGACAAATAACTTTTTATGCTGTTACAAATAAACAAAGAAACTTTATGTGCTCCGCATAATCGTCACACATTTACCCCGATGCATTTATTTATGATCTAACACATTTGTTAATATTCGTTACGTTTACGAAGTCGATGTCCAGCCGACCCTCCGTTTACGGTAAAAACTAGAAAAATGCATTTGCACATTGTATCTATCTATACTGCATTAATATATTTGCATAGGCATGTGCTAACAATGGATTACTAGTATCGTTACGTTGCATGTGTGCTCCTGCGCATGTGTGACCCTTTGTTGACGTAAGGTCGGAAGCAGACAGCCAACACGTCATCAGTAAAAACTTTGAATAGCTGAGATATTTTTTAAATACTTATCATTTTATTCATTGTAATTAGGTACATATTCTTAAAGGGTACATTAAACTAGTCGCCAATCAAATGGTGACAATCATCAAGATTATTCATACAAATTCTAGATTTATAACAACATACATGATATTGTTAAGAAAAATATTTGGGTTTCTCCGTTTCTCTATCTTACTCTTATTGACACCCTTTCGAGTGATGAATGGCTAAGTTTTTAAATAAATTCGCAATTATAAAAGTCTGAGTAGGCTTGACAAGTGTTATATCGCAAAGTTCTACGTGTATAGTTATTCCATTTCAACTTGTTGTACCATTTGACCCCTATCCCCGTGGTGTGCCCGCACGCATGTGTGCGCTCGCTTCCGTATGCCCTGAGCTGCGCAAGAGTCGCGATCGCAACGATTGCCCACGCGTTTCGCATCGCTCACCCCCACCCCTGGGATAACTAGTCGCTCGTTCTCACAACATTTACATACCGATTGATATGCAACGCCGTTTTTTAATACAAAACGATAATCTACCACTATGGTAATAGACAGATGATTCGCTGCATAATCGATGGTTAATTAATTTCGTATTCGTAACGTATTACAATTCTCCGTCACGCTACAAATGCAAATTAAACCAACCGATACTTCTTTTGATGCGTAATTCAGAAGTGAGACTCATAATAACTGGACAGGCTATGATCATAGATTATAATAGGTAGTACATATGATTAGATTTAGTGTGTGATGTATTTGTATTTTCACCTTAGCATGATACGTACGCGTGAGTTATAAGACGTGTTTATGCACAAGCCATAATTGATCCATCGGTACGTTTGTTTCAATTTAAATTGCGTTTTTTATGGATTTGTATTACTAGTTACACACTATTGTGTAGCACGAGATACGTCATCGAACTTCAAGGTATATGCATCAACGTAAGATCATTTGATTAAGAGAATTTGCATAGTGCATAGTACCTAACTAAGCCAGTTGAAAGTGCGTCTTAAAAGTTCAGGTGCATATTATCGAAATGCCAGGTCCCATAAAAAGTTTATTTTGAATCCTATCACATTTCAAGGATTACATTTAATTCATTTAAGCGTCTTAAATCCCAACTAAAATATCCAAATATTTTAATATTAGATTTTAATACTATAACAATACTGAGCCGTCAAGAATTACCGTATTTTGATTTTAATAATTTCAATTTAAGACCAGTAGTAAGTAATATTTTACATGATATGCGAAAAGTCGCGAGCAGGAGCTAGTTAAAATATTTTATTAGCGTTTCATTACAAATTTTGCATTTTTGTACGATAATCAAAACAATTCTTAATAGGCTCTTACGTATGTAATGTATGGAAAACTAGCACTTTACAAGCAATATCTCATAATACTAGCATAATTTAATGACACGCGTTCTCAGTAATATGCACGGGCAATTCTCTTGTTAAAAGACCGTTAAAGTAGGTGCGAAGCTAAGACATGTCGGACGTTTAAGAAATGTAACGATGTAGGTATACGTAGTTTATTTTGAAATTACTTCATATTGACGTAATTAATACTGCGTTTGCTTATAAATCACGAAGAATCATTAAACCTACGCTCTTTACTACTTCGTACTTGATATTATAGAGTTCAATCTTTAAATACCCAACATTTACTACATAATAAGTCGCGAAACGAAATCTGTTTAAATAGCCCACCTAATAGGGCAGGCAAATTAAAAATCCGTTAACCCCACAACGACCGAATCGGACTCTCAGATTTTCCGTCCAAATTGACTCGAAAGCTCTCGTGAGATCCTCGACACTAGTAATAAGTGAAACACAATCAAACGTACTAGTCCAGTCAAATTAGGTTTCATCTGCGGAAAAATTACTAGTGAGCTGAATTTTGGTACACACATTTATTACGGCATTGTAATGAAGGTGTGAAAAATCGACATTCATATCGTGCCGGCTTAAAAAGTTATAGGGGTCAAAAGGTCGCGAAAATCAGATTTTCGCGAATATCTTGCGATCTATTGCTTGTAGGTTAATTGAGGTCATAAGAAAAATTATTTGTTATAAAATTATCTACAAAAAATGTCCTTTGCATTTTTTTGTAGAATTGAAAGTGTTCGGAGGAGAGCGCCGAGAAAGCACTCACATACGGTATTGTATACCAAGGCGTACGCCCTATGCTTTTCATTGATATTTGTAAGCGTGTTGTTAGTAAAATCTACTACATACAGACATATAGCATTAGTAATACTAGTTCAGAAAGTTTTCCTTTTTGGAAAAGGAAAACTGAAAATCATGAAGATGTTTGAAAAAAGATCTGATTTAAACAATTTTGCAGAAATATTCCAACAAGAAAATTGCTCTCGAGATGCATTGTCAATGCTAGGACATATTTTCTACCGCTGCAATTTTTTGTACAATTACAAATCTTTTTTTAAACATCTTCATGATTTTCAGTTTTCCTTTTCCAAAAAGGAAAACTTTCTGTACTAGTATTACTAATGCTATATGTCTGTATGTAGTAGATTTTACTAACAACACGCTTACAAATATCAATGAAAAGCGGCGTACGCCTTGGTATACAATACCGTATGTGAGTGCTTTCTCGGCGCTCTCCTCCGAAAACTTTCAATTCTACAAAAAAATGCAAAGGACATTTTTTGTAGATAATTTTATAACAAATAATTTTTCTAACGACCTCAATTAACCTACAAGCAATAGATCGCGAGATATTCGCGAAAAACTGATTTTCGCGACCTTTTGACCCCTATAACTTTTTAAGCCGGCACGATATGAATGTCGATTTTTCACACCTTCATTACAATGCCGTAATAAAGGTGTGTACCAAAATTCAGCTCACTAGTAATTTTTCCGCAGATTGGTGTTTAAAAGAGCTAATTTGACTGGACTATACCCGCCGCGGCGCACACGGTTGCGCGCGCCATTGTTTATCCCGCGATTAAAACCAATTCAAACACTAACTCGCACTCGAAAATTAAACTCGAACCATAAGCACCCTTTGTTTTAGGACACAATGCGAACACCGGGCCACGGCGGGGACACGCATTTTGAACCCGGTGAAAGCTCGGAGTGACGCTTTTTTTTCAACCCCCGTTTCGAAGCGCTGCGGTTCCGCTTCCTATCTGTCTGCTGTGTCTGTTTAGCCCCGTAAGAAAGAGGGACTTATACCTAATGTCAATAACATAAGGACCAGTTACATATCTGTTTTGTGTTTGATAATACATATTAGAAAACTACGAACTCTTAAAGCGTAGTTTTGAACTATTTAAGCATACATAGAAACAGACAATCAGCAGAAACTACTTAGTTAGAATTATTTATTCTATTAGCCGAATTAAAGGACATGAAAAGGAATATCTAATAATCAAGGATCATCATGATCATGATAGTAAAATTATGTATTCATAAAATCAGTACTTACTTTCAGCTATTAGGTAGAACTATCCATCAATTTTTCCGATAACATAAACCAAAATTTTCTAAAACGCATGATTTTGTGTCGTATTGCATTGGTATAATTAAAATCTGTATTATCGAATATTAACTAGCTACAGAACCGGTCACTGCTTAATATAAATCATGTCACCAACCGGCTATCACAGCCACTTAAGGTCCATATAACCACACTGGATGATCCGCAGAATTAATCAATTTACTAATTGCTTTTGTCATTTTGCACGTCAAACATGTTTGAGAATAATGGGCAGTACCAGACAATTTGAAATATACTTGTTGATAACACAATGATTTATATGTGAGCGTCTTAATATAAAAATAAATTCAAAGAATGTAGTTTGAACAGTTTTATATTTAATTCACACCTGCTAATTATTTAACCAGTCGCCTAGTCGGTTCGTTGTGGTTATCAACACACGTAATCTTAATTGAAAAAAATATTTACTATTTAATCAATATTTCACAATATCCTAATTTTTCTCACGATACTGGTAACTTTAAATTAAAGTATTCGGGGTCTAAGAAGTTAAAATAAACCAAAAATCAGACAGACACGTGACATAAACTTATTACACATGCACTTATTTTCTTTGAATCAGAATACTACTAATTTCTTCATTTTCTTTTAATTCATCATCAGCCTATAACTTCATCGACTGTTGGACGTAGGCTTCCCGAAATGTCCTTTTCATTAAGGCCTTTTAATTAAGATTCATTAGGGCCTCTAAAAATACCAACCAGCCAAAAAAAACTAGTCCATAATTTCCTAGTGTTCGCGCAGACGCTATGCGTGGATTACTAGGGGGCGCTAAGTTCGTATGCGCCTGAGCCGACAGCTGACGCGGCTTTTAATGTTTTTTTACTAATTACCCCGCCATTGTGCCATTATGGCTGCCGTGTTGATCGCTATCAATGGGCTCTCAATAGGCGAACGTTTTGTTAAACGCTTTTTCTGATTCACAAGCGGTGTGGTTTACCCTGATTGATTTAAATTCAATCTAAATGGCTTTTACATGATTCTATTGATTACACATCACACAGGTCCTCATCATAAATTCATTGTAAACTAAAGCTGTAATTGTATTTATCAGAATGGTTGCAAGTGTATGGATGTTTTCTCAGCCGACCCTAAGAGTCAAAATGCGTGACAGTTATGTATGAATGCATGTATGCAAATCGAGGTTCAATCATGTGTCTACAACTCTACCAGATGGATTAATAATACTAAGGAATAATAATGCAACTTGACTTATGCCATATTCGTTTAAATAAGTAAAAAAAATATCTTACACGAACTTACTTGCTTCAGTCTAAATGATGAAAACTTTAAATCATTTTGAGCATAAAATGTTCGCAACCAACAAAGACAACAAGTCAGTCGTGAACTCAATAAGTAAGCAACCATAAATCAACTGCGTCAATACTCGTATTTATAGAACCCGATCCCGTTCCGTTCTCAATTGGGCTTATTAACCAGCACAAACTAAATTAATATATAATCTACATTATTATTCCCAGTAACATAGCCCTTCCATATGTGTAGCCAAGCGTATGCAAAGTAGCCAAGCATTGATGTAATATTGGCTAATTAAAATCGCCTTCCCTAGCCTTTAAAAAACAATAGAATCCATCAACTATGCCCTAATAAGAAAAAATATGTACTTACGCGTATGCAAATAGCCAGTGTAAAATATAGTAGCTGAGTGCATAAAGCATAGTTTACACGGGCTGATTAATATCGGTCCATCAGGAATCAACGCGAGGGCGTGTAATGCACGCGAGTGTAGACAGAGGCTTAGATAAAAATGAGTGGCGAATAAAATACCATTTCAATTATCATTTCTGATTTAGTATCGCTTTATTTTATGTTTTTGTTCGAAGATTATAGATAAAGCTTAATAATTCACTTCATGTCCATTTAAGGCGAGAATCCATTAATATTTTCTTTTGCAAAACAAGCTAAATGAAATCATTGGACATGTCAATTATAATAGTTGCTCAAACAGTTCATATTCTAAGAAACCAAACAACATTTTAAATAATGCATTTGGTTTCATAATCTCTCCATTTAGACTGAAAAGTAACAAATTGATCATGCAAAATTCCAACAAAACCGAATTGGCAACCGGCAAAATTGCTTTTTCTTCAATTTTGCATTGGAAAAATCACTCAAGTCTCGATAAATCCGCCGCTCGGACATATAATGCTCGCAGCGTATAATCACAACAGGCATTACGAATACCTACTTTATCGTCAATCAATAATTAATATCTGGAGGCAGGACTGTGAGACGCTCCCGAATTTCGCCAAGAATGATGAGGCGATCGCGTTCGCGTAATCGAACTTGCAAAAAATAAAAAATGAAGCAAATACGAAATACTCCATTACTGGGCCGGACAGGGCCGCCCGTGGAGATAGCCAGCTAAAAACTTGTGCTCAAATATCTCCCAATGAGCGGCTAAGTTGCGCCCAACAAGATTCTTTATTTCTTTTAAATAATTAAACGATTTTTCCTTCTGCGGTGTAAGAAACTGAAATTGTTGTCATATCGCTCCTTATAAGTCACGCGTTGAGCACGAGTCTACTGCAAAGTGTTGGTGCGGGATATTCGGTAATTAAACCACAATAGCCTGGAAGCACCTTTTTAAATTATTACCCGTTAATGTTATCACCTGCCTGTATCCACCATAACTCTTTTACGAATCTCGAAGACTGATGAAGAATTTTAAAGTCGTGTATACGCGGCCTTATCATTGGTCGAATCGATTTTCGTTAATTTTGGAATAAACAAAAACACTAAATATTTGAAACAAAAGACACATCATTTGCGATTGAAAATCTTGGAACTACTATTGAGAAAACGCATACCTGCAAACAATTAATTTGAATCATAAACTTGTTTGTACCAAGTACTCTTCAATATCTATATCTCCAAGAATAATAGCTCTCGCGATGCAAGAAAAATAGTTTTCTGTTGTATACGTAGGTACACAATTCTTAATGGGTATTAGAAATCGCTGGTACAAGCGACTATTCACATGAATGTTTCTATAAAACAATGAATTTAATCTCCGTGAATAAGCAGATTATGCAAGAGTGGCAAAAACAGTTGCATTAACAATAAATCGCTAGATAAGTTAAAATATAAGTATTAAAGTTAGATAGCTCTGCAATACAATAGGTAATCAATTGTCTCTGAGTTAACGATGGGAAGACATACAAACACTTGTATTCAGCACTACCTTGGCGATAAATAATAATATGTCCGCTTAAGTACCTGTTAAGTTGTTAGAAGTAATTACAATCGTTGCAAAAGTCATTTCGGACTTAATCGAAGACGATTTAAGTGATTTAGTTCGACAGTGAGTATCTGTCACATTTATCTACAAAAAATCATTTTTTTTTTTATAAAACTCTATTATGATCTTAATGCAAGAATAGTATTATTTTGGTTTCAGTTTGTATTATTACCTTACTTATTTTCGTCACCAGATCATCCAGACGACATTCAAATCTAGTCATCTTCCCCGATGTTGAGTTCTGATGATGAGTTCGCTCACGACCATGATGGGTGTAACACAGTCGAAACGTCGGGCAGTAAGTAGCTATGTATTTGCTGCTCCTAATAAAGACTAATATTTGGTGAATCCAGTTAGGACTGGATTACGGTGATAGGTCACCGTCCAAAATAAGCGTCGATGGCCGAGTGGTTAAGGTCGAGCGAGAAGTCGCCAGTTCAAACCCCGCCAGGTACCAATGTGTTTTTCAAATTTGAAATACATATGTACCATCATTTCGACGCTTTAACGGTGGAGGAAAACATCGTGAGGAAACCAGCGCATCTGAGAGATTTTTCAAAGGTGTGTGAAGCCATGTCAGAGGCCTACGGGCGGCTTAAACTCTGACACCAGGCTGTTCATAAACCATACGATAAGAAGGAGAAGAAGTCCGTCCAAAATTTCTACGTCCCGCCGTCTCCACAGCTCCCGTACTTGCGCGGGCGCATTGTGTATGCAGGCCGCGCCCGCCCGCAGGCCGCGTCAGCTATTCGCCGTGTCCAGAGGCTAAGCCATTCAAGGCTAAGGCCGGGGCCAGTTTTTGGCTCTTTTCGAGTTGATCCCGCCACAGCACTCGGCGTCATGCCGACGCGATGTCTGCCCGAATACCTAGCTTTTGTTTTTATTTATCGGTAATGTAATTAGCTTCTTGCTTCGAATGTGAGGATATATATTTCTATATTATAAAATTATGAGTGGCATCGCGCTTGCGGAATATATGATGAGCTTCCAATTAGTAAAAGAACGTCTTTCGAACAAATGTAATTAGACAAGTAGTGACGACCACGTGGTTTAGTAAAATATAGTACATATTTTATTTTTATACGAAAAATATAAAAATTATGCGAAAGCCAATTGTCAAACGTAACAGAATCAACAAAATGTCTTACTTTATTGTTTAATTTAGGTTTTCGTTACTTACCCATTAACTAATTGATTATTTGATAAAGTAACATTAGACAGTAATTGTATCATTAGCAAAATGTCTGTACACTTCACATTTCTCAACCCTTTCAGTATTAAGACGGTAAGGAAATGCATGTGTCAGGTCTGCGGCGCCCTTAATAAGGATAATCTTCGCCATGAGGAGTGCAATTAATAATGGACGGAGGGCTTAGGAGAGATCGTGTAAATGCGCCTTAAGATTTACGCAGGGAATGGGCCGTTCGATTGCCAGATTCGACTAATGAATCGCAGGTGATTCGTTACTGTCTATGGGCAAATATAGTTTTAATATGTTTGATTTTGGAACGAACCGAACAACGTATTTGGCCAGTAGCAATTAATAAAGCTTCGGTTTTTGAAATTCGAAAGCAAATACTCGTTTAAATACATGAGCCTGTCTTTATTCAAATGGCTGTATGGTGATATAATGTGTCTTTATATCTTTTAATCAATTAAACAAGTCTTAAAAATAAAATCAAAGTTTATACAGTAATGCAATAATTCGAAAACTTTTCATCATAAATCTCTACCAATTGAAAAATGTGATTTTTGTTAACACATTCACAAAACCGATTGGCTAGGTAACAATCAAAATACTCTTTTATTTCGTACACAAAAAGGAAAAAAACAGTCTATTTTATACGCGCTCAGTTGAAGTAACTCGAAAGAGTTAATATCATAGATTAGAAACCTTTAACCTCATTCACGAGCTAACTGAATCTGAGTTAAGCAATAACGTATTAGAACTAAACTACTTCCATTGTTGGAGAAAATACCGTGTCGTTTCAATTACTACACGTAAACAGTTTACTATGCCAATCGGTAATAGACCTTTCGTTTTCAATGGATTAAGTAACAAATATACGTATATAGTTTAATTTCAAAACTGGGCGTTGGGTAATTTAAATTAAATGGGGTCATATTTAAACAGAACTGAACAATTGAGGTTCCGTGTATCATACCAGTGGAAAGGTACTATGTTCTATCTTTACTTTGTAATTTTTTTATGTCGGATACTTTTCTTTTCGGCCAGTAACAACTTGACTGATCTCCACCTTTCTTTCTGTGATGGCTGCTAATCATCAAGAGAGGAATATGAGAACTCATGCCATGGACCAATTGTGTTTTTTTTGTCCAAATGCTCGTGAGTTGCAGTTGTTTTAGGGCACAGAAGTGTAACCAATCGCTTTGATCATTACCATTGAAAGAAGGTCGACTATCTAGGCGGTTTTTTTTACTAGAGATAACAGATGTGAGAGCAAGAGATAGAGTGGTCAGGAGGAGACCTTTGCCCAGAATCGGGACGATTAAGAAAAAATGGGTAACTCAAATTTTCCTCCTTTCACAAATGCGATCGCGATCCGCATACGGAACCCCAATAAAAACTGAATTGTGTTTCGGCGCCGCGCTGTAATTGCGCGCGCGCAGATTATCAGAAGCAAGTGCGTTCGATAACGCATGCGCACGAACGCGTGTTATTAAATTTATTCCTTTTTCGCCGGAATCTGCATAATGAGGGGGGCAAAAACTCAGGTAATCGCTAGTACAGTCGCTTCCCCGGAGAAAGGCACACTTTGTATACCCAAGTACGATGAATATTAAATTTAAAGTATTCGGACATTGCTATTTTTATTTTTGTGTTATTATGCGTACCGCAGACGATTACGACCGATTATTTCTTGTCAAACCGTGGCATCGTTTTTAAATTGTCCGCATAACATAACTTAGTTGTTAATGGCCAACTTAATATTCCTTACTTTGTAAAAGTTTAATATTTATAAGTGAAAATGGTTGAAGGGCCTTTGTGAATGAATTTTTATTTGATACGCACTCATATCATATCAGTATAATAATGTACTGTCTATGTTTCTACTGCAAATACTTGCTTACATAGTTGTTTTAACGAAAGCTCCTATTAAATCTGTCCTCGATTAAAATACCTACTGGAGGAAGATAACCTGATTGTTGGCAATAATAGCTTTAGAAGCGACAAAATTATAGGTCACGGAATGGACATAGAGAATGCACGCTCGATTATATGATTGATAGCAGTCACTCCCTACTGTGACGTGAAAAAAGGTCTACTGTAATGGCGTGATAGTGTAAGTAATATTGTGTAATAGTTGTAGGTATGCAGCCTATACGAGTATAAGTGCAGTTTATACCTACAGTAATTCCTACACTGTTACCGAATTATAAATTTAAAATATTGCAATGAAGTAGAACCAGATTTGAATTTAGAGAGATTATTAGTAAATAAAGCTTTGGATCCAATTAATTGAAATCACGACCAATTTTGTCCGACCATCCTCTTATATTACGTATTCTTTCGACTAAATTATTTCTATTTCTTTCATATTAAAAACTAGTCTTCTAAGTAGACGTTGCTAGCTTTCCATGAGTTGCAGAAATTTAAATAAATTCGTAATTATTCTTCTCGTGAATGACGTTTCGATATTCTCTTAATCGCAAGATAAATTAGCAATAGAGGTCGAAATAATGTGGATGTAACCATTCGCCAATTACAAATGCAATTATGCAGATTCTGTCGGCGAAGTTTAAATGACACCATTAATCTAATAAGGATTGCATAAATCATAGAAAATGTTCATTTGAGCAATTACCAGTTATTGCTTACACGTATATGCTTAACGTTCAATTGACTTTTGTTACATTACCTACAACTTAAAGGTTTTAAATCGAAACTCTTGGTAGGACTGCTCTACGCTGAGATAAGCTTAACGAAGTATCAGTAGGTTGAAGCTTGAAAGCTGTAAAAACCGATCCGAACTTTCAGCTTAAAATTGGTTTCATTTAAGAACAGTCAGTATTATATATCAGGCTACTATTCATATCATTACAAAGAACGTAGATTTCAGTCTCACAATAATTCCACAACTGAACGGCAACAATCGCGACTCACGGAGGAAACGTTGCGCAGATTCGATTCAGATCGTAACATGCAGTTTGTAAAGTTACACAAAAAGCATAAAAGTGTAAACTTAGTAATGAGTTCGTTTCATTTAAATAATGCGACAACGCTTTCACATGAAATCGTTGATCGTCGTTCGTAAATCTCGGAGCTCATTATTCCGAGCAATCTCTCAAGATATGCCCTCATGAGCTTGATGTTCGTGAGAAATTTACGTTGTAACAGGATCTGTGGGTTGGCAAAAAAGTGCGCGCGTGTCGTCGGCCGGCCGGCAAGTAGCCCGTAATTTATGGTTAGTTTTTGGCTGCTCCCGCGCAGCAATGCGCCGCCCGCGCCCCGCTCCGGTCACAGACCCCGCGTCATTCCGTCAATCTCGACTACTTATCCGACCGACCCGATCCCTTATATTAATCATTTTTTTCACCCAAAAAAGCCCAACGTAATAAAGATCCTATCGCGCCCGGGAGCGCTCGCTCGCTTTCGAAACAGTTGACACACAAATATCGCAACGGATACTTATTAAGTGGTGTATTATTGACTACAAACCGGCTCATTGTCCCGCCAAAATTAATCTCGCGAGCTTAGCTAGCACAAAAGATACGTGCCGCCGCGTACGGTGGCTATTACCACCACCACATTATAATTACCTTTTTAAATAGTTTTTTCAGGCGTTGTCCATATTAAAACGTCAATGTAAATAACTTGTTAGCCGCAATCTCATTTCTGGCCGATTGGATATTACAATAGTGTACGTGATTTGAGAAAGGTAACGGTGTCGCCGCTTTATCCGCCAGAGGGAGCCGCGCGGCACGCGCCGACGCAGCGGCGAACATGCACTTAGATCATTTTATTATGCGAACAAAAAAGATATCTAATCAAACGCTCCTGACAGCAGACATAATAGTCCGAGCTTCGCATACAGCTCAGATGTTATCAAACATTGGAACTGTGTAATGAACTTTCACGGATAAATAAAAAACTGTCGAATGAGTAGCCGGATGACGGACATATTTCTACTTATTCTTTTTTGCGTTGGTAGAAATGATATTAGAATTGGATTGAAAAAAATTGTCCAAGTCGATTGGCGGGTGGTAATAGGCGCACAAAGGCGCGGTGGAGCGCGGGCCGGTAATTAGGTTCCTCGCACAATGTCCCGGGTTCCACGCAAATTGAACCACGGAGTATTTCACCTGGGCGTCTACGTGTCTAATTGCACGGATTATTTATATACTACACAGCTCTCCGGTTTTTGTGGCTTGGCACGCGCCCACTTTCTACACTCGTCTGGGATGTAATTGTGCTTATACCCTTTTTTATTTCGGTTTCGAAACATCGAAGTCATCATTTGGAATCGGTAACGGTTTCGCGTCGTAGTTTGTTTATAAGTATCGTGATACTGGCTTAGTATAGAGCGTGCAACAGTATAATAATGGCCTATTAGGGGTGCCAACTTCATATCGACTCCATATGAAGTGCGCTCCTTGTCAGGCGCTGATGAGTTTGGAAGAAAAAGATATGGGGCACGACCGTAGCAAATGCAATAAATGAGGTTTCTTTCCATCTGCCTTTATGGGAGATAAACATATACTGTATAGGTGTGATGGCAGTAAAGACTGATGAATAATGTGATGATTGGATATAAAGATAATTTTTGTACAGTACTTAGCATAACTGCGTCTTCGAAAAAAAACAAGTGTCTTAAAACACAAAGTTTACAGGTAAAACCAAAATATGATACAAAAATCTGTATAATAATATCATAATACCTAATGAATACACTTAATTGATGTAGGTTCATTTTTATCACCAGGAACAACAACTAGGTATGGAAAATGTGCTTTCATTTCAAAACATTATCCTAGATACAGAGCCGAAGATGTTTCGCTCCTCCGCATACATCGCTTAGGTGCAGGCGTTATGGTAATTACCGCGGCGGTTAAGCATACAATAAGCGTGTGAAACAATATGAGGTAATGTGCACGTACCTAAATAATCTTCGCAATTAGAAAACATTCTGCAGTTATCGCATACGCATCTTCTTCCTTGAAAAAACGGCTTCATAGGAAATCTGAGGCGGTTGAAAGGTTCATTTAATTTATGCTAATTTTACCCTAGCTGTTCTTTGTGTACGGGTACTGTTACTACTGATCTAAATGTTATAATTTATTTGATAAGATAAGGTGCCCATATGTTATATGTAGGCTGATACATCAAAGTAATCCTATCGTGTCCTATCCATTTGTAAATTTATTTTAAACACCCATAGGCTTAAAACTTTAAAAAATATTTACCTAAAGGTGGTGGAAGGTGAAATCGTTTTTCAGGGTAAGGCAACAACAGCTACTAAGTTATTTTAGTCGCTTATTATAAAACTTGAATTACTAGTAGAACTACCACCGTTTTCACAACGTTTTATTTTGTGCAATTATTTTAAAAAAAGTACAGTAGGATTTAGGTATCGACTTTCGGACTAAAGATTTAAATCAATACCAACGAACTCTACATCCGTAAAGCCTTTCTGTCCAATGAAAGTAAAACGACAAGACAGCTTTTGTGACATTTTATTGTTACCTTCTTCAACAAAAAATGCAATAAACATAAAAGTGCAGTTTTCTCTTCCATGTTTGCTTTTCTAATCTTATGCGAACAATGCCGTTTTATGATAAGTCGGATATAACTAACAGTTTTTACTTTTTTTTTGCCATGGATCTTTTTAGGATAGGATCAGCTATAAATTTTCTAACTTTAACCGTCTAATTATCAACAATACAAAATAAAAATTGTCCATGTATATACTCTACACCTACCTATAGAGTACTTAGTTATTCAAAAAACTAAGAAACCAAAAAGCTACAGCCTCTCTTGTCACTTTAAAATATAACACAGTGTTTACTCTAAATTTGCCAACTTTATTTGTATATTAAAAATAACAGACTTATTCATATCTAAGCATTTTCCATTCTTATTAATCGTCAATCCCACAATCACATCCAAAACGTTTTGACCACCGCTTCAGAATTCCGATTATGCCTCCACAGACCTCCAGATGAACAGTCAAATCAATTACATTTTTCGAATGACGTTGAAAAAGCAGCCATTGCATCGAATACGTGCCTCAGCGCGATCAGTCAACTCGATCCAGGTTCACGTTTATCGATAGCGGTGTTTATAAATAATCGGTATGTGAGCTAATCCATTATCTCGGATTATTGTGGCCGCCGATAATACGATTATTACCCACCTATTGCTGATAGCGAGGCTAGCACTGATTGAATTCTGTTTTTCAAATGTCTGATTGTTTCAGCGATGTAGGTTTATCGGACTATGCGATGTTTTAAACAGTCCTATCTAGGTATATAATTATAAGATCTAGTTATATGAATATATAAATGATTATACAGATATTTGTGCAAATAAGCAATAGTTGCCAATTCATGGCTCTTTATGTTCTTTTTTAATAATGACTACACAAAAACTAAGCATTCCATATTGGAATCTTCCAAGCCGAAAATCTCAAATAGTTATTCATATTTTTATCGATACCGATTCGCACACATCATTATTAATCGCAATCGAAATGCACCACCCAAAATATAATTAAGTAATTAATCCTGATTAAATAGTTTAACGGATAAGGCCCTTTGACTGCGCGCCGAAAGATTACGAATATCGGATTACTGATAAATAATCGATTTTAAAATTATTGGTACGCTTCTTAATCCATTAAATCGGATTATGTGTGAAAAATTTATATATTTTATAGCTGATAGAGAAACCAGCAATGATTGATTTTTGTTTTTGAAAACCGTAACACAATTATTTTAGCGTGTTCCGATATTTATGAGTTTGTAGCAAATGCATTTGTGAGGAGAACGTGTAATAAATAATTTACTTGTGATTTTGACGCTCTGTTGGAGATTACATGAGGTTACTGAATCTTAACATTGACTATTATTTCTAAAGTAACATTACTTATTCTCAATGTATCAAATACAAACTTATCGGTTATGATAAAAATCTTAATATTAGATATTAACTTAGAATTTTTGCTATTAACTCTTATCCTCATCATTAAGTTATGAAATTTATGGCAAATCAGACTACACTTGGATACTTCGTTTAAACTTATAATTCTCAAAGATATTACGATAATTGCTAATATATCTTCATTATTGTCATGGAAAGAAAAGTTATTTAAAATTAAAAAAAAGTTTAGAATAAAAGTAAAACGATACTTATTCACGCTAGATAGTCTCAAAGAGTCAAAAGCCTTATCAAATAAATATTACGTCATAAAGAAGTAACTTGTGTCGTAATAATTGGTATCTCTTGGCATTTAACTTAATTCGCAGACCTAAACCGCATCGAAACTGGTCTGGCAAATCGTTTGCACACTTAAATTTCAATTAGACAATGCGTAAGTACACCAAATTGTTCTTTACCAAGATAAGTTTTTTAAGAATAACAATAATAAAATAATTACCTAGCTCGCTCTAAAGGGCACTTAGGCAAATGACCGCACATTAAAAAGTCGACATATTTGCGTATTTGATATGGTCGGTAAATTGATAACCCGCTTGTTAGATATATATCGCCTAATGGGATAGCAACTTATAAAACAAGTGCACATGAAATCTGTAAAGATCCAATGTTCTTTTATGTATTAAAAAAAGAAACCAATAAGTTTTAATTCCATATTTTTTTTTTATAATAGGCATACAAGATGACCTCACTCCACCTTTTTTCCACTAGATTAAAATATGTCTATATTTCCAGCAAATACAATAATGTATTTCAATTTATTTCATTTATAGGTTACCTACGAATAAAATGAAATTAAATAATACAGAAGTTCAATTTAATACTGAAGAATTTTCTGTCCCTAAATTAATGTTAATCAAAAAATCAAAACAGGGAATCCGATACAACGAGAATATAACATCCAGTATTCCAACTATCATAATGGATCTAGCCGACAAGCCGGTTTGAACAGCAATTAAATATTTAGAAATTGATTTGCATATAACATACTAAATTAGAATCTGTGAAGTAATTAGAAGGACATTAATGACACGTAACTGGCGTGAACAAATAGATTTGTATATGCAGTATACTCATTTGTGTCAAATATTTACTAGGGTTTTATCTAACAACAAAATGAGTATCTATTACTATTAGTAATAATATCTATTAGCCTCCCCGATGTACCATGTAGGTATTGTGGTCCTTTTTCATTTTGAATCTTGCACAAAATTTCAGACAAGCTAAGATGCAATTGATAAACAATTTTAGGTTAGGTACTTAATTTTTTTTGTAAATTTTTTGTAGCCTAAAATATTTCATCCATATTTTATCCATATTATTTTTTTTCTTCCTTTTAGTGAGTTTTTTTTTGTTGTACCTAACAATAATTTCAACTACGAATTAGTGTTAGAAGTGTGTCACACTTATCTGTTAACACAATCCTTTACAGAGTACACTAATATCTGTCATAGATGCTCTATAGGCCCCAATTTCTTAGAGTCGTTGTCATAAATGTATGAAGTAGCAAACTAATGTTAATTGAAAACTGTACAA
Source organism: Maruca vitrata (assembly GCA_039566165.1). Classification (NCBI taxonomy): domain Eukaryota; kingdom Metazoa; phylum Arthropoda; class Insecta; order Lepidoptera; family Crambidae; genus Maruca; species Maruca vitrata. The sequence goes on along the minus strand of CM076913.1, from coordinate 13,544,531 downwards.
TTCTGAAGTCAGTATTCCTAGAATAGAACGATTTAGAAAACAAACTAATCTAAGGTTTTTCCAGCATATCCGATTTATTGAGCTTAAGCGACAATGTAATAACAGTCGATACACTACTTTTACTGGAACACATTTTGATAGTAACGTCTTAAATATATTTTTTATATTGAGTATATAATTCCGGTACCCATCAAACCAGCCTACAGCCCCTTATTAGTTTATTCATAAAATGCAAACAACAATCTATTTGTCAAAACACGAAATATGTTAAGCGTTTTAATGGGCATTCTACCAAATCAGATAAGCAAAATAGTGTTAATTTGTTTAATGTCAGTAATTATCGGTGTAAATTTTTGTGGCCACCCAGTGTGCCTGGCAAATTCTACCGCAGATGGTTAACAAAGTAAATAAGTACATGTAATTAAAGACGTTATTAGGAGCACGTAGATTAACAAGTACGCAGATAAAGTATCTGATATTAGATTATACGAGAGATAATCTTTTAATTCTTATCCGGCACTTTATCGGTGCCATCTAAACGCGTCATAATTTTCGAAAAACTTCTTTGTAAGCCTCGTTAATATTAAATTAATCTTGATTAGAAAGTGTTACGGATAAAATACTTAATTCTTTTGATTGTTTGCCGAACGATTATAGAATATGTGATAGTATTGCTAGTAAAAACAACGATGATTATTCCATCGTACTATATTCGTTTAATTTTATTTTTCAAACAAACAAAAATACACTATAATTCTACTCAGCTTAATATTTACATAATAAATTTAATTTTAATGGCAAGTTCTTTTATGATTAAAACTATATGAGATTGTTAAATCCGTCACGTTTAAGTATAGTTATTTTACTGAAACAAATGAATTAACTCTGAACGAAAGTTTAAATGTGTGTTAAAATATAATTAATATTATAAACTTATCACAGCATATTAAGTATTTCTTTATTTTACGTTAAATAGTTTAGTTTCTTAAATTAAAATGAGTTGACAAGTTGACAAATATTAAAAATATTTAGAACGACCTTGCCGAAATATGATTGGTTAATTAATCATGAATAGATTTTAATTCAAGTCAGTCTTATCAAGATAGTCACAGGCCTCATTGTCTAAATGCATAATTATTCAACCTCCCTTCCCTTCAAAAACGTGACAATCGAAATTCAAAAGCACATATGGACACCTAAACTACATTCAAAAGTCACCTACTAACTTTGTTTTTTTTATAGTAACCGTAACTAAGAAGTAAAACATACATTTTAGTATCTCTTGTAACAATTTTATACAAATGATGTTATAACAACACCGTTTAATGCAAATCATTGGCTGGGCATTTAGTCCATATATATAGACTGTACGTCTCGATGAGTAAAAACTTTTAAACTTAATTAATTTTATTTTACTTTATTCTTTTAAATTAATAACATTATCTAGGTAGGTATTTGAAGTGTACTGAAGAAATCACCTTATTCTACAAACATGCGAGTGCTTGTGTAGGTATAATAAAGCTTTGTAATATAACTCATATAATAAACCTTTTATCGAAAAATGTAGTTTTTTTGGAAAAATCTAGTTTAACAAATATGAACTTAATTTAAACCTACAATATTTACGTATTCAAATCAGGACTTAAATAAAAGTTCGTCCACATTTTTTTCAGACACCGTTTACAAAAGAAAAAACAATTAAAAAAATTAAATGTCATAATAACAAAATCTCACCTGCGCCAAATCATTCGGCACCTCCGACTTGACAGTGTTGGCAGCTGCCCACGCCTCCGCGAACGTCTCCATAGCACTCTGAAAGTCCATTTTGCTACGAATCACGACGACATCGGCATGCCGAAAATTCACACAACATGTGCACGCCGCGAGTGCGACCGACACGGAGTCACGACGTGCGTCTGGGCCGGCCGGCGGCGCGGTACTGACGCTCGGCCCCGCCCAGCGAACCGCCCGCGTCGAGAAAAACCGATACCACCCGAGCGAGCCTTCCCGTTTCAGCGCTTTTCTTTTTTAAGCCGCTATTTTAACGAGTTTCTTTTTTCTCTCAAAGCCCGGCCCACGGTGGCGGTTGGGCGTCGTCCGGATTATTTACACTTGTAATTCACAGATTGCTACCGTGTGACGCTTAATTTGTTGTGCTGGGGTGGCGGCGATTAGCGGCGAATTGCCCGATTACTGATTCGGATCACACGCTTCGCTTTTATCGTCTTTTGTTTCTGCTTCTCGTAGATATGTTTCGTAAGTTTGAGAAATACTCGTATTATGTGCGCATATGTGCGCTCAGTTCAACATATCACACAGATTACCTAATGATTACGGTCTAATTTTTCTTTTTCTATGTTTTTTTTTCTGTTCCATTAAGTTACACGTGATATTTACCTTATAAAAATTGTAATGTGATTATTGACAATTATACTATCAATATAACTTATGTTACTAATAAACAAAAATAACAGGGAGGTTCGGCCCCGTAAATATTAAAATTCTTTATTAAAAACGTTTATTATAAATTCGCTAATAGTGATGCGAGGTAATGCAGCAGTCTCCTAAGTGCCACATAAGAATATCTATTAATCAAATCGGCAATGAACACAAAGCCTTCATTAGAACGTATTCCTTTGCAAATTTAAAAAGCCATCAAGTGGCTAATTGCAATATCCCGGCGAAATGGCTTCATGGTCGTAGGAAGCATTTTTATTCATTATATAAATCACCGCGGCTTCCGTACTGGATGCAGGAAAAAATTGTCACGGCTTCACATAATTTTGTACGTGGCGTCGTGTCGTTTGAGCAATATTACCTCCGGAAGGTTAATTTTTCTTAATTTCTGAAAGATCTGAGGTGTATAACAAATTGCAGCTTGCGGATGGGCCGTTTGGAATCTTAATGGGCTGAGATGGTGGTAAGAACGTACCTTGCTATCTGTTTTATGCTTGTATAAAATGTGGCGGTTAAAACTAGGCCTGTTGTATATCCTATCAAGTGCTTGTCGAAATGGTAATCCATAGCCAAAATTATGTGGTCCTTCTTCTTAATGACATTCTTAGTACGAAATATAGAGAAATGTTTGTTCCCTAATTAACATTTTTTTTTATTTAAAGGTAAGTAAAGTTGGTTTTAGCTAATAGTCATGTACAGTTTTCATTTTATCACCTACAGGTGTTTATAATCTTAGGTGTAGAATATGATTTTATAAATTCCTTGCTTTTAATTAAGTAGGAATAGTGTTACGTAATAAATTCTAATGTCGGTACGTTTGTCAAATAAATAAAAAAAACACGAAATAGACCAGCAACGAAAAAACAAATCTGTGGGTGGACATAAAATTCACACGCTACTATACTTACAGTAATCCTAACTGGCTTAACTCTAATTCCTAATAAACAAACAGAAACACAGAGCTTAAAGCTCAGTCAGGTAACATCGGCAATCACCAAAGATCATCCAGCTTTTAGTGCATGGCACAAACGGGACCGTTACCATTGACTGTAGAACAATGTTCGTAAAGTGGAGCGGCGTAGTTGCGGCCTTTTGTGCGGCCCGACGACATAAAACAAAGCTTTTACAGAAGGTGAAATGGATATCAGGTAGCCAAGTATGATTTTTTTAAATTAATATTTACAAATAGGTGTTTGGAGGTTTATATTATGTACTCGTAATTAGATATTGATATTGAAATTTTCATGACATTATCTACCATGCGTTCATGCAGGTAGAGCAATCCGATCCGTTATCGGATCGGATTATGTTTTTTTTAAATAAAATTTTAATTAACAATATTGTTATGATAGCTTTTGTTTTATTGCCTGAAAGCCATAAGATGACTTATTAATCAATAAGAAATAACCATAACATACCCAACTCTAGTACCAAAACGAAGATGCTTCACAGATTGGTCGAGATTCTAGGCAACTAGAATATTCTAGACTCTAGATTATTCTAGGTATCTGCAAAAATTACGTTCAGCCACTATGGATACTGACTATAGATATCTTAAGCCGTCATAAGATTTTAATATTACTTGATAATTATGTCCTAATTCACAATGACACATACAGAGCCCAGCACTGCCCTATCTGTAATACTGTACATATTCTTTGCTTCTTCACTGTAGACCAGACAAAACAATAGATTTCAGCTCTTGTGAGTATGACAACAGTCGTTGTAATTATGTTTTCATGATCATCCATATGACTCGTTTCTCAGTATCGAATCAAATGTATTACCGATTATTAGTAGGTCGATACTGATATTTACTCCTAACTGGATAATGGAATTAAATTATCATTCGATATTATTAAGTGCCCTTGTTAAATATTAAACGCTTGATTATAAAATGCATGATTAGAGCATCACACTTTTAAATAAATCTTTATTCCAATAAGATCTATTGAGCCACTCGACCTCATATCTGGATTTCAGGACCGCTTACCATCAGGTAGAGTAAATGCTATAGAATTTTATTTTAAAAAAAACCTATTTTTATTTATAAGAAGAGTAAGTAATCTTATGAAATACAGCATGTTTATGACCTAAAATAGGATGATAAAGATTTTTAGGCTTACCTAAATCGTGCTAACTGAAAAATTGTCATCTAACCGTTGGACACACATAACCACGACCAATTCACACCTAACTGAAGTTTTTTATATTAACAGGTTCCGAAGTCACAAGATGAATAGATACGTTTCCATTTAACAACCATTCGAATTTAAACCTTAACTACACGCGATTAAGAGCTACGTGTCATTCCGAATATTTCACTGAGCTGGTGTTTTGTATTGTCAACGTATCCATTGGAGCGGTTAACGTTTTAATCCTGTAAACATAGATAAAAATCCAAGTGTATTATATCCAAGTGTACAAGGTAGTAGTTTTAGTAGATATACCTGTAGGTTTTTTAGCCATTACAAAGTAAATTATGACAGAATTCTTCAGTATTTTAAATATTGTCATTATATTTCATTTTAAACCAAATAAATATTTTAAGTCATTTGAATCAAAATTGTATACTTACTTAGAATTGTTCACAAAGAACTGTTCTATAACAAACATCTAAACACTTATTTTAAAGATGTTTTCATGAAATTAATAAATCATATTAACTCGTAAAACCTTTTCCAAACCCGTTGAAAGTCAATACAGGCCTCCAAATGTCCCGAACATCCGATTCAGTTACAAAACTCAGACGACCCATATGTATCTTAGTAATATAATGGCACGTATGGAGATTTCCTCACATTGTCTTCGTCAAGGGCACGCGTCGACTGAAACTAAATTAAGTCGTTATTTCGTGAAGTCATTGGTACCTGTAGATTAGATGCTCACGTTTTGTTACGAAGACGTCATTTTTGTATCTTACAGGGAAACCAAGGCCGACACTGACCCTTCCAATGGGTTAGTGTCGTGAACATGTGATCTTTGACAAACATTCACATGTTCATCACAATCTATTTATAAATTCATCTTTATTAACAAGTATGATCTGCCGCTTTCCATCGGCTGAAGTGAGGTCACTCTGAAAGTTCATATAATTAAAAATATTATATATATGTTGCTTTAATATCGTTCACACTTTAAAATGGATACTCGTATTTCAAATTATAATGCAATGAATGTAGTGGTAACTAAGCTAAATATGAAAATTTGGCGACAAACATTTTGCTCCTACAACAGAATAAAAACATTTCTATAGATTTGAATATTACCGAAAAGATGGCTGGCAACCAGAACCTTTAGTTACCTGAAAGAAAAAATGTCTTAACAAGGTACCTAAATCAACAAGTTTAGTAGTTTGCTCCGAATAAGTACCTGTAAAACTAATGTGAACTCATATCTTTCCTGAAATAATAAGTACATTTTCCACGAACTAAAACTTTACCGTTTCTTCTGAACATGTAGGTTTGGGCAACTAAATATTCTGAAGGAATATTAGTATAGATAGAATGTGCCTGTGTAAGAGTTCAATGAAACAAATTAAAACCCAGACGGACTTTGCAACGGGACCAGCTATTACGTTTACACTGTTGGGGCAACAATGGTGATACGTGCTTCAGAGATGTCACGAAGCACAGTGTGTGGCCACATGGCTCGGAATTGTGGGATAGTAGGTATCATTACTGAGATAAGATTACTTACTAATACAATACGTAGGACTTTCCTAGCCAAGGCCTAGAAAACACGAAAAAAATTACAAAAATAAGATATTAACAACTTGCCTAGGCAGACATTCTGTAGAAATTTCGGAATCGGTATCTGGTAGGCATATCATTCCTAAATATTTTTTAGTAAAGGCTAATTCGAATGATAAAAGAGCTACATTTACATCATTAAAGAACTAATCATCATCCGAGTTACATACTTAAGTAATACATATGATTAAATTATGATTGATTGAATAACCTCTATCACGTCACCTGAAAAATGTACAAGTAAAAGCAAATTTAATTACAGCTTGGATATTATGAAGTTTTAGTTTTAATACCCATTAATAGAGAGTTCAGAAAGACCAAATACTTACATAAACAAAATAAAACCGGTAAAGAAGAGGTCAAACACTCTACATACCTCTTCACTATTGTTTACACCTCAGTTAGGACGATTTCCCTTTCGACCATAACAATCACGTGGTCACATAGGCCATGCATAGAGACTTGCCATAATACGTGGGCCCTGTCAGTTTCCAAACCATAATTGGATACCAACGGCTCAACACCTAGCAGAGTACAGTTCAAACATAATTGTAGAGCAATCGCCAGTATCACAAACTCTTAGAACTGATTATGCGTGCACTGTGGCGCGGCAGAAACGAAGGACCTTGAACTTTCAGCTCGTTAGGATAAAGTGGTTGAGGGGACTCACTGGATATTAAATCATATTTCTGTTCGTTAATAGGAATTTACACTGTGTAATCTCGCATATAGTATTATAAATTTACAGTATTATTTATTTATTTATTTTTTACATCCTTACTGATATTAAAAAAACCGGCCAAGTGCGAGTCGGGCTCGCGCACAAAGGGTTCCGTAGCAGCAAATATAATAAAAATCAACCTATCTCAAAAACTATAAGAGATACTTTGATCAAACCAAAAATCGTTGAAAGAGTTAATTAGCATGCATCACCTCTATTTTTTTTAGAATTTTATACCCCGTAGTTATAAAAATAGAGGGGGGGGGACATACTTTTTACGACTTTGAGAGCTGATATCTCAAAAACCGTTCACTTTAAGAAAAATGTTTTTTAGAAAACTTTATATCATTTTAAAAGACCTTTCCATTGATACCCCACACGGGTATGTACATCGAAAAAAAAAATTTCATCCCTCAGTTACATGTATGGGGGGCCCCACCCCCAATTCTTTTTTTTACTATTTAGTATCATATTTTTGTAGCGGTTCATACAACACATATTCCCATCAAATTTCATCACTGTAGTACTTATAGTTTCCGAGTAAATCGGCTGTGACAGACGGACAGACGGACAGACGGACAGACGGACAGACGGACATGACGAAACTATAAGGGTTCCGTTTTTGCCATTTTGGCTACGGAACCCTAATTACCTATAATTATGTGTTTATAGTTATTATTATAAGCCTTATTCTAAGCAGTTGTCGAGCTTACTGGGATTTTAACTGCTTTGGTTATTAGGGTTGGGTTGACCCAATTTTATTTTAACTATTATACCTTCTACAAGTACGTGAGTAGATACTTATTGAAATAATAGCATTTAATTCTCAAAAATAGTACAGGTAATAACTTTTATTCGCGGTGTAATTGAAAAAATTTTTTATTATCTACTACTATTACTAGACTTGAAACAAAGACCTTTGTGTTGGCCAAGGAAAATTACCTTCTACCTTCCCGCGGCAATAAGGAAGCGCTGCCATTGTACGCGTGTCTAACCTATCGTCGTTTCAGTTACAGCTTAATCCGCCTATATCCGAGATACCAATGGCGTTCGCTAGGCGTCGACGAGTCGCCTCCTCCGCGCGGTAGCTGATCCGAGTTTATGTGGAGTTTATCCGAGATTAGGCGCTCTCTGTCGCTCGGTGGGCGTGGTCCGTCCCCGCCCCGCGGTCGATGCGACGGGCGCGCGCGGCCTTATCTATCCGCGAGACGGCTCTCATCCGGCGTTCGTCACAGATAACCGCAGCGTACCTTGACTGTGACGTCATGGAACGGACTAAGATGTGCCGTTGAAGCGATGAGGATTTCGACTCCTCGTTTCATGATTTTACTGCGTTAGCGTATGCTAACCATGACAGCTGGTAATGGTTATTTTTTGAGAGTCAGATTTTTAATACGGTTTTTACGGTTTAATAGTTTTTAATACGGTACCTTTAATGTTAATTTATACTTGTAGTAATGAGCTAACAGCGACTGGTGTCTTAACTGTAAAGTCATGGAGCAGACTAAGATGTGCCGTTCAGGCAATGAGGATTTTGAAGCCTGTTCGTTTAGACTCATGAAGCAATTCGTTTGACAGTGATTTTTCAGATATTGAATAAAAATTTCACTTTACCGAATAGCACTATGTATAACACATATATAAACAATATACTTTCAATATAATACATGGAGACAAATTAGACAAATCATGCTTTGTTGTTTCGTTTTTGTAGTTTTTTAAAATCGATTTCATTTCCATGTAAAATACTTTCGATTACCAGAAACAATCGAAATTATTTCATTATAGGACATCTCTACAATTGTCAAAATCGAACTGTCACAGGGATTATCTCATCTTAACTGAAATGGACTATAGTGTATCTTAACTGTAACTTCATAAAACTAACCAGAGACACAGTACCTTAAAACTTTTACTAAACGTTATTAGGTACCATGTCTCTGGAACTAACATGGACTAAGATGTGCCGTTTAGGCGATGAGGATTTCGAAGCCGGTTCGTTTCATGCTTTACAGCAGCTGTCATGGTTATTGTTTGATAATCAAATGTATTTTTAATACAGTACTACTATATTTTTTACCCCTAGTAATGAGCTAGCAGGGACGAGTGTATCTTAACTGTGACGTCATAGAACAGAGAGAAAGATGTGCCGTTCAGTAGCGGTACCATGAGTTGGCTATCGAAAACTTACGTACGTTAAAAACCTATCGAGTTGTTTTTTTTCATACGACCGATTTTAGTTCTTAGCGTAACGACCAGGGGCGCTGTACAAGTTTTTCATAGACATATTTACGTAGGCGATATCGAATCCGTAACTTTAAAACTCATGGTAGTGCTACAGAACTATGAGTATTTCGAGGGCTGATCGTTCCTGTTGATGGGTTTACAGGTGTAAAGGTTATTTTTTTGTATTACTACTATAGTAGCACGGATAACATAAATAGTAGTAAACTGGTGGAGAGCGACTAGCCTTGACTTCGACGTCATGAAACGACAGCTAAGATATCGATGAAGCAATAAGGACATTGAAGCCTATTCGTTCGCTAGTTTTAAAGGACTCATGGTACTCATTTTTGTTTTTCATTCGGAATTGGTTGTATTTTACTACTGTAGTAGTAAACTGGTGGTGACTAGCGTTCAGCTTTAATAATGACGTCAAGTAAAAAACACTACGTAAGATATGAAGGCCGTAAGGATTTCAAAGGCAGTTCGCTCGATAGTTTTTCATAGATATTTTTTTATTTCCAGTCTGGTTCGGTGGAACAGTGGTTAGTGACCCTGGCTGGCGGTTCCAAGGGTATGATTCCGACTTGATGAACATCGGCAATTGTTCCGAGTCTGGGTGTGTTCTAAATATACCTAATTTTTTTTTCTGTATCCACAGGCGTTCCTGATATCCGTAACACAAAAGCTTAAGCTACTTACCACTATCAGATTGGTGTATGTGAAGTTGTAAAATATTTATTTATTTATGTTTTTATCACTATACTAGCGACCCGCCCTCGCTTCGCTTCGGTATACCTCTATATCTATATAAAATGTTACATTAAAATATAATATTTATTATCAGGTACTTATTTACCTACGAAACGAATTTAAAGCGAATTAAAAATTCCTTCAAGTTAAAATCAAAGTGGCAACCACGCGACTTTTTTCTAATACTTGCATTTTTAAATTCGTGATATCTTCCGAAAGAAATGTCCGAATTGAATAATTCAAAAAGTTATTTAAAGGTACTGAAGCCGTCTTGAATATAAAGAAATTTATTTTGATAAGGATTAATACCAAGGTACAAATAAAGAGCCTTTTCCAGCGGCGACATATAAATTAAATTTTTAGAATAAAAAACCGCTTACTGTGACATAACTATAATATTTAGACATATGCAGTCGCGACACTTTTTTTAGATAATGTAGAGTTCTGCAAAGTCGTAGTAAATGATTTTATTCTATCATCAATAGTTTTCGCAGCGCACGCGACGTAAGTAATTTTTCAGGTCATTTTTTTACACCTTGGGTTACATTATTGGAGTTTTAGTAAGGATCCCTAATTTTTAAAAAAAATATAATATAGCCTATGTTACTTCTAAATAATGCAGCTTTCTAATGGTGAAAAAAATATTGCAATCGGTCCAGTAGTTTTCGAGTTTATTCATTACAAACATACAAAAATACAAATCTTTCCTCTTTATAATATTAGTATAGATTGGTGATAACGACTAGTGTACCTTAACTCTGAACCTTAACTCTGACGTCATGTAAAGGCGAGTAAGAAGTGCCGTTTGCTGCGATGAGAATTTCAAAGCCTGTTCGTTGACTGGTTTTACTGATGTCAAGCTTTTTTAGACGTGTTTACTACTATAGTACTGAAGATATACATCATTCGTATCAGCAAGTAAGGCACGTTACGAAAATTTCGATGCCTGTAAGACTGCAATTTTGTTTAGTACCACTTTTTTAGTATCTAAAATCTTCTCCGTCTTCAATTTTGTCTACTAGTAAGTATTCAGATTAGTAGTTTATTGCACTTTATCAAATTAAGTACATAATAAGATGTTAACAGTAAAAGGTATACAAGTGACACACTGCAAGGGCATGGAAATCTTATAGGTAGGCTATGAACTTAAAGTAATCAATAGGAAATTTATCATTAAACTAGCTGTGCCAGCGACTTCGTTCGCGTTTCCCCCGTTTTTTACACATTTTCCATTGTATCTTTGCTCCTATTGGTCGCAGCGCGATGTTATATAGCCTAAAGCCTTCCTCGATAAATGGTCTATACAACGCAAAAAGATTTTCAAATCGAACCAGTAGTTCCTGAGATTAGCGCGTTCAAACAAACAAACAAACAAACAAACAAACAAACTAACTCTTCAGCTTTATAATATTAGTATAGATAATTCGTCCACATTATAGTAACCTTTGTTACTTAGCAATGCATTTAAATGTTCATTGGCAATCTTATAGCAAACTGATTTCTGTATAAAGCAATCGACAATTTGACTTAAAAATATATATATTTAAAGATAGTTATAGATCTCTTCCATGCAACTTGTTATATTATTTTTCCTGATTAATGTAGGTACTAGGTATAAGATTAAAAGGCAGATACGAAAGTAAATAATAGCTACAGTTTCTATCTGAAGGTCGACTGTTCAATACTAAACTGCACTGTAGCTGCCTTGCATGCATGCATAATGCATTAATTAGTCATAGCAAATAAGCAGAATCGTTATACCAACAATATATCTAGATACAAATAGTTATGAATATATCCTTTGGTACACTGTGACTAATACTATGGAATTTGTTTGATCGGTAAATTGCATTATCTCCAGTTAAAATATGTATAATGATGGGAGTACAACATTGAATAAAATATCACATACTTAACTACATTGTTCTGACTCTGACCTAAGTAAGTTGTGTAAGCACTTGTGTTACGGGTATCAGAAACAACTGTGGTAGGTATTAAAAACACACCAAAACCAGGAACAAATATCGATGAACATCGCACCAAATAAATATTTGTCTCGAGATGGAATCGAACCCAATACTTTTGGCTCAAAAGATCGAGACAATATTCAATACGCCGTCGAGCCGTTCAAAATAGAAAGTTCACAGCATATATGTTGACTAATAATAGTTTCCATTCGTTAGGATGCCAGATAAGTAAAACATGCTAATCATTTAATGCATAACAATAGTTTGGCATGAAATGGCAAATATAAATTAATGCGGCTTACTTTCCGGGCCAATATCACTAATATACTACTCCAAAATAATCAGACCTGATAATGTAAACGAACATTCACACCTTCAGAAACTAGAGCAATCACGTTGGCTGAAATATGACCTCTTTATGTTTTACTTCGACCAGGCCGTGATATAAAACATTTTATATCTTTTTCCAAATTGAAATCTAGTTCAAACAGACAATCTCAAGCTCCGAAAAGGTCAGCACACTTTCAGTGCACAAGTGCGTACGCAAAAATAGGCCTAATAAGACTCTACCTCAATGGATCGTTTGACTCATATTTCCGAGCGTAAGACCTTAACTGTAATCATGCACTAGCTGACCGAGCATTCAAGATTGCGTGAGACAATGTAAGTAGGAGGCGGCGGGCGGTGGGAGTACCCCACCACGGGGGTCCCTCCCGATGCGAATTTGTTATCTTCAAGTAATACGGCGGAGATTAATTCTCGCGGCATGCTAATTTTAATACATTAGTATTAAAATTAGTCGCATGTATGGGATGGCGCGTATAATTGCGCGTTACTGAGTATTTTAAGTAGAGGCGGGACGGTAGAGGTCGTGATTTGGGTTGGCTAGTAGTTGGTGTACGTGGTGAGACGACCAGCGGATGTCTTTGACAGCGCTTTGTAGGGACAATACGTCTCGGCATCCGAATCTGACTTTCTTTAGTCAAACACTTACTTAACTTCGCATGTACGAAGTGCGGTGCGTTGTGTAATCGCTCAGTAATAGTGCCATAGACGGGTGCAAATTACCATCGAATGAGCAAAAATTATCTACACAATCTTATAATAAAAAAAAACAAAAGTATATTTCTTTACGCAAACGGTTTGTTAGCGGCTATGCAAACGCCGTGTTCTATAAATCGTTTTGTAGAGTAGAGCAAACCATACCAGTGAACGTAAGATCTACTCGATCTGACACTACAATAAAAAAACAATTTTTAACAAAAGTATAGACTACTGTCTAAAGTCATCCCTTTAACGCAAAGTAATCGCCTAATCATCAATAATCCTCAGTCGAATAAAAAGCGGATTTCAAACTAACAAAAGAATTGTAACCACCTACAGTTAGTTACCCAATTCAAAGCACTATCGAATTTAAACCTTAATTGTACAATAATAAAGTTTAAACCGAAATGAATGTTTTGCTTTTGGATACATCATAGCCCGCTGTGAAGATCTAGGCATCGTAAAAAATACGATTTTAGACTTTCGCGTTCCATTACACTAAATATTTGTCTTTATGGGTCTACACGCGTTAATAGGAGTAGCAAATTACATAGCTACTTACTGCCCGACGTTTCGACTGGGTTACACCAATCGTGGTCGCTCGCGTGTAGACCCATAAAGACAAATATTTATCGTAAAAAATAAATGGAATTGGGATTATAATTGATGAAATGTCATTTGATTGCATTCTTATCTACCTGATTCTTCGACAGATATCGTGGTTAGCCATATTAGTGGAAGTGTGGATCTAAATGAATTGCACATTCATGAAAATCTACTCTCATTTTCTAAGAAGCACAATAAAAAATAATTATACTTGTATAAATAAACACAGATTTTGGTAAAAATATGAACAGAATATATTTAAATAATCCTATATTTTGGTACAAATTACTAGATTTTTGGCAACAATTAACTCTTAAAACTGTACCAGTACCTACTAGATACACTATTTCTATGGTGTAGTTGGTAACAAATAGACAATACCCAGTTATATATAAATGTCGTGGCACGGCATGACTCGACCCTTGCATTCATCAATTCTATATTTTAATTAAATTTTAATTTCCTTTTTTACAATTTTTATTATTTATTTATATTTCTGTATATACAGATTCAAGAGTATGGCTTAAATGTAATAAGAAACATTTCGGATTCTGCTTAGACGTAGGAAAAGCCATGAAATTAAATTCACGAACAGTTAATCTCTGTACGATAGCCTTAATATTAAGATGGCAAACAGCTACAGCAAAACGTGCTCAGGAAAATAGGTTTGCTTGTACAAATAATGCTCAGTTATTGAATTGACAGTCAAAATACGTATCTATACTAATATTATAAAGCTGAAGAATTTGTTTGTTTGTTTGAACGCGCTAATCTCAGGAACTACTGGTTCGATTTGAAAAAATCTTTTTGCGTTGTATAGACCATTTATCGAGGAAGGCTATATAACATCACGCTGCGACCAATAGGAGCAAAGATACAGTGAAAAATGTGTAAAAAACGGGAAAAACGCGAACGAAGTCGCTGGCACAGCTAGTGTTAAATATATATTGCTTTACCTTGTACTAACCTCATTCCACCAACCTATTTTACGAATGGAAGATTAGACATTACCTACTTAAAGTGCAGTAATCCCAATCTAATCAAGAATCTAAAACAATTTGGTCGTACAAAACGATTTACCCGCGTTCAAAAACCGGAGCCGATTCCGTCGGCCGGCCCCAGAATGCGACGAATTTGACAAGTCACCGATTTTTTATCTCAGTACCAGATTATCTGCTTTCTTACTCCACTCGATCAATCTTATCGAGACCGCTGTGGCATCTTCCAATATCTAAACTCTGAACTACTTAATCGATTTTGAATCTTAGTTCGGTGGGATTAGTGAGGGTTTTCGTCTGTAATTAGTTAATGGATATTGAACTGTGATGGCCGAACGCGGCGGATCATCGCTGGATTCCGGGAAATTCGCCCCGCGTGAATACCTGCCTTACAGGTAAGCGGTTGATGGAAGGAACGTTTAGACATGGCTTGATAGAACACTTGTTAGTGGTATTCGGTACTAAAGGTTCAATGCATTATTTATTATCTATCACAGATAAGTATATTTTAACCAAGTCTTTTAATAAAGTAATAATGAAAAAAAAAATCACAACAACCCGTCTCGTCACGTTTCCCACAGAGGTGAAAAGTGGATCGCTGGAAGTAATCTCTGCCTACCCCTCTGGGAAAAAGGCGTGATACTATGTATGTATGTATGTAAAAAAAATTAAAGTGAAACAGGTTCCGTTCGATTTCTCTTACTTATCCAATTAACCTAACTTTAAAATGAACTTAAGCTGAAAATATAAGAGGCACAGTTAAAAACTTTTAATTTTCACGTTTAATCGTTATATCAATGTTCATTATGATTAGCGTCAAATCAACACATTTTAAACATCAAAATATTTTATATTGCAACTCACATCAACATATTCAATTCTACCATATATTTTCAGCAGACATTAAACACAAAGAATCTCACTATTTTTATTATTACAGAGTCAAGCAAGAAGCCAGCTGTTTTACTATTCGTAATCACAATTATATTTACAGAGATTTTGTCTTCAATATAAGGAATTGAAAATGTTCTGCCCTGTGGACACAATATTATAATGGATTCGTATAAATTTACGAACCAATTGAACATAACATTAATGAAATTTGTGTCAATGACGTAAGGCTCTAAAGCCGGGACCCCACAATATCGCCTGCCGTCTCTACTCACTCCGAGCTCTACGCTAATATGACTTGCCGTTTGTCGCCGCCGTGTTATGGTTGACCCGCTCCGTCCGCCCTTAAACAAACACGTTAGCTTGCGAATATCTAAAATAATAAAGTATTTATTAATACATTTGTCTTCCGAGAACTAGCTCTTTGCAGATTAGTTGGAAATCAGGTGTTTATTTTATTTTTAAAAAAGGCTACAACGAATCTTGAAATCCGATGCATATTCTTAAATTATTTATACAATAATATAAAGGTGCCTTACGTATTTACATAACCCCAACTCTACATTACTATATACTTACAAGCTTAGGTACTCAATGATTTGCTTGGGTAATTACTCTCAAATCCAACTAATTGTAATGTTCAAAACAATCCAGTATATTGGTCGTAAAATAATGTTATATCCGAACACTATTCTTGTGAAATCTATATGCGTTAAGTTACCAATGAGTAACATGACCAGACGTCCCGTTTTGAAGTAATAATGGAATAGCAATATTGTCCTATTATTGGCCGAAAAGGCTAATATTGCCCAGGGTTCAAATATGGTCACATTACCCATGAGTAACGGGAGCTCTACCTCAGTTTCAGTCCAACCCTCACCAGAGTATTTAACTTAGAATCGCTTAACATTACACCAAACAAACCATACAATTACTCTAACCAGCTCCCACTTCCGTACATAAATAAAAACAAGCCCAATTTACGATCGAGTATCTCAAACGGCACCTGTATATTCGTCGTACGTTACGTACGCATTCTATTTGCAATACATTTCTCTTAATACACTTTATTACGCCTCATTCGTTGTATCTCACATACGAATTGCGTTTAAACGCAACTTTATTATTTCTCAAGGCGGGCACAGATGCGGCACACGAATAATTTGCAGATACGACGATGCTACGGACCGATACGGAATATGGGAGTATGAGTAAAACGAGACAGATGGGGAAAGCGTCGCGACACGGCATTTCAATCTGAGAAACGTAATTTTTGCATGGAATAATAAATAATGAGGGTATGGACGAATAGTGGGACTACAGAGCTATCTTGAAACAAAAGCTTGCGTTAAATGCTCTTGGCATAATTTGGTAGTTGAAGATATTTATGTATGAGGTAAATGCAGTAGTTTTAAGCTTTAATGAAAAATATTTTTTAACATGACTTACGCAGTTGTCGGCAGATGGAGTGCTTGATAAGACAGGTAACATAATAATACTTATAGTAGATTTTTTATGCAATTTATATACCAAACACAGTCCACATCTTTCATTACGGAAACTTTACTCAAAAGTTCCTGAATCAAAACAACAACTTTCTAGACAGTTTATATGAATAGGTATTAGATATAACTAGTAATGTCGAGTAGCCTAGTAATGGTGACGATGAATAGCTAAGACGCCGCAATCAAAACGACATTAGCCATCACAAGTTCATTAACAATCTTCCCATTTCTAAATCACGACATCGCAAACATCCATAAAACGGTTATTACCGAAACATTCGAATCGAACTAAGTATTTTTAAGCGTCGCCAAACGGAGCGGAATCGGGAACGCGATTGATCAGAGAGCCCTCAAAGGAAATAATCTTCGACGGGGTGCATTAAAATATAAATATGATCGTTAGCAAATCATTAACCAGTACATTTTCCTCTGCTCCGAGCAAATAGCGCTCGCCAATGTCGGCAAAAATGTAAGCAAATACGGATATCGGTCGTCTTTTAATTAGATACGACGTGCTGTTTGTGTTTGGTAACGGTACAGATTATGTTTGCTTATTGACGACATTTTTATACTCTTTTGAAATAAGTATAGAAGCTTGTTGAAGTAATCATAATTTATTTATTCTGATTTCTGCCAAAAACTTATAATATTATAAACTAGGAGGAATAAATAGCAAATTGAAATGGACATTATTTTTGTAGATATGTCAAGTCAGACAAGTTTCTTTTAGGATAGCTTAAATACTACAATAGATACAATAACTACATACATAACAATAAGATACTGCAGTTTCTAATAAGTTAAAATATTTTGATACAAAATTATATCAGCTTCTGCTATAGGTAATTTTGCGTCTTTATTGCAAAGTTAAACAACTGAAGATATGCCGAAGCAGTCGAGAGAATCCTCGTTTTAACTAAACAAAAACAATCTATTCCCGAAATTGCAATCTCCAGAACCGCCTTTAAATTTATAACCACAACTTTAAGGGTCCTCGCGGACATTTGAATGTTTTAACATTACTTAAGTCCCACTCTTCGTTTTGTTCGAGGGAACGGGAATCATCGTAATGCTGGTAATTACGCGGATTCAGCGAATTACTCGGTCATAAGTAAACAAACGGAATGCCCTATTTACAATCGTAAATTTCAAGTGGCCCTCCACAATGCCGAAGCTCAGCGCTCCAGAGGTTTTCGTGGCTTCCAAGAAAAATAGTGGGGGTTTATGAACTTTGGAAAGTCGAACATGTAAATGAGATCCAAAGAAGTTATGACACCAAAATTCTTTCTACACTTCGATTTCCTTTTCCTTTTACATTATTATCCTTTACCTACTTTGGTATTAGGTATATACCTCAAAATTATGAAAAATCATAGTACCCATTGTCTTTTATTTGCAAATACTACACACACATTTGAATGTGTTTGAGACACTCTCAGTAGTGTCCAGTAAACATGAGCCCTCAAAAGAGATCGAAACGACGGGTTACCGACCCCTAAGAAACAATTATGTAAAATCTTCTTATACGCGAGATTTATGCTTAACATTAGTTTTATTTCAAATGATCTAATTCTGCCGCTCTTACCATACCCTTTCTTTGATAAAACTATTACAAAAATAAAATAAGTGTGTTCTTGATTGTAAGTCATACCTTCAGAATGAAATAAGTTAGTATAACGATTAAAAGAGTACTTAGAAATCGAAACAACTGTCAAAACACTCGTAAGAAAGAAATGAAATTTTCATTAACGTTACATTACTGTAAGTAGGAAAGATTTATGGATTGTTGACATTAAAAATTGTAATTAAAAGAGACATCAATCATAAGCCGTCGCTCCGCACCAATCACAATGGGCTCGTAAGCCCTGTTCCGTTTGATCAAAAGAAATGACAATGATACTAAACTACCTAACGACTCAAATCAAATACATTATCGCCCTTATACTGAAACGATAATAAAAAAAACTAGACCAAGCTGAAATTCAGGAATGTGCTTAGTGAGATTTGTATTTGAACTTTCTTGATCATAAGAGATTTTTTTTTATTCTTCATTCAACTCCGGTTACTCCATCACAGTAGTCAGATTTTTTTTTATAATAGGCAAACAATATGACCTCACTCTACCTGATGGTAAGCGGTAGTGAGATCCAAATATGAGGTCAACAGACACAATACATCATATTGAGCCTGTCGCACTCACCCTGAACGCCTGCTTAAATGCCGTTTCACATATCGTCGGCTTAGAGTGTAAACCTGCTAACTCCATATTAGGTACATTTTCAGGAGAGACGATTGGGTTGTGTACTTATTTTCACACTTTCGAATGGTATAAATAACGTATTAAAGTAAAAAAATGGATTTGGCAGGTTTACACTCTAAGCCGACGATATGCAAAAAAAAACTTCCTTGACTTCCAAGAATTGGTTCAGGTGATTTATAAGAGATTCCTATCCCTATGTATTACTAAACACAAGCATAATATTGTACTGTGAGCTTTGTCAGTAAACAACTAAAACGTTATCTAGACAGAACAGACAGAAATCTTAAAAATAATAGCAATTAGCAGTGGACCGTTTCAGCAGATTTGTTTCACTCCGCTTTCATATAACGACGAACGCCGTTTTGTCGCGTTTAATTATAACAAGCAGAGGGAAGAGCAACTTAAACATAAACAGATCAAGTATCTGCCATGAGCGGTACAATTCCGTCGTATTTACAACAGCACAAGTGATATAAAGGTGGGGACTTAGATGAGCGGAAATGAAAGTATGGTCTACTAACTCTCCGCCCTAGAGTCCGTCGGCGGGTTGTCGTTTATCCAGCATAACATTACTCTAGCTAAGTCGGATAAAAGAAGCAAATGTCCTTTTACACGCTCTGTCCAGTCCAAGTGCCAATTTCATTCGAATTTGTTTGAACGCTAGCAGGTAGTACTGGTTCGAATTGAAAAAATATTTTTGAGTTAAATAGACCATTTATCCAGGAAGGCGTTAGGCTCTATAACATCAGACTGTGACCAATAGCTGGAGCAAAGAAACAATGGAAAATGTATTAAAAACGGGGGGGGGAAAGCGGACGCAGTTGGTAGCACAGCTAGTTTATAATATTAGTAAGAATTTAATGGACTCGTAGCCCTCAGTCATCTACAAGGTATTTTTCATTCATGATCCAGGTACCATGCACCGCATCAAAAATAAACTTCTAACTTCTGGCTAATTCATGTCTTCATGAGTGACATGACGTGTCTTCATAAGTTTTGCATATATCACTCAGACTATCCAGCAAGAATAGGCCCGGATCTAAGGGGAGGCAAACTGTAGCCTTCCTTACAAACCGTAAGTGGGACAATTATTTCATAGTATTGGATAGCATATAGTAGAGCAACAAAGAACTCGATTTCTTTGTAAAGTATAGTGAATAATTTTACAATTGTAATTTAATGGGACTGGTATGATAGATATTTTCACACGTTGTAAAAACGAAACATATTACCGATATTTCGTAATTTTAAAACCTAAAAAATGTGGCACTTTAGCCACATACTGAGGGCCTACCATGAGTTGGCTATCGTAAACTTACGTAAGTTAAAAACCTATCGAGTTGTTTTTTTCATATGGCCGATTGTAGTTCTTCGCGTAACCACCAGGCGGCGCTGTACAAGTTTTTCATAGACATATTTACGTAGGCGATATCGAGCGCGTAAGTTTTAAACTCATGGTAGCCCCACTGATTGTCTAATGAACATCTCGTTTCCGCTTTCCGCTCGCTGCGAGCGAGCAGCCCAGTGGCTGTGTAGCTTGCAAGCTAAATGGCGTCGCAGCCGCGGCCGGCTAATGAAATAAGATCCCAGTTCGGAGCTAAGGAATGGCGGAATTAAAACTACATAAATGAGCGCTTCAAATGGGAAATTTCAGAGAGCGCGGATACAATTTGCCGCTAGTGTTTCTGTCTTTGCGTTCGCGGATCGATCCCGTTGATATTGTTTCACATAAACCTTTTGACATTTAAAGCACATACCGTATTGTACCTTATAATACTTTTTCAAGCGCCTCGTTAAATATTTCTAGATACTGATGGGTACTACTTACTATGAAGTACGATCGCAAATCTGAACCTAATGAGAATAAACTAGTAGTAACCTTGGTTACGCAATAGTTATGCAATTATCAAGAATCGATGTACAACATACAAAAAATAATGCAGCAAATATACATCCATATTTAGAATATATTAAACTATACTAATAAATACTACACTAACACCAAACTACTAACTAAATAATATGTTCTAAATATAGAAATATTATGTTTGGCTCTTAGCGTAACAAAAATTTGAGCATGTGAAATTGTCATTCAACATCATCGGCTTAAGCCGGGGTGTGAGTGACAACGATCATTTAATTGCTTAAGATACTATTTAACACAGTACACACACACTTACTTGAATACATTTTTCTATAAAAAATATAAAGTTTACTAATGTTTGAAATAAAACTAATTTTACGGATTAAACTTGCGTGTATTGATACTCTAAACATTATTTAGAGATCCGACGTTACTAATATTTTGACGCCCACTCCAAACGCAAGTCATGCAAACCTGGACAATTCTCTCTTCTTATATCTTTGAATTTAGCTTCAATCCCACGCAATCTTGAGCCTTTCTAAAAATACCAAAGCCATTAGAGTAAGTCGATAGAACCAGAGCAGAGTGACTGAAGAATGAGGCGGCCCTGAAAAAAATAACAGTCAAAGGTTATGGTTTTATTCAAATACGAAGCTCTATCTAATATTAGTGCTCCTGTCTGTTGCACCAACAGTCAAAGATTCGATTCCCATTCGGGACAAAATTTTTGTGTTATTTATATATTTAAGTGTTTTGTGTGACATTTGTTTTTGATATTACACACACGTCTTCATTACGCATGTACCTGGGCAACTTAGTTCGCAATCGGAACAATATAATATGTGATGTTGTGTGACATTTGACTGGCTCGGTGGAACAGTGGTTAGTGACTCAGGTTCAAAACCTACGGTTCCAAGAGTCGTGGGTTCGATTCCCACTCGGGACAAATATTTGTGTGACGAACATCGGTGTTTGTTCCGTGTCTGGGTGTATTATTAAATATATTTAAGTTTATTTGTGTATCCACTGTTGATCCTGATTTCCGTAACACAAGTGCTTAAGCTACTTACCACGGGATCAGATCAATGTATGTGATGTTGTGTAATATTTATTTATTTATTATTTATTTATTTAATTAAGAGTATCAAGGGTCAGTAAGATTTCCTGATCAGCGTCCAAATTCGCTTCCATCCAAACCTCGGTGTGCGGTTCTTACCGAAACGGCACAGAATTAACATAATAAATCTGCGGGGCCCATCAATCAGCCAGATGACTGCTCTCAAAGGCTTCCTAAGCCCTCACTTTCATCTGGACAGAGCGACAATCGTAATTATGCACGGGAGTGCGTTAATTTACTTTTTGCGTAACGGCGAATCTTTTTGAATATAATTGAGTGTCTTTTGAGGTGGTGGTAGGTAGAGTTTACAATACATTAGGGTAATGGAGGTGGTAAGGAAATCTCAATGACAAGCTCAATCTCAGAAGCACCTATCTAGATACAGCTAAATTTATCAGGTTTAAGTAGTGTGTTTAAAGTAAATAGACTATACGTTTATGATATTATAGACCGTGCAATTTTAGGGGTTGTTTTCCCGGAGTAAAATTATTTTATTTTGGTAGCACAATAGATTTGTGCAGTTCTTTTTTATTAAAATTAATAAATGCCGGTTTTACGTAAGGTATAACTGATACTCGAAAGCACGTTCGAACCGCTTTATGACTTAGGGCGTAGAGCTTTCTTTAGCTTTGAGCATCGATTTCATGCGGCAAGCAGAACCTGATTATGTCACATCTTACAAAAGAACGATAATTTCTCTCGTTTTCGAGTTGGAAAATTATTGTTTTGAAAATTAAAAAAAAAATTCAAGGATGAATTTACTTTACTGATTCAATAGTATTACTAAAGGCAAATCGTTCTGCCACGGAAAAACAACCATTAAAATTTCACGGTGTATAATATCTAACGAAGCATTTTTTTTCTTTAACTCAGCCTGACCAACAATTAAGTGAGTTTCGCTAATACTTTGGATTCAATTATCCTTATAAATTCATAATTTATCAATTTACAAATTTTAGATTAAAATGACAAATGAATTTTATTGAGTACCTATACTGATTGCTTCTTAATAAAAGCCCCCTCATCCAGCTATCGTAAGACGACCGTAACAATTAGCTTTCATATTACAAATACATTAAACAAATACATCATCAGCCTCGGATTAACAACTCGCATCCACACTCCTAACCAGAGGCGCAACGAACCAACTTATCTTACTTAAGCCTAACTTGGTATTTAGTTAAACCTAAGCGAGTTGTTTGCACACACGCCTCAGTGGCTGTTTGATTGTTTTAGGCGCAGGTACGCTGAGCCCGTGTGAAATATGTCGCTACTTACTGTTTAAGCCAAGTTACACGGCGGGCTTAAGTTTTACAACTTAGATATGCCGTGTGTATGGGCGAGCTACGAACTTAGTTGGGCGGTGTTGGATTCGGAGCGGTGAAGAAAAGTGCTAAGCTAGGTTTAAAATGTCTTATGGTAACTTTTGATTGAGCTTTAAAGCTGAAACTGATTTTTAATATTGGTGGAATCCCTGTGGCCTTTTAACGGTTTTCCCTTATCGACCCTTTGCAATTATATAGAATTATTACGAGATTGCTTTGTAATTCGATGACTATTTAAAAATATACTATAGTATATTTGACTGGCTCGCTGGAACAGTGGTTAGTGACCCAGGTTCACTACCTACGGTTCCAAGAGTCGTGGGTTCGATTCCCACTCGGGACTTATATTTGGGTGACGAACATCGGTATCATAACACACCCAGGCACAGGACGAACGCCGATGATCATGGTATATTTAAGTATATTTGTGTATCCACTGTTCATTCTGATATCTGTAACATAAGTGATTAAGTTACCACGGCATCAGATCAATGTATGTGATGATGTTGTGTGTAATATAGGTAACTTACTTTGTAACCTACTTTGTATGAACAAATCTTTCATGTTCGAGCGGTCGATTAAAGTCGTCCTTGTCACATAGCATGCTAATTTAATTTAAAATCCTAGATTATTCCAATCCTTTAATACTAAAAATACCTTTGCCTCCTTCACACTAGCTGACAAATCTATAAGTTTCACCATATTAGACCGAACCAGTACACGCTACGAATGATAATACTGTAGATACTTATACTTACATTATCTCCGGTCCTTTGCTGCATTGTATTTTCCGCGCTAACTTAGTTGCTTCGCCTAACCGCTTTATCGCGTATCGATTGGAGAGGCACACCGGCAAAATAATAAAACGATACCGACGCTCGCATAAAACTCCGCTCCACATTAGTCGCAGGGAGTTTAATTTACGAAGTTATTATGTACATTGAAGAACACAGTGCAGAAGTTTAAGTTTGTAGAAAACGTTTTACAGGAAGATGAATCTTAATGAGTGTGTTCTGAATGGCCGAAAAAATTAATGTTAGTTGTTTATCGACCTAAATGATATGTTTTTTATTTCTTGATGTTGAAGATATTTTTATTCTTAATATGTCTACTATTCCACAATCATTCGTAGGATAAAAATTAATCCTTATTTTTTCCAATTTATTTTCCTTTATTCATACTATGCAAGTGCAAGTAAGTGATCATACTTATAACTATATCGACGCACACTCCACATATCTTCATTAATCGATAATGATTATATGTAGAGTCAATATAATCGATGTGCTCTAGCATCACAATTCAGAAAGGTATGTAGGCAAAATAAACAAACGCAAAACGCGCCCTCTGCGTCACCGGCTCCCGATCGCCAATAAGCAAACACGGCGCGCAAAGTCGGAGTATTTAACTTAATTTTTGTGCTTCCACCGGGTTAATTGACAGAGACGCAGCGGAATGTCGTCACAAAAGAAGCACTTAAATGAATGATGGCACTCCACCGGCTCAAAATAAACTTATCTCCACCGGGCAAGGGTTAAAATCATTTAAAAGCACGTAATTGTACGGGGGGCTGATGTGGTTGATTCAATCAGGCGCCACTGTTCCGCTTATAATGTTATTTGTCGAGTTTTTGAACGGATGTCGCTGCACATCCTTAACTTACCTTACAACCTTGTACATCAATTTTGTACCAATATCATCGTGTAGTAAAGGTAATGCAGCGCGCAGGGCATAAAACGACTTTTACTTAAAGTAAATAAGCACAACTCGGCATGTAAAACGCCTGAATAGACGTAGACGTAGTATTTTACAACGATTTTTTTTCATTTATTATCCATAATTAAGAATTACGTCAACTAAATATGGTTGGATTTCGAACAGAAACCCTTTGCATAAATAAAAAATTAGATACACATATAAAATGGCAGTTTACGTGGCTTCGTACAACCGATACCCGAACCCAAACTCATGTACAACTTACCCGACTCAACAACAGCGCCACGTCGTCAAAGCTCACATTATAATTGAAATAACTGAGATTTTTTGAACATCAACTTTGCCCGGAGAAATTGCAGAATTCGTTAATTAAGAAGATTCGCTTTTAATTATGGGCATTTGTAAGACAAAGCGCTACTTACGACGTGAAGTTACTTCAACATTTAATTAAGATATTGACTGGTTCTTTGAGGCAGGTGGCACGTGCCCTAATCTTCGGAGACGATTCATTTTTTGAGATAAAGTCCCATGTTGTTCGTAAAGAAATATTATGTGAACGGTAAAATTCGGTTAATTAAGCGCTTTTGAAGTTTACGCAGTATCGTCAGTGTCAAGGGTCTTTAGCGTCGGTATTAAATGTTTGGATTGACTTAGTAAAATATATTTATTTCGAAATATTACATTTAGTTGTATACGTAATATTTCTTATAGTAATTTTTTGTATAAACACCGAGACAAATATATTTCTTGAAGTAATCACCTGCATTTTGGAATGATTAAACATATTAATTTGAACCATCATTCAATTATGTTACTCTATACTACAATTAAAGCTTGGTTAGTTTTAAATGTGTAGTGTTCGCGCAAATAATAGACAATACTGTAATTAAAGTTAAGTTAATCGCTTATCTTCTATCACTTTGGTAATAAATCCACAATTATCCTGTCTTTTTAACCCAAATGCTATTATACTAATATACATTATACCGTATAATGATTACGTAGTACAAGACAGATGCCACCAGACGCGGTTGTAAGCAAAATACAAGTCTAAATTATGCGATGGCACTCTACTAATCCGCTGAATAAATTAATAGTACATTAAGCATCAATCCTCGAATCGCATTAATAAGTTTATGTAGTAGATCGTTAAATTGGGTCCTCGCCCCGCAATTTATTTAAGAATGCTATGTAAATTTGAACACGGCTCTTTGATCGTCCGCGTCGAAAGTCCAAACAAAAAGTTCCGCAGAAAAAAACGTACCGGAGCTTAAGAAAAATAATGATTTAATCTTACTTTTCGCCGTCGCGCATATAAAAGCGGCGGGCGCGAGGGCGGCCGAATCGTTTTTAATCTTTGCTTTGTAAAGGTGATTATGAGAGATTATAGGTTTGGAAGTATGGCTGAAATTTCGTGGCTAGGGAGGCACTCGTTGGCGGTATTTTTTGGGCGCCGGGGTTGTGGTCGCGCCCCCGCGTTTCTCAACTTTTCCGTATTCTGCGACTCAAAGGAAAGGCTTTATTCGTTTTGTTTCGCCTCCGCGGATGGATCGCTCCTACTTAGAGGATGAGCTGCGGTCTTAATTACGCAGAAGACTTATAATAAGACTGATTTTCGTATTTATTTGGTTATTCCAATGATTTGAAACGTTTGACCTGATAGTTAAACTCTTATTGATCCGATTTTTTTTATAAAACAAGATCAATTACTTCTACACTCCTAATAAGTTTTTAAAGGGTAATCTAAGTTTAAAACCAGAGATTGTAAACAAGGTAAGTGTATGTTTACATCAATTTATCGGTGTTTTTCAAAAGTTGATAAAATGTACCTACGTAGTTTCAACTTCACCCCATAGTCCTGACTCGATACTATGGGGAGCCCGAGACTCACTAACATGCTTTACGACACGTAATATATACGAACATTCTAATTTTCGTATTAAATACACAAACACAAATACCAACTGTATTTGTAATTAATACATACATATCCTAAACATAATTCAAAAAGACTTATAAGAAAACGTACGCAAATACTCTGGACACGTGTCGATGCCTATTCCATATCCAGTTCCCAGAAAATCAATACGTTAAAGAAGGAGAGTACCTAATAAAAATAGGTGTTACCTAAGTATACACCTTCCTGTGAAGGCGGACGCCCATTCGTCGGATCCGCAAAGCCAGGAGACAGCGTGCAGTTTTGTCATTTTTCATTACGTGACCAGATCAGCCTTTGTCATCGAAGAGTGCCCGCGATCTCGCGTCTCTGGTAGCCTTTACCTACCTCCCTATCGCTTCAACTACAACCGAAACCACTAACAGTCTAAAATCAACTCTACTGCTTCTACTTATGGTTCCAATTTAAACGTATCAAAAACATCGTAAGGCCTTTTAGCTCCGAATGAACGCTGAAGTAAAGCTTCTCTTCGTAGATGAAGAGCGGTGCCGGCGTAAGACTTGGACTCTTACTATGAATACGTAAACGTCGGATAAATCCTTTAGTGCAAAGTGTTCGTTTTACAGCACGTGATGTTAGAGGTAATGTATTATAATAAGTTTTAAGCATCTTAAACTGAAGGAAGATTTGCATGGTTATATGAAGCTGCTACGCCGTAGCGTCGTAGCTCACGTAGTATTAGGGTAATATCATTTTAGTTTCAGATTTCAATATTAATTTTGTTTGAAATATTATCTGTATTTATAACTTAATCATGAGGCACTTTAAGTTCACTTTAAAGCCAACATAAACATTGCTTTATACCTTGGTAAAATAGGTAAAGCTTATGTAACGTTTTTAAGTTCTATCGAAATAGGCCTTGATAAACTTCAAAGCTAATCATATTGTTGATGCCTTGTTGATGTTATGCTTTTTAACGGTTAATTTCTAAGAATCAAAATAAACATAGAGATTTAGCAATAATTAGGAGATTTGTAGCTTTTTTGCCCGGAAAAAAACGAAATTGGCATTTTGACGGCAATTAAGCTGTACTGAGGAATAAGCTGGTCCCACAAGTAGATGGATGTACCGTTAACGGTGGACTTAATTATATTGCTTGATCTCACCGGGCGGGGCATGGGGGGGGGGGGTCGTCTCATCTCAATCGCAAATCGGCCATCTTGCGCCCGCCGCCCACCCCCCTCGTCCATTATACTTTTTAAGCTCCAATCTCGTTCATTTAAACGGTTGGCTTTAGATGGCAATCGCATTTTTCCACTGCAGGTCACGTCTCGACCCGTCTCCGGGCTCGAGGGCTTAAATCAACAAAAGAAAATAATAAGATTCGTTCAAATTAAAAGTGTAATGTCGTGAAAGTGCGCGGCGGGGAGAGTAGTAATCCCGCTCTTCTTCATTAGATGGCGCGCTTAGGCCGCGAGCTTAAAAACGTCGCTGGGAATTTTTCTTTATTCATAACGGAGATTAGGAGAAATGCAAATGAACCGAGGCGCAGGGCGCTACTTAGCTGTGTCAACAGTGTTTCGAGCATTCGCCGCGATCCGTGGTTTTTTTGCAATCCTCTTGCTGAAGTGTTTTTGAGATTGTTTTGTTTTTTTCAACCTCGGTTCATAACCTGCCCTAAGTTATGTTTAGATAAATATAGCTGCTACTTGAAAATACATAACACTTGCATTACTTTTATACAATGCTATACTACAATATTGTATAAATGACAAAAATCTAATGGATTCGCTTTCCACGTTACCAAAAGAATTCATGTAGGTAGAAGCTTATAAATTTATTTCCATCAAATTTTTTCATCTATCTTTTTTATTTTTTTTTTACTTATAATACATCATACTACAAACATACCACACGGCAATTTCTAATGACGAATTACTAATTGGAAAAAGATAGATATGATTGTCAATTGATTCAACAAATCCTTAACCGTTTAGCTCTTCCATCGATCTCAAATTAGCATTGTATAAATATCCATTTTCTTAGTGCCCGTGCCCGAAATGTACAGTCTTATTTTAAAACAAAACAAAGCCGCCGAAACAAAGGCACGATAATAAAGGCGAGTAGGTATTGTGGGGAATTGTATTATTTTGTATCGATCGAGCGGTTCATTTATTTGTTCATCCGGCCTTAAAGTTTATGCCGGGAACTCTTTCGCGGACGGCCTTACTCGTAGGGAGGGGATGAACGCCGCCACTATCGATAATTACAATTAGATTCTTGATTAAAAACGTAAAATATTTTCCAAAAATTGAGATGACGAATGACAGGCCCGAGTGGAAGAAATATACATGTTGCGCCGACCCCACTTAGCGTGGGAAAAGGGCAGGAGAATATTAGAATAGAATAGAATAGAATAGAATAGAATTTATTGGTCACATATTACAAGAAAAAAATAAATTTAACATAAAATAATACAAATTAACAGAACATAATATATAAAACGAATATTTAGCATCAGTGACCAACAAGGTACGTGATAATGATAATGATTTTCCAAAAATTTAACAAAGAAAACTTGACCCACTATAATATTCAACATAATCGGACTTAATTGTATTGTTTTTAAATGGTATGGACTGTTTTGCTTATAAAAAGCACATTTTCCCAAACGATTTGAAATTCGCTCTTATTAGTTCCTTAGCCAAAGTTTACTGCGATAAATCTACAACTAACTATTGCATTATACCTAACTTTCGTAGTTATCGACAACTGTAGTATTCGAGGTGCAGGTACCTATTATTTCAATTAAAAAAGTCATAGTTAGAGATTAATTGGACCGCATGATCACGAGTGACACGAGAAAAATCGTTTAGTGTATCGTTAGTACGCCAATCATTTAGTTTGTCTTGTCGAAACATCGATAACTCGTCACCATCGCAACCCCTCTGAGTATCTCGAGTATTTTTATTCGGAATTTATATCTGGCAGCGAATCCCACATTATTGTCCGGGGGCATTTATTTTCTGATGGGCATTAAAACAAACCCCTTTTTCTTCGTAGCTGCTACGAGCTGGGTTTAGAAAATTTGAGGCTACGAAGACGGGCTTATGGCTCTAGCGCGGGGAGAATAAGTAATTAATTTATTATTATTGTTTTTCTCAGATAATGCGCCGTGTAATAAATCTCGTTGTCTTTCGGTCTGTGCTTGTCTTATTGCCGACTTAAGATGGGGTTAGGTTATGGCGCTATATTAAAAGTAGATAGTATTCGTATTTTGTTACGTAATTCGTTAAGGAGGGTAAATTATATCCGATCCGATCAGGACTAGAACAATGGTACTTAAGTTAGTATTAGGTATTTTTAAAATAAATAGGTTTTACCTATTGTACATTTAAAATTTTGTAGAAGCTTGCTCTAGCTTTTTAAATATTTTGTAAAACGGTCAAAAATCTATTTTTCCATTGTTACCCGGGAATACCCGTCCTTCCAGGAATCGCGCACAGACGTGCATCACCTTACATAATCTGTTAGTATTCGCTATGTGCGCGATGATAGCGCCCATAGTAGCGACAACTATTCAGGACTTGAGATCTGTCATATCATAGCAACTAGATGTTTTGATATGTCATATCATAGCAACTAGATGTTTTGATAAAGATTTTCGACTAGTTTTTCAACACAAAATAAATAAAAATTGTATAAAGTGAGTGTGTATATTATACCAAGTTATTTTCTTACTTCACAAAAATATGAATATTATTATAAGTATTGAATTTGCATAGTTAGCGTTACGTACGTAACGTTTTTACTTACAAAATATACAAGGGAATTTATGATTATGAAAGCAATTTGACACATGAAAGCTCAGAATTATATCACATTTCTGTCACATCGTGCGCTTCGATCGATTTGCCGTCCCCCACCACCCACTCCGCACATAGCGAATAACATAGATATTTTTTGACACATTGAAAATTAAAGTAAATTTTAAAAAAATATCTATAGCTACATATTTCTAAAAAAGCATTTAATAACATTTTTTTTAACATTCAAAAGAAAGGAACGAAGAAGAACCAAAAAAATATTTTGCGTCTAAACGTTTTCGCGAAATCGTCAAACACAAAGTTCGTTTTGCCTATCAATTACATTAACACCGCTTTAGAACTGCGTTCAAGTATCTCACAGAACAAACAGAATCAGCCCTATTTACGGGATTGACAAGAGCCACTCCGGTTGACTAATTAAATTGCGATGTGTAATAATTTTTCCGCGGCCGAGTGCAGTGCCCACCGTGACCAGTGGCGCCCTCATCTGTTTGAACACTCGTTCATATCCTGCCGCAATGAAATCACCCGAATAACCCACAGGCGAATCGCTATGGAGATAGACACCATTAATTATTGAATGGTTTTAAAGTTTGGTTTTCCGTTGTAGTAAAATAAGGGACCAAAGCTGCAAAGATGGTACGCTTTGGGTGAAAATATGTAGTTAGTGCACTTATATGATTCTGAATCTAACTCGCCTTAAACAGTTAAAATTTGATAATGGAATATGCATGCTAAATGCTAAATAACTAAGTATTCGGCGGCTCTCGGGCTGATGTGGCACATGCTGAGACCTGTAGCTTCTTGACCACAACTTATAGTCCTTGTCTATGTGTGATTTGAGATTCTGTGTGTTTACGTATCATTGTAACTTTTAGTGTCTATTTCGTGGTCAATATTTTTTTTCATTCTTTCTTTGTCGTTTTTCTATTTAGGACCAATTTGCTACGTAAAAGATATCCCTGTAAAGTCAACATTTTCAAATATTGATGAGTTTGTTAAAAGTGGTCAGCTATTTGGCGAGACAAGCGCCGCTCTCATCTCTGCTAGAAAATAATACGGTTGGAATTAATGAAAACAGCGTAGTGGCCTCTATACCATCTGATCCTCGTATCTGAAGCTTAATTTGATTAGTGACCGCAAACCGAGTGCGCCGGCCAACGCAAACTTTGCCGGCCTTGTATTAGCCGGCTCGCCAGTCAAATCGTTTCGTGTGGCTTACTCAAATAGGGTTGGATGAGACAACAAATATCAGTCACCGTTTGAAAATGAAAGGTGCTTAATAAATTAACACTCGAGATGAATGCGGTGTTTTACTGCAACCGGGAATTTCCGTGGAGTTAAGTAAAATATACCAACTTCCTTGCATCATCGTTACTTTTTTTTCCTGACTGAATACGATGACCACTTGGGGTAGCCCTGTCATCACCACCTGATGAACCTGATTTGAAGGAGAGTGGATGGCTCTCTCTCTCTCTTACAAATACCATTACAACTATACGGATACCTACTACATAAAAAATCGGACTCGCCCACGAAAAGCTCCGTACCAATATTATAAAAAAATCATTGTTTTGAATGGAAGGCTTGCCCTTTGAATATTTATTTTATTCTAGTAGGTTCCTATTTTTTGTCATAGGGGCATTGATTGCAGTTAAATAATATCTATTGTTTTGAGATAGGTAAGTACTTAAAGCTCGATTTATCATCATCATCATCATCATCAGCCCATTTCTGTCCACTGCTGAACATAGGCCTCTCCAAATGCACGCCACTTCTCTCTATCCTCGGCCACTCGCATCCAGCCATCATGCGATTTCAATATGCGATTTATCAGACAGCCTTAAATTCCTACCTTTATCATTTGCAAAAGCAATGTGCAATAGGCTTTATACATTTTTAGAAAAATATAACATCCTAGACGACAGTCAAAACGGTTTCCGCAAGACCAGATCAACTACAAAGGCTGTGTTTAAATACATACAAACCGCCTTACAAAACATAAATGATAAGAAATGTACTATAGGTCTTTTATTGGACATGACTAAGGCATATGATAAAGTTTCATATAATATATTACTTTCTAAATTGTATGGCTCAGGTATCCGCGGCCCAGCATATGACTGGTTTAAATCCTACTTACACAACAGGAAGCAAATAGTACAAATCGAATATCACTCTGAACCCACCCGAGAAATTAGGCAGATACGCTCCCAAGAACAGATTTTAACTTGTTCGATCCCGCAAGGCAGCGTACTGGGCTGTGTCCTCTTTTTAATTTATATAAATGACCTCCCAAAAGTGCTTGATCAGTCAGTCCTACCGATACTATTTGCCGATGACATTTCACTTCTATTCGAATGCAATTACAAAGATGACCCCCATCCACTCCTATACAAAACTCTTCAGGATATTATACACTGGCTTAGCGACCATAACTTAGAAATTAACTTCGCCAAAACTAAAACTATGCAATTCAGACCTTATACAAAATCTCCCCTTGATATAAACTTACATTTTCAAAATATTCAAATAGAAACTATCAATTCATTTAAATTATTAGGAATTCAAATAGACACCAATTTAAACTGGAAAGACCATATAAAACATATAAAATCAAAAATTGCTAAGTTCACATACGCTTTATTTCAAATAAAATGTAGCACTAATACAGAAACTTCAATAAGAGCATACTACGCTTACGCATACGCATGGCTGCGATACGGCATCATGCTGTGGGGCCGCAGCGTCGACGCTGGGGACCTGTTCATTATGCAGAAACGATGCATCCGTATCATAGCACATATAGACACCTTTGAAAGCTGTAGGCCGTACTTCATAAAATATAATACAGTTCATGAACCCCATATTTCAGAGGCTTGTGCATTGACAATTGATATCCCAAATGTGTGCACTATTTTAGGTATATACCGCTCCCCATCATTTAATTATAACCTCGCCTTTATTGATTCCCTAGAAACGGTTCTTGATTCATTTGCACATAAACCGTCCCTCCTCGTAGGCGACTTTAATATAGATATTCTCTCTGATGATAAAATTAAGCATGATCCATCCAATTACTTAGACTTGTTAATCCAATACGGCCATAAACCCATTATTACTAAGCCGACCAGGCACAAAGCCTGCTTAGACCATATTTTTGTTAATGGTAAGTTCTCAGCCACTGGTTTAGTTTGCGAAACTGACATCACTGATCACTACCCGGCTATAGCTGTTCTGTCTAACGTTAGTAAACGGGTGAAGCCGAGCAGATACAAAACTGTTATCAATTATGACAATTTGGTTAAGTCGCTAGATGATACAGATTGGACCGTCGTCACAAATGAATCTGACCTAGACAAGTCAGTGGAAATTTTCTCAAATCTAATTTCAACTATTGTGACAGAAAATTCACAAGAGGTGCGCGTCAGTAAAGCCAAATACACGATGAGCAAGGGGATAACGCCTGGGCTACTGCGATGTATTCGGCATCGTGACAAACTGCATTCGCTGGCAAAACGTTTTCCCTCTGACACAATTCTCCAAATTTCCTACAAAAGATACCGGAATTTTTGTAATGAGACGTTGAAAAAAACCAAAGCTCAGTATGATAACAGCCAACTTGAGGCAACTAAAAAGAACCCTAAGAAATTCTGGAACACAGTTAAAAATATTTGTCATTTTAAACAAAAAAGCAGCACTAACGATTTGTTATCAGTTAAAGAAACTCCAGAAGCGTCACTTGAATACTGTAACGAGTACTTTTCGTCAGTGGGGCAAACTCTAGCTGAAAGGATCTTGCACCATTCTAATACCACTGAAGAAGATCTCGCAAGTAAGGTCAAAATTGGTACTGGTCCTAGCTTCTCTTTTTTCTTCTCTCCCGTTGACTCTGAGGAGGTAATAGATCTCATATATAAACTTGATGACAAATCTTCTTCAGGACCGGACGGTATCTCAAACCACATGGTAAAGGTTGTCAGAGAGCAGATCCTAAGCCCTCTAATCCATATTTTTAACCTGAGTCTCTCAACTGGTGCTTTTCCTACACTGTGGAAGACTGCCTCTATTACCCCAGTTTTTAAAGACGGCCCTTCTTCTTTGCCTAGTAACTATCGACCCATTTCCTTGTTAACAACATTTTCTAAACTTCTGGAAAAAGTAGTCAATAATAGACTAGTTGAGTTCCTGGAATCGAATTCCCTATTATCTAATTCTCAATTCGGTTTTCGGAAGAAAAAGTCTACTGAAGATGCGGTAAAAAGACTTACTGATCTTGCTTCATCCTACCTTGACGAAGGATTACTATCCATTTCTGTGTTCCTGGATCTTGCCAAGGCATTTGATACGGTTTCTACCCCGCTGCTCATCAAAAAGTTGGAGCGTAAAGGAATCCGTGGCATCGCACTGGAATGGTTCAGGAGCTATCTCACGGGCAGAAAGCAGCTAGTTAAGCTTAATGGTTTTAAGAGTGACAGTCTTCCAGTCAACTTCGGCGTTCCTCAAGGCAGCATTCTGGGTCCCACCCTCTTCATTATATACATGGACGATATTCACGACCTTAACATTAAAAATGCAGAATTTATTTGCTACGCTGACGATACGGCAATCCTATTTAAGGGAAAGGATTGGAAGAGTGTATACGCTGCTGCTGAAGAGGGCATGAAAGAAGTCTCCCAATGGTTAAAGCTGAATCTGCTCACCCTTAACACTAAAAAAACACTATATATGTGCCTCTTTAAAACTGCAGCTTCCAACCCCAAAGCCTTCGATCTACGTATGCATTCCTGCATGCCAACTAGCCCTGTTTGTAATTGCTCTGAAGTACTGCAGCGCAAAGATAGTGTTAAGTACTTAGGCATTATCCTGGATGAAAAGCTTACCTTTCGTTTACACATCCATTATCTTTCAAATAGAGTTAGGAAAGTAATCGGTATAATTCGAATTCTTAGAAGTTCCGCTGATCTGAACACATTAAAAATTGTGTATTTTGCGTTATGTCAATCTATTATTACCTATTGTATAGGGGTTTGGGGTTGCGCAGCGAAATCTGACTTCCTTGTACTCGAGAGGGCACAACGGGCTGTTCTCAAAGTCATGCTAAAGAAACCTTTCAGGTATCCTACAAATTCTTTGTATAAGCAATTAGAGGTCCTTCGGGTGAGGCAGTTATTCATTGTTAGAGCGTGTTTGTCGGCACACCGGTCTGCCCTTAGCTGGGATAACTATAACACATTAATTAACAGGCGAGTTTATAGATTAAATTTGCCTTCCATAAACACGAGTTTCGCCAAAAGGTTTGCTAGATACAGTCATTTTGCGACGTACAATGCCATATCAGCCAGATGTAGACTAGCGAATATATCAGTAATGGAGGTGAAACTTACTGTTGAACGTTTTCTGTTAACCTGTGACTACGATGACACCGAATATTTTATACACCACTAAAACATCACAACTACATCACTTACACATACACACAAACACGCACACATACACACACTCTCTCTCTCACACCCACATTCACACTCTCTCTCACACATATATAACCTCACGCGCACCACACACACACCACACGCATTTACATGCAGCTTTTAATTGTTCCTTTTCCTTTTTACAATTATTTTTTTTTTTACTCTACCTCTAGTTTAATTTTGTATTTTTGTATTTTTGCCATACATAATGTTTTTTAATGGAAAACTGGTTTCCCAAGTGACAGGTCTGACCTAGTTTGGGAACCTCTGGTAATATAGTGATATGCATTTAATTCTACTTTCAACATTGATTTTTCCATTGTAAATCTGTTATTCAAATAAAGATTTTTATTTTTATTTTATTTTTATTTTATAATATTCTCCATCTACCGTGTATATATATATGTTACGGTTAATGTGGATAGTGCGGTTATTATGTATAATTACCGGTAACTATGCAAAATTAACAGTGCTCGTGGTAAAGATGGTGAAAATTTTCGAATTAATCACATTTACCGGTAGTTATATAAAATTACCATGCCCTTTGTGTAAATGTGGTTAATAATAAAATCAAACTGACTTGATTGGCTCGGTGAAACAATGGTTTTGTTAGTGACCCTGGCTGGCGGTTCCAAGAGTCCTGGGTTCGATTCCCACTCGGGACAAATATTTGTGTGATGAACATCGGTGTTTGTTCCGTGTCTAGATGTGATTGTTTTAAGTATGTATTTATAAATAAATATGTATGTTGCCAATAGTAAAAGCTGTGCTTATGTGAAATGTCCCATATATTCCTCAAATATCAAGAGATCAAACTTTCTGTTCGGTTAAGTAAAATATAAAATATATTCTCATTAAATTAACAAATAAAATATGGGGGTAAGTTTGTATGAAACTCCGTCAATTTTGAAAATTGGCACGTAAAATTTGGAAGGGACGTAGCTCAGATACTGTAAAGGTGCACTAAGAATAGAATTCTAAATTTTAACCCGAACCCGAAATTCTAACAGGAAACAGGAACTAACGGGAAAATATTAGAACTGCTTAAGTTACCTCATTAAACAAAATTCCCTCGGAAACGGGAGTAAGCGGGAAAAAACTTTTGTATGAAAACATCTAAACCGCGTAAGATAGATGATTGAACTTTGGCATACAGGTGCCCTAATAGACGTAAAGCTTACTAGCACCGCGATATCGCAAAATTCTTACGGAATCGGTAGTTACTGGAAAAAAACATTTGTATGTAAAATCCTGTAGTCCACGCGAACGAAGTCGCGGGCACAACTAGTTATAAAAATAAAGTCAAGTCAACTCTAGAAACCAAACTTCATGTTTGGTTTTTAAAAAAATATAATCTTTTAAAATTTAAGTTAAATAAAATTAAAAAATTGGCAGGGAAACTTTCTCATTAATATATTTTTGCAGGTTTGAGATTTGTGACATTTGGAATTGCAGAGTAATTGTGATTTTTGTCAGCAATGTCAACATTTACCTCAGTCGCGCGGGAGTTTTATATAATTACCGGTAAATTTGAATAATTTACTACATTAACCATGTGCGTCGGTAATTATCTACAATTACCGGTGATTATAGATAATTACCGATTGCTCACATTGACCGTAACATATATATGACATGTCAATATTTGTATTCAAAAATATAAAAACATTTACAAAGGTAAGCCAAACACACTCAATAAACACACGTAACAGAAATAAATTATATCAGAACCAAAGCAGAATAAATATGTTAAATAATAGTCCTCACTACATGGCAATAAAAATATACAACAATCTTCCAATCGATATCAGAAACGAACAAAAATATACTACATTTAAAACAAAACTCAAAGAGTACTTAATAAAAAACTGTTTTTATGACTTAAGGGATTTTTAAAAAACTAAGACTTAGTGCAATATAAACAAAACATTAATAAATAAAGATATAATTTTATTATTTTCCACTCGATCTTCAGCGTTCCGATCTTCCTTTAGTGATGGAAGACAAATTTCACCCCTCTCTGAAATTTCATACAATTGACATCTACATCCGTCCGTTTAAGCCGAAATCGCGCGTTAAATACCAGTTCAAAAAAGCCAACTTTGACGAAATCAATAATTATTTAAGTACACAAGATTGGTCGTTTATTTCAAGTATGGATAACTTGGAACTGGTCGTAACAAAGTTTTATGACATTATAACTCAACTTATTGAAAAATTCGTCCCAAAAGCCTATATATCATGTTCTTATAATTACCCAGTATGGTACAGCAGATGTCTTATCAAACTGATCAAGGAAAAGGCTAAATTACATAAGAACTGGAAACGTCATGGGAATCCGTTGGACTATTTGGAGTTTTCTAAACTTAGAAGTAGGATGAGGATTCTTCAACAGACTTGTTTTAATGATTACCTAATGAACTCCCAAAATCATATCAAGCACAACCCTAAAGCATTTTGGTCTTACGTGAAGGCACAAAGAAATAACAATTCTAATTACCCTAACTCTATGAATTATGACGATAAATGCCACACTAATGAACTTGATATATGTAATGCATTCAATGACTTCTTTCAAAAGAACTTCAAGCTACCTACATCTCACTTTCCTGTTGCATCGAACCGCGATTCATTATCTGATAGAAGCATAAATATTATAGAAATTACCCCATCATATATATATAAATTATTAAAAAATCTCGACATTAGAAAAGGTGCAGGTAGTGACCACATCCCTCCTTCCTTCTTTTATTTCTGTTCTAAGTCTATAGCGGTCCCGATAGCTTTGGTCTTCAATAGATGTCTTCAAATTGGTTATTTCCCTAGTGTCTGGAAAACTGCTCACATTGTCCCTATCCATAAGAAGGGCAGTAGAAGCCAAGTACAGAACTATCGTCCAATTTCTATCCTGAATGTGCTTAGTAAATTGTTTGAACGTGTTGTACATAACCATTTGTATCCTGTTGTTTCGCCGCTCATACCACCAGAACAGCACGGTTTCCTTAAAGAAAGATCGACCAATACTAATTTAGCCTTATTCACTGATGATGTTTTGAATGGTATGGATGGTGCTTCTCAGGTGGACGTTATATACACCGACTTTGAAAAGGCATTTGATAGAGTAGATCATGTCATACTTCTCAGAAAGCTCGGGGAACTAGGAATAAAGGGATGTCTTCTCAGATGGTTTGAGTCGTATTTGCAAAATAGAAGTCAAGCGGTGGTGATCGGTGGATACCGTTCCAACTATGTCACAATATTATCAGGTGTGCCACAGGGGTCTATCCTTGGGCCATTGTTATACACCTGTTACCTGTATGACATCACGAAATGTCTAAGGTATGCTAAATTCTTAATGTATGCTGATGACACAAAGATTTATAAGAAGATTGAAACTGTTCGGGACTGCTCTGACTTACAAGACGATTTGAATAGATTGAGTGAATACTATGCAATGAATAGAATTGATATCAATGTTAATAAATGCTATTGCGTATCCTTCACCCGTAAATTAAAGCCACTAAAATTTGATTATAGCATAAATAGTTCGTTTTTGCAGAAAACGAAACAGATCAGAGATTTGGGTGTCTTGATGGATTCTAAGTTAACTTTTGCAGATCATATAGAAAATATAGTAACTAAAGCATTTAAGGCCCTAGGATTTGTTTTGCGGGTAAGCAAACCTTTTACGGATTTGCATTGTTTGAAAATATTGTATAACACATATGTTAGGAGCGTTCTAGAATACTGTAGTACTATCTGGAATCCACAGTATATGGTACACATACAAAATATTGAAAAAATACAGTGCAAATTCGTGAAACATTTAAATTTTCGTAATTATCGTGCGCACTCTGACTATGCTGATTCGTGTGCCTTTTATCACCTTTTAACGCTTGAAGATAGACGTTGTCTTCTCGACATGACCTTTCTACATAAAATATGCAACAGTGAAATAGACAGCACGGCTCTAGTATCCAGGACATTATCCCTAAAAGCACCCTCAACCCGAACCAGACACACTACGCTTTTTAATTGTAAACTAGTGCACAGTAATTATGCTCAGAATTCTGTTATACGTCGTCTCCAGAAAATGTATAATGATAAGTTTAATTCATCAGATTTATTCTGTACTTCATTAAAATCTTTTAAAAAAGTTATTGGCAACACATTATCCAGATAAACTCTTCCTATTTTAATATTTATATTTGTAATAATTTGTTTTTTCCCTTGGTATTTGTGTATCTATTGATTATTGGTTTATCTATTTATTAATATATATATATATATATATATATAACTATCTGTTATTTTTGTACTAATGTGGTTTACATGTATGTAATGTGGTGTTAATCTATGTATTTATATACATATTTTTAATACCAATTTATTTACTTGTTGCGAGCATCATGTGTCCGATCGTCTCTCTTGTCATTTGTTATGAAACACTAATGTATTTAAAATCCGTTATTAGCTGTAAGTTTAGAATTAAGATTTCCTGTAAGTTTAATTAATAAGAGCTGTGGATTTTGTAAAATAAATATATAAATAAATAAAAAAAATAAAAAAAAAAAAAAATAATATAGGTAAGGTACTTAAATACATAGATATATATGTTACAAGACTAGACTTGTTTTGTAAATTAGAAAATAAAAATTGTATTAATGTTTTATATTTAAGAATAATTAATGTTAGGTTTAATATCATGTATGTATCATGCCCTCATGTTGCAGTGCCTGAAAAGGGCAACTAAGTTATTAAGTTCATATTACTGTAAGACCTATAATGTACACTTAGTTAGCAATAAAGAACTTTGACTTTGACTTTTGCATACAGTAGCAAATTGAATAGAAAACTTCCGCCTAGAAAAATTATACAGTACTATTTAACGCTATATTATTATGTTATTAATAAATTGTTTGAAAATATGACCCTCATAATTTTCTCAGATCGTAAAGAAACTAACTTATTGTTACTAGTAACGCCACCTCTGCGGATATTAAGTAAACAATAACAGCGCCCTCTATTGGTTCTTGCATTCATCAAAACGTAAGTACGGGTGGACTACGTCGATATGAACCTCATATTTCTTGCTTTTATGTTAATATTATATACTCACTAGATGGCAATAACTACGAAGTTTGTTTAGTAAACTAAGGTACCTACTGAAGCCGCAAAGACGTTTGTTGACAAAACCTGTGCGACAAAACGATTTTTATAAATATAATAGTAAATAAATATTAAAATAACCCAATGACTTTGGAATGTGTTCTGATTAAGAAGTGCCACAAAGTTAATAAGTAAGCAATTATTTCAAACGCTGACTTATCGTAAAACACTTAAAAGTAGTGCCTGAAGTATTTACTATTTTTCAATCAATATGATGTCAGGGCCGTACTTGTAGATAATAATAATTATTATATAGATACTTTACTTGCCCACATACTTTAAGAATTTTTATATGATGATTTTAAAATCGATGCGAAAGCGTCGATGGCCGTGTGGTTAAGGGACAGCAACGATGGCCGGGTGGTTAAGGCATTGCGTTCCATGCGAGAGGTTGCTAGTTCAATTCATTATGCCCCTGACAGAAAATAATCTATTTAATGTAGTAAGTTTGGCAAGTAAGAAAGTCGAATTTAACTGATGAACTCCGTGATTTTCAAAGGACAAACAAACATAACTCACTTTAGGTCTACCTTTCGACACAAATTAACTGTGCTGCATCCAGATTGCTCATTTCATCGCATGCACTTATCAAATCTGTATGCAACATTCCCACGGCAGTTAAAATTAACTCATGAAAACAAGCGCCATGACATGCCTACCTATTTTAATAGCTTTTATTTATAATAATCACGCACACGTCCAGCGCACTTCATGGTGAATACGTCATCATGACGTATGACGATCGAGATTGGTCGCGAGGAGTCGCGAGACCACAAGTGCTCTAAGAATTACTTTGAAATTGCACGTAGGTTCCTATAGATTTTGGCAATGACCGTCTAGATTCGTCATCATGAGTTCGTCTGCACTCAAAGTGTACCCGGCAAATTGCATACGTAAGAAACTAGCAATAATTTACGAAATACTGATTTCAAATGTTAAATATTTTTGAGTAAATTCTTGTCAGAAGACATACCTACAGTTAGCTGTAGAATACTGTACGTACTTACGTCTTTTGTGTTACCTAGGTATATTGTATGCGGTAATAGTTTAGTGTCGGTAGTGTCACCTATTACCTAAATAGGTAGGTATTATAACAATATGTGAACCTCTGAAATTAAATATCACATACGCCTGGGTTCAAAGAATAACATGCGATGATCATGCGAGGAAAATCACTCCGTCCGAGCATGCTAAACGATTCAAATATTCGCATGATACATTTGACCTTTGACAGCCAAATGCCAACAGTCATCTCATTGATACGATATCAGAGTATGACACCTACTATTAGTGGCTGATGGCTCTAAAACACCACAATAGGCCTGATTCAATTGAAGGTGCTTGACCTGCCCTGCATAAGTCAGTAAGTTACTTACATGCTATTTGTAACTTTTTATGAAGTCTGTTAAAAGTTAATCCCTTACAAGCGGGGACCACAGTTCATAAATCTGGAGTATGTGTATGTATGTGTACGTACATCAGCCCTTATAATACTACCCCACTGCTGGGGCACGGGCCTATCATAAACTAGGGCGATAAGGCCTTAGTCAACCACACTGGCCAAGTGCGGGACTACACAGTATGTGTGATCATGATTAAAGTTTTTGGGATGGAAAACTATTTCTTATTACAAAAGTATAAAAAAGCTGGAATCAAAAAGAAAACTTCGCCTGCGTCATTCGGCTCCAAGCGTCATCAATAAATAATTATGCAGAAAATATTATTGATCGATGTTCGCTTAAACTGTTATAGACGAGTGATCATAATACTTTTTGTAGGTTAAGATAATGTGAATGGTTAATCCGCGTAAGTGCTGTAAAAACAAGATGACGTTAAAGGGTGTGTCCATTAAATGACTTCGTTTATCAAGTGGAGGCATCATGACACATTGTGTGAAGAAGACCTATCAGCGCTGGTAGCCGATAACCTTTCAGGCCCCCAACGAATAACATGTTATTGGAATTGGATGGATATCGCGCGTTGCTATAAGCAACAACATTTATGACGAGATTAATATAATACTTAGGCTTATTACATCAGGGGTTATTCACTTTCAGATATAATCAGAGGGCGCTAGTTGCCATGTAAACATCATCTCCGTAATAATTTAATCTTATAAAATATAGTTCGCTTCTAATCTGTAAAGAAATGAGTAAAACGTATTAGTGCATTAGTGATACTTAAGTGAAAACGTTATCCAAACATAAATGGCTGTACGTGCAAAATTATCATCATTTTTCTACGCCGAACCGATCTGAACTGCGCCGGTGAAATCTGAAGAAATTGATAAGAAAAAACAGAAGACACGTAACGAACAAACCAAGACAGGAATTTTAATAGCTCAAAATAAGAAGTTATGCTGATTTTACGCTAAGGTACGAAAATAATTGCATATTATAACCTCAAAGTATTAAGCACTTAGTCATCTCGCTATAAGAATACGAGATTCCGCTACTCGCCGCTAGATGGTGCAATATACTAAACATATCTATTGGGTCGAAAACAGATTGCAGCTATTGATTATTACTACGATATTTCGCTACTACATAAAAGATGGCCAAAGTTTGTGCAGGCTGCCGACAAGACATTAAAGATAGAAGATATCTGAAATGTTCAATATGTCACGAAAATTACGACATAGAATGCGCCAACGTTTCAGAGATGCGGTTCTTTAACACCATGTCAGCAGACTATAAAAAATCATGGAAATGTCACTTTTGTCGCTCTAAGGAACCAAAAGGTGACAATAGAAACACGCCTATTAAGCCGCTTTTCCATCCTGAACCCATAATGGCAAACTCTTCTAATCATAACATTTCCGAAGGCGTACACACTACATCATTATTAGACCCAAATGTTACTATGAGAAAGAAAAATGCAAGTATAAATAAAAGTGATTACCTACTCAGCGAAGGTGACTCTCCAACTCCACAAGGAAACACCCTCAGTTTAGTAGAAGTGTCCAACAATTACGACAAAGATAATGAGCAAATTACCCTTC
This sequence comes from Maruca vitrata, assembly GCA_039566165.1. NCBI lineage: Eukaryota > Metazoa > Arthropoda > Insecta > Lepidoptera > Crambidae > Maruca > Maruca vitrata. The sequence goes on along the minus strand of CM076913.1, from coordinate 13,499,964 downwards.
AAAAAATTCAAATTTTACTGCAAGAAAATAACAAATATATCTTATCTTCAATCCAAGCTTCAATCCGGAATGAAATAAAAAATGCTCTATGCAAGATTGAATCAGACTTCCAACAAAACTTTGAAAAAATTACTTTGGAACAAACACAATTTAAACAAGAATTAAATATCCTAAACTCAAAAATATATTCATTGGAACAATCCTACCAAACTCTTCAGGCTGAAAATAAAAAACTTCAAAAAGAACTCCAAAATGTACCGGAAAACCAGCAGAAATTAAATGTCCAACCCACTAATTATAAAGAAAAAGAGTCGTGGGTTCGATTCTATTAAAACGACAATTGTTTGGTACAGAGAGAATATTTTATTTTTTAAACTACAGAGTATAGAAATGACAACAATAGGTTTTGCACATACATCATACTAGATGTCGCTAGTATTTATAATACACATATTTTATTTTGATATAAATATTTAACAGATTCTCACTCGAATATTTGTGTGACAAACATCGGTGTTATTTCCGTGTTATTAAATATATATTTTGTGTATCCACTGTTGAATCTGATTCTGAAATCAATGTATATGATGCTGTAAAATCATCATCATCATCATCATCATCTCAGCGTTCTCCCGGTTGCATCCTTGCGGAGCCCGGGGTCCGCTTTCCTGCTCCTAACTCTCCACCTCGCACGATCTTCAGCATCCTTCGCGGAGAGTTTGTTGGCACGCATGTCATCCACTACGACGTCAAGCCAGGCCTTCTTGGGCCTTCCCCTTCTGCCGGGACCCGGCGGTAGCGACATTGCGAGACACTTGTTCCCTACGTAGTTTGCCGGTTTCCGTAAAACATGTCCGTACCAACGTAGGCGGCACTCTTGCAATTTATCAGCGATGTCTCGGACATGAAGGCTGCCGCGAATACGGGAGTTCTTTACGCGATCTGCTCGCGTAACTCCCGACATCCAGCGCAGCATCTTCATCTCCGTGACCCGCAGTTCTTGCTTGTGCCGCTCAAGTACTGGCCATGCTTCACTGCCATATAAGAGAACAGGCCTAATGATGGATTTATAGACCTGTCCCTTCAGCTTAACCGGCATTTTAGGGTCGCAAATGACGCCGCTCACCTCCCGCCATTTATCCCACGCAGCAGCAATGCGTGCCTTGACGTCGGAGTCGATGTCGCCGTTCGCGTGGAGTACAGATCCCAGATACTTGAACCGGTCCGTGCGTTCGACCGTGTCTTCGCCTATGCGGACGGACATGGGATCTGTAGTGTTGCAGGCCAAGTACTCTGTCTTCGCCACGTTGAGTTTCAGACCCCCGTTCTCAAGCGATTCCTTCCATGTGTTAACACGTCTCACCAGCCGTCCCCTGTCCGAGTCCACCAGCGCGATATCATCAGCATACATAAGTAGCCATGGTGGCTGCTCATGTTGGTCTCTGATGCTGTCTGACAATACGTCTAATATCAGGCTGAAGAGAAACGGACTCAGGACGGAGCCTTGATGTACTCCGACGGTTATACGGAAGGGCAAAGTGTCGCCAACAGCGGTCCTAACTACAGAATCGGAATCACAGTACATGTCTCTAATGATATCAACATACGTTTCTGGCACTCCCTTGGACCTCAGGGCCCACCAAATCATCTCACGCGGAACACAGTCGGAGGCCTTCTCCATGTCCAGAAATAGGAAGTGGAGAGGCGTGTTCTTCGTCCTGTATTTCTCCATGATGATTCTTAGGGCAAAAACGGGGTCCATAGTCCCGTGACCGGGGCGGAAACCATATTGACATCCAGAGACAGTGCACTCCTGACGGATTCGAGAGTCCACTATCCGCTCATGGTGTGGGACATGACCTTTATACCGCGATAACTACCGCACTCCTGCACTGATCCCTTGCCCTTGAAGACCGGGGTGATAACACTCAGTCTCCATTGGCGAGGAATCCCGCCGGTGCTTAGTATGCGGTTATAAAGGTTAGTTAGGATGCCCACACCACGACCACCCATTGCCTTCCAGGCTTCGATGGGGACTCCATCGGCTCCGACAGCTTTCCGATTCTTCATGCGGCGAAGAGCCTTCTCTACTTCTTCAGGCGTTACCGGTGGCACAAGTCCTTGATTCGGAGGGAGGTCCGGCGGCTGCACCTCTCTATGCTGTTTGTTTAACAGCTCGTGGAAGTAAGAGCGCCATCTCTCCTTCACCGCTAGGTCCTCGCATAGTAGGTTACCGTGAGAGTCTTTAACACAGCGGCACTTGGAGATATCCTGTGCCGCTTTGACCCTCGAACGTGCCAATCTATAGATAAGCTTCTGCCCCTCAGACGATTCCAGCCTATCGTAGAGCGGTTGTAGGTGGGCTCGCCTGGCTCTGGCAACAGCTTTCTTAGTAGCACGTTTTGCGGACCTGTATGCGTCGCGATCTTCGGGAGAGTTGGACGCTTGCCACTTTTTAAAGAGGGTTTTCTTCACCCTCGTCTCCCTCTGGACTGTGTCGTTCCACCACCAAGTCTCCTTGTCAAATTTGCGTCCACCCTTAGACGTGCCAAGCACTGACTTCGCCGCTTCGGTTATGGTTGCCTGAATCCTGTCCCAGTGGTTCTGAACTGGTTCGTTCTCAGCCTCAGCGCACTTGTCGCCGATAGCTGAGACGAACACCTGGGATTTGTCATCGTCAAGCCGCCACCACCTTATTTGACGCCGACAGCGCTCAAAGCTTTTGGCTTTGGGCTTCACGCAGAGATCCATGACAAGTAGACGGTGTTGTTGTGCTGTGAGACTCTCTCCGGGTATGACCTTGCAGTTGACTACTTTGCCGATGTGGTGCCTCCTAGTGAGTAGGAAGTCGATCTGGGTAGCGTGCCGCCCACTCCTGTAGGTGATTAAATGTTCAGGCCTCTTCTGGAAAAACGTATTCACAATAGCCAGGTCGGCAGCCGAACACAACTGGAGGATGTTCTCCCCTTCAGCGTTGCGTCTGCCGAACCCATAGCCACCATGAACACGCTCGAACTCCTCAGGCTCCTCACCCACATGACCGTTCAGATCGCCCCCCAGAACGACTCCCTGAGATGGTGGGATTCCACGCAGCACCTCTCCAAGTCTATCCCAGAATGAAGTCTTTTCGGTGTCGCTGCAACCAGCCTGTGGAGCGTATGCGCTTATCAAGTGGGTCGTAACCCCTTCGATAAGCACCGTTACGTCCATTAAGCGGTCGCTGTAGCGTTTCACCTCCAACACGTCATCCTGCAACTCCCCGGACAGCACTACCGCAACCCCGTTCTCTCCACTAGGTGCTCCTGTGTAGATCAGCTTGTAGTCATTCCCAATGGCCCGGGATCTGCTGCCTTTCCACCGAGTCTCCTGCAGGAACGCCACTGCCACCCTCCGCCTGGTGAGTACGTCGGCCAGCTCTCTCGCGCGACCGGTGAGCGTGCCCACGTTCCACGTCGCGAAGCGGAGTTTCCGTGGGGTTGGGGCTAACGTCTTTAGCCGCGTCCGTCCCCAACGCGGTAGCCCTCGCCCACTTGCCACAGGAGTCGGGCGAAACTCCTGCGCGCCGTTTTGCGGCGGCGCCCTATTCCTGGCACTTTTCTTGATTTTTCTTTCCATTTTAAAGTGGCGTGTTCACTTTTACGGGAGCGACTGCCGTCCGACCACCCAACCCCGGGGGGAAAGCTGGTGCCAGAGCCTCGTTCGTTGGTCAGCAGGGGTACGTACTTGCACGTGAGGTTGGCTTGGGCCCAAAGATCTTGGTAGGGCCCCATCCCCCCCCTGGTAGGGCCCCATCCCCCCCCCAATATATGATGCTGTAAAATATTTTTATTTTTGTTTATTAAAAAAATCTATATTAAATAGCCGTATTAAAGCAGGCTATAATTTTTGTTTTAGGAGTAAAGGTTATGTAGGCAGGTATATAGTTGATTTAATTATCATGATAAGCGAGGAGGTATATAATGTGTAAGTTAATGAGGGCGGTAAGTAAGTGTAGCGGTGAGTGAGAATTTAAATATAATGGCATCGACACAATTTGCACCCATTTCAAAAGACCTTTGACATTTATTCAAATAACTAGTACCAGCACGGAGTATTTAGTTATTTACCTACCTACTTAACTTAAGCTGTAGCTACCTAACTTACTGTAACAAATAGTTACGATAATTATATATATAATTATAGGTAGGTACGTTTAGTTACTATGGTACAATTTGTACATTTATGCAATTTTTTAGGTAGGCTAGGCTAAGAAACATTTTGCATACCTAGTTAGGCAGGTATGATGTACTTACAGTAGGTACACTAATTACAAGTACCTATATAGGGAAATATTTAGATTTTTAAGTTTTCAAAATAACGGTAGGTACACCGTTAAAATTACCACGTAAATACTTTACCGTGCTGTTACTAGAGATCCACTCCGCTGTTTGTTTCTTTGTCCGTCTGTTTGTCTGTCACGTCGTGAATACTCGTAAATGAGAACAGCCTAGTGCATCATTTCAGCAAAATAGTTAAATTTTAAAAGATGGTAGGTACATTCAATAATGTATGTTAATATGTAGGTATATCAAAATAATGCCCAATTTTTAAATTGTATTCATCACACATTAAAAATCAAAATGTGTTGCGTTTAACAAAACAACACAAATAGGTACATGTAGGTACTTAAATTCACACAAAACACCGATATTCATCACACAAATTATTGTCCCGAGTCGAAATCGAACCCACGGCACTTGGCATATGAAACAGGGGACACAATGCAATGCGCCCCTCGAGCGAGCCAGACAGGTAGGGTTCGAGGTAGTTTACTCAGAATCGGATATAGCCTATGTGTGGTCCCTAATAGCATTTAGATAAGTAGTAATATTTTATATCATACCTAGTTAACAGTAAACTAAGTACTGCTTACATTTAACGAAAAGTATTTAGAAATAATGTGGCTTTCAGTCTGCAGGCAGCAGATAATCACAACAGACCATAAAATTATTTGTTAAATAAACTTGCCGTTTTCTAAACATGATAAAATAAATTAAGTATAAGATAGGTAGGTATTTTGTTTAAATTATTACTATTAAAGTCGTTCATTAAACAAATAGTGATAAAACTTGTTCAATCTCATAATAATCGAACGCCAAATATTTTTAAATATACCGCGCAAAAACTTGTTCTGCAGCCAATGAAAAAATGACGTGCGTTTTGAATCGACCAATCACACAGGCTCCTCTGTATGGTGTGACTTTAGTGGGACGCTCCATAGGACAGTTCAAATGAAATGCCGGAGTTTTGTTTTCTCGTGAATCAAACATGCGGTGTTTTCATAAACAAAAGCTATAGCGTACTATGTAGTGACGAGTAAACTCGTATGTGATTAAGTAAGGCACAACAAAAACTGATAAAGTGTGTATTATTTTAATCGAAGTCAGTTTCCCCCCGCATCGTATGATCGAGTCATATAAATACAACGGCGCTCCCCACCTCCGGCCAAACGTCAAATCTCTTCGCTGCGTACGGTCGTTGATGTTCGCGTTCGCCAGTTCGCCGCGTCGTTTCGTAAGCCAAGCCGTGGCCGTCAGAATCAGTTTAGTGACAGTAAAAATTGGGGCGTTGTGTGTTCAGTGATATTTAGATTATTAAATAACACGAGAAGATGTCTTTCAATACCGACATATCAACCAAATTGGAGAACAGCAGGTACGGATATCATTAGTTCGGTATTTGAGAATGTGCATCAGCAGCCCTTGCCCAAAGTGCCCGTCCTCTGCAGATCTGTGGACGCAAGCGTGTGGTGCATTCCTGAGTATCGTGTTACAGTGATTTGTGTTGTTCATTTTCATTTGGATTTGGAAAGTTAAGGTTCGAGTCGATCGAATTGACTAAACCGCCTCTGATTCCTAATGTCGTGTCATGTTGTCTGGTAAAAGTGCATTGTGTGCATTTTGTCACCCCCGGCAATATAAAGCTCGTTAGCTTTCTCGCACAATAAAGGCCGCAATCTATGCAGTGTAGTCATTGAGGTTATGCGGGTATCTACTGAGCTTGCGCGGACATTAAGCTATGACTCAGGTTAAGTTAGTATGATGATTGAAAGTGATAATGAAATGAGATGATATGAATAGCCCAAGCATTATCATAATGTAATAAAGCCCGCATCTTATTAAGCATTGGTTATCATATAAATTTCGTTCTGACATACCTAATACATGAGTCATGCACTCCACCTACCTAAGTTTAATAAATTAATTCAAACAAATTACAATAGCTGCACAGTTAGCATGCGATTTTATCGTCCATTATGATAATTTACATAACTGTGTTCTGAGGGTAGACTTGGATAAATTTCTAAAGATTTGAGGTTATTGGTCCCCGATCTATGCTCTTTCCAAGCTTAGGTCGTATATCAGGTATATGCCATGATATTTTTAACTTTCACCAAGTTATTTGTTTGGTTTTTACCTCATTATTATTCAGTTAATTCTTACAATATGATCAACTGAAAAGCTGTTCATATAGTTGATCTTATGTAATCCACTATTATTTGGTGACAATATAATTTAATCATAGTCTGTCCAGTATAATTTTTTGTGTTGCTATATGATTAACCATCCTGTATTTAAATATCTTTATTTATTCAGTTGTATTTCTGAATTATATACTTGAATGTTAATTTGTATATTGTACCAAATGTTAAGTTTTTTCAAATAACATCATTCTTATACATTAGTCAGAAGTTGTTTCATATTTAAAAGAATCTTAAGGATCTATGAAAATGTTTTAGTCTTGATTTGTTGGTGCGGTTAGTCATTATAAACATAAATAGATGTTTCTTGTAATATTAAACATAAACTGTAAAGAACCAGTAATTGTTAAATCTATTTGATAAGGAACAAGAAGTACCCCTATAAATCAATGGTAGAATTGGCAGTTATTGTATTATTCAACAATCCATTAGATTACGATAAGCAGGAAGTTTTTTCATCTCATTGTTATCGCTTGGCTAGGTAGATTGCAGACTTGCCGTTTCTCAGAGTACTTTCACAAAACACCTGACTGAATGGAATTGGCACGGTCAGAGTTTCATTAAGTTTGCTTTCTATTGATAGTATAGCCTCTGTTGATACTAATTTATGACGTTGGATTTACACAAATCACTGTAATAATTATGTTGAGCATACTCCGGAATACATGACTACACCTTTAAAAATTTTTTGTTTTTGCTGAAACACCTTATACAAATTCATTATGAGTTTAGATCTGCCAAATCAATGATCAAAGGCAGGCAAGTTTTCATGATCACAAATATTTAGCCTTCTGATTATCTTATTTAATTTTATGTAGTAATAGACATCTTGAGTGCATTCATTTGATTTTGATCTTATTTGGTTGAAGTTAATGGTAGATCAATTCAAGTGAATTTGTAAAACATGTTCTAAACATTCCTTTGCCATTGTTACAGGAACAGTCTTCGCAAAATTGCCCGGCATGATGACACAGAGTTCTCAAAGCAGAGCATCTTGAACGACATGGAGAAGTTTGTGAAGATGGTCAACACAATGGACGAGACAGTGCTGGTTCCCAGCCGTCTGATGAACCTCCCGCAGGAGGGTGACGATGACCCGTTCAGTCTGTTCTCCATGCTGAATGACTTGAAGACTGAGTTGTTGTGGGCGGGCGATGCCGAGGAGCACGTGGAGAGGGGCAGGCGCGTGTCGGACATCAGTGACACTGAGAGTGACGCGTCGAGTGCTGCTGGGGACTCCGGCATTGAGGGCGAGGACGAGCGGGAGTCGGCGGCGCGCGCGGCGGCGGCGTGCCGGCGGCACCTGCGCGGCCTTCGCCGCTCGCTGCGGCACCTCACCGCCGCCGCCGCCACCCTCACGAGATCCTACCAGGAGGAGGTCGGCGCGCCAGTCTAGACCCACCCTCCCCCGCCTATCCTGTGATGTGAACGAAGCCTGTCCCGAACGCGGTGTACATATAGAATAAGCGGCCCGAACTGTATATATAGGTTAATGGGCTGAACGTGTATGGGAATCTCAGTAAGTTAATGAGGTTATTATTATTTAATAAACTTAATTTTCATTAATTTTACGTTTTTCTGTTTTATACCTAACACACACAAACATAACTTTAAGTTTGTAGGTAGGCAGGTTCTTTACTGTACATTCACTTGTAGGAAATCGATAGTTTAAAGATTGAAATGAAAGCTTGACTTGTCAAGTTCAAACATCAGCAAAGCGACATTAATGACTTCTTATAATACTACAGTAGAACTAGCCTAGTCTAATGAATTAATTTTCATGTAGGTAAGTCAAAGTTGAATTTAACAAAACATAGGCGGGTTTACAGCCTTCCTAATGAAGTAGGTAATGTGAGGAATGCTGAAAGTATGAGCCATGTTATAAACTAGGTAGGCATTTATTTAGGAAAGTATTTGTAGGTTTAGCCCTCGATATTATGAAACTACTCACGCAAATCCACATTATCTGGAGGCAAGTTTAGTGTGAAACTTAACCGCTAGTATGATAACAAGATAAATAGGTAGGTAGGTACTTTTTGAAGGGGTGAGAGCCATCCGCTTCCATGCAAGTCCGGTGATGATGCCGAGGCTACTCCGAGCCATCATCGTACCTATGTCAGTTAGGAAAAAAAATCAATCACACACTGGGGTGAATATACCTACCTAACAGCTAAGATAATAATTTATCGAATGTGTTTAACATAGAGCTCAATTAAGTTCCACACGATTTAAAAACTTGAACATTTTAAGAGCCATCTGCATTCTGCTTCACGGAACGTAGAGTCCGGTCCATTTCCTATTGATTTATCATTTACTGCGACGTACGGTTCCGCCTTGATGGAATTAATTTATTGCCTAAGCATAGGTTCTTAATATTAAAACTTGAATATCGTTATGACGTCAATAGTGACGTTGAATTTAAAAATTTTATGTTTTTTATATTTCCTGTTGGGTTTCTAGACTTTTACGTAATGTGGCTAAAGGTCGCTATACAAAATGCGTGATCAATATGCGGAAAATGTAAGGAAATTACCTACTGATCTACCTTCAAACCACTAAAATTCATTGTCTTTAAGGAAACATTTTATTCTGAGTAAAATTTTACTACCGCGCTATCTTTGTGTATTAGTAGGGTAGGTACTGGAAACCAGTCGATCTAAACAAGTCTGCTTAAATCATTAAGTCTTTAACTCTTAATTGATCATCAATTATGATAGTGAATTTTCATAACTTGGCTATATAATAAATTTACTTTTATGTGTTGAATTGAAGGTAAATATATAGGCACATACTATCGTACATAATGTGGCCTACATTATTAGTTTAGGTGAGTGTAGGTATCTAAGTCTAAGTAGGTAGTAGGTAGGTCTATCCTATTTATTTAACATACAACACAGACAGTAGCGTGTCGTAAAAATTCAGATGAGCTAATATGTTGTTTCGCGTGCTAACTCCATGTTACTAGAGTCGTCTGCTTGAAGTCCTTGAACTGGCTGGCTTTGCTTTAGGTACTCAGAAATCGATTCAGTGCAGATAGGTTAGCAGGTTACTAGGGAATAAAGCGAAGCCATGGGCGTGCGTTACTCGCACTAATACTGATAATACTCACGCATCTGTCGCGACAGTAAATCTCTTAAGTACAAGGGCATTCAAAACGTTAGTTATTTTTTTGAAGATACTACGAATGAAGCTACGCTTTGCTTGCCTTTTTGGTGTAGTCACCGATCGATCATAAACATAATGAAACATAAATTCATCTATAATCTCGCTTGTATTTCCTAGGTGTTAAGGCAAAAACCATCAGGCAGTACCTAGTTAAATTCCGTTACTTCAAATTTCGGACATTTAAATTTGTTTTTTACCTACCTACGTTGTTTTTGGGCGAATATCAGCATCTACAGGTGTACGGGAGGATCACTGACTTCTGAATATTATAATCATTTACTAAGTCAAACGAACATCAAGTAAACAAAAATACTATTAGGCAAATCATACAATGATTGCTCGCCCGTATCCCGCATAGCAATATCATCGAGCATTCCCAAGTCGACCACAAATTCCGATCAATTGAATCACGCGGAGTTTTCTGGTTTCCTACGCTACGGCAGCTGTCATTAGCATCATCCGGTCCATTGGTTTAATTACCGCATTGACATTATATTAGTCTTCTATTCTAGAGGTCAGAATGGCAGTAACCTGTGGCGGTGTGTGGTGTGCTGACATTACTACCAAACTATTTTACTTGTTACAATGCCAATATGTGTTTTTTTTCACTAGTACTCAAAATCGTACCTTATTATTTGCTCGACCAAATTTTAATACACTTAAATTTCGTCTATGTGGGTGGACTTTGCACACGGCGCGTTGCAAGTTCTCAAAATGGTATGGTAGGTATTGTAATGAATGTCTGCGTTAGCAGTTTCGAGTTTCGACACCTACAAAGGTGCACATTATACTGTATCCACATCACCAATTAAATGTCAGTCGCCTGTAGATGTGACTATATGCGTACATTGCTGATCATGTTACTGTTACTCAAAACACTTAGATAAAGATATTTCAAACAGAAGTAGGTTAATATTTGATCAGTAAAAATTATCAAACAGCTTCACTGCTCTGCATCCTTGTTCAGAAAATAAGTTTAGATATCCTAAATACTAGTGCCGTGTACGTCTCGTGACGTTTGTGCAAATTTAAGCCTTTCTTTTTTCGTGAGTCTTTTATGTCCACGTTGTCTCGTTTTCTTAAAAAATAGTAATTGCGTATTACATCACCAGCAACAAAGTTATCTATTACACAACTCTAGTTAAAATTATTATTTATCGTATAATTAACATTCACGCATGATACTACATATAAATGTAGTAGGTATAATGTTATTTGGTCGCGCTTGGAAACAGCATCTTGTCTTATGAATTAGACTGACCTTGTCTGTCTGAAGCATTATTACAGCCTACATGGCTTCAATAGGTCCAATTTGTAAGGAACGCTCGGAATTGCTTTTCATTAGATTTTTCTAGAGAAAACAATACTATGCTATATTGGCTATAGATTTTAAATGACGTTATCGCGCAGTAATTATTATCACCAAAGTCTGGACGATGAATAAAATCTATTCAATAATTTGTTTGGATAACTGCTAATTTTGACTTGATTTTGACATTATGGCTATTTGTGGTACAAAAAACTCCTTTCTTAGTACTCATATGACTCCAGCAAAGTCTTTGCATACTGAAATAGCCTCGTTATCATATTGCGAGATTCTCAAGAACAGTGTTTATCTCGTTAAGATAAGTCAGCAGATGCTGATAGCGACAAATACGGCCGTGCTCAATCAACAATTGCACTAAATGCACCTATGTCGTAAATAGGTTTATTTGTTAAGATCATGATATGATTTCACATCGATTTTTCGATACTAGCGTGACACCTTGGGTGAACTCTAACACTTACCTTATAGAACAGCAGAATTACACCTCGTAATAGAATAGAAAACACTGAAAGTAAATAACATCGAGTCCATGATACTTTAATGATATTGTCACTGAATTAAGTAATATTTATACATGATAGCACACCAAGATCTTAAATCTCTGTAGGTACTTTGCAAATACTTTGCATAGTTACAACATTTTCGATAACTAACTACTTGCTTCTATGTATTTAAATAAAAAATAATCTTGTTGGCTCGGAATTAATTGCTTATCACTTTGATACGTTGTCATTTGATTTTATTTATAAACATGTTTAATGCTTATTAATAACTCAAAGTAATACTGAACAATATCGTCATAGCTAGATGATAAACACAATAATTGAATTATACAATGCTATTCACGACAATGACCCGTGGTTTCATTGAGGACCGTAATCCTCTTATGTGAGCCAAGTGACTTGGTAACACGATAATACAATTACCGAATTTTTATAACAGTGCTATTTTAGTAGAATGTGTGGACTACACAGATACCTATATATAAAGTGTAGTAAACGGTTAATGATCTTAGATAAACTCAATGTAAGGCTCGGCTGAACATCGTTGATAGCCGTAACACAAGTGCTTAAATTCTTCTTACAGGTTCAGGTCAATATATGATGTAGAAAAATTTTTAACTACATACGGAATATGCGCACTGAATTTAGTTATTAGTAAAATCCTCCCATTAGTTACATTGTTATTATTAATAGGTAAGTAAATTTAAAGTAATAGGTGCTCTGTGGTCGTTACGTTAATACGATTGGGACTGAAAGCTATTACTCAGTTGGAGAGAAACGGTAGTCTACCCATCAGAGATAGTGTGTAAGATCGTACTCTCCTAAGACTTGCTGTCTTGCAATCTTGAGACTCTTACGCCTGAGCCTCTTAAGATTTTCTTGCAAGATGACGCTGTATTTACTTTAACTTTGCCGAATCACCGTGACACACCGGTGGCCGTCACAAGTTGGCCCCACCCGTTTTGTTTACCCACATTCACATCACAATGATGCAAGCTCGATGCAAAACTCGTCGATTTGCAGAAATCGTCGTTCGCGTCAATTGGCCAGAGGAAAATATAAACATCGAACAGTTTCTTGTACTGGAAACACTAACAAGTGTATGATCTTTGAACTTGTACGAGTTCACGAGGCGTGCACATGCTAATAAATCTGCCGAACATAATATTTGCCTATGCTGGAGTTGATACGTCACATAATATTTTTAAATAACCTACTTAGGTATGTATGTATATGTCACCGGAAAATAACAAGAACCGTAAATTTATAACTTTCCTAGGAAAATTATGAACTTTCGTAGGATTCTACACGACAGATAAAATGTATTATTTTACGCCTAAATTCTAGGAAGTTTATCAATTTGCGACGTCGTGTGGTAAATTTATAAACTTACGGATATTCATCCGTAAGATTCTACGCGGTTCGGCCAATCACAGAAGAGTGTTTAATTTTACGCCCCCCATACTAATTTTTAGCCCCCCATAATAAAAAGTAGCACATATATTATTTCAGAGTGCCTGCTACCATCATACCAAATTTCATGAAAATTGGTTCAGACGTTTGAGCGTGAAAGAGTTTCAAACAACCATCCATTCATCCATACTCACAAACTTTCACGTTTATAATATTAGTAAGGATACGATTTCTGTTCTGGTTACGATTCTGTTTCGGTAAAATTTATTTTAAAATAAAAACACTTTTTAGGACCCTAATAGTTCTTTGTTTTTTTTTCCTAATTTGGCATGTCTGATTTTACCTAAGTCTATGGAGTTAAGCATTGCCACTGCTTGCGTCATCCAAACAGGGAGCTGTGTGTTATTTTCCTTTTTATAAGAAGCGTAAAATTAAACACTCTTCTGTGATTGGCCGAACCGCGTAGAATCTTACGAATGAATATCCGTAAGTTTATAAATTTACCACACGACGTCGCAAATTGATAAACTTCCTAGAATTTAGGCGTAAAATAATACATTTTATCTGTCGTGTAGAATCCTACGAAAGTTTATAATTTTCCTAGGAAAGTTATAAATTTACGGTTCTTGTTATTTTCCGGTGACATATATATTTGTTACGAATGATATCCCAACACGTACTTTTTAAATTGTTACGATTTAATTTTATTAATAAGCAATTTATTATTTTATGATCTTGGAATGTTTTTCATTTACTTGTTTGTTTTATTACTACATAGAATGCTGTTTGTCAGTTCAAGTTCAATGGTACATGCCTAACTACTCAATATTCTTGTACAATGTCTGCACTCGCTGAAAAATCGGTTTCTCATTTGCAATTCAAAGTTAAACTCTCGTCTTGGTTTTGCTAGCAAAAACTGCGTCAGCCACAATGTAAACAAAGCAACTATGTGTTACCGTCATAGTTGAATGGTTGACGTAACAGCCCTATGAATGGATATCGATGGAACCGGCATCGTTTAAAGAGTTTCTGGTTCACCTTGCATTGTGCCCTGGCCTGAGGAAATTGGCGGGAGTTTCCACAGATTGTTGATCGCTCTCGATCTGTGTCTCGAACGTTCAAACAGGTTTCTATTGCATTTTCCGAGGCAGGAATCCTCGCGCGGTTGCGCCAGCGTGTCACAATCATACGCAGCCGCCATTACCAACTTACTAGAATTTTCGCACTTTTGAAATAAGTCTTAGGAAATAGCTTTTTTTTCAATTATTATAATTGGTAGGTATATCAAATTAACATAATGTATAAACAAAGCAACACGTAGTTTATTTACACGCTCATATTGCATTGCAAGATTTGCAAGTTCTTAGTTACCTAAAACAACGATACATATTTTTATAACCTTATGAATTTTATTTTGTTAACAAGAAACCTATTTTACTACCAATAATTTTATGAATAAAAACAGAAATAGCCATTACATACCTACAAACAACGCCACCAACTAAGTACAACGTGTACGTATCAAATTGTAGTTAGTTATATCTTGATAGAATCATTTCAGTAAAATTCTTGTCACTACTAAAACTACCAAAGTTATAAAAATTAATTTACATTACTTCAGCAAATCGCCAAATACCTAATGTAAAATAGATATCAATAATAAGTAGATAAGTACAATACAATTTGAATGTTTACGAAAACCACTTTTAATGATTCTAATTAACCTTCAATTAATAAGTCGGAAAATTAACGTTGTAATTTGGAAAATTATCAGCCTTGGTCTATGAATCATTCCAGCATTCCTAGGGTACAATAGAGCGTCTTTTGCTTAAGCTAGCGAAAACTATGGATGTTCAGAAGAAATTGATTGCTTGGAGAAAATAATGTTAGAAAATGTTTTAGTTGTAACGGCAAATAGGTAATCCTAATCGCTACAATACAGGTAAATGGAGATTCTATGTAATACCTACAATATTTTATTTTGTTTTATCTATTGCTAGAATTATAGTTGATTGTTAATCCTTACAGCAAGTATTTTCGTTGCAAGACCGTGGTAGTTAACACATTAATTTGATTACTACTATTAAATATGGAAAATTGCCTGAAATTTATTTATTTTAAAAAGATTCAAACTTTGCAGTATTATTGCTTTTTTTCCTAACTGACTAACGATGATGGCTTGGAGGAGCCTTGTCATCATCACCGGGCTTGCGGGGGAACCCGAGCGGGGGTCGGATGGCTCTCAATTGCTTTGTATATGTTTTAGATTCATTGACCGTATCTAAGTAACACCTTTTTATTATCCTTTTGTATCCAGCTTAATACATAGAACAAATGACTCAAGTAGATTGTATGACTAACGGATGAATACTGAACCAATAAATAAATATAGAAGTCTTATTAATCACCGTTTCAGTATTCAGTCGCAAACTATGCATTGCATTACTTTTTTTCTGGCAACTTAGGTCATATCTTATTTTATTTTGGATTGTACAATCTCAACTTGCTAGTTTATATCTAGCTTCAATCGTACCCACAAAAAGTTACAGTAATTTGATCTAAGGATTTCTTTGTTGATCAGCTTTTCCCTTTAGTGGTAAGGGACTCTAAAAGTCAAGACCTATGTCTCAAAAACTAGTAAACTCCATTATTATCTGAAACCTATGGCTTCTACGGCTTCAAATTAGTGCAAGTTCACGTGAAGGACAAATTCCTTTGCCCTCGCACCGTTGCCGAATGCCGATACGTTGCGGTGCTTTTACGAAATAGGCTGAGCCACGCCCCCCAATGTCAAGTGTACGAGGATAACAGTCGCTGGTTGTGAAACGCGTGCGCCGGCGCAGCGCGCGGTGTGAGTGCGAAATTAGCGGCAATTCGCGGTCCGCTAGTTTCCGTGTGGCGGCCTTCGGCTAAGGATGCCAAGTTCTACCAGGCTTACTCAGAAGGATTGCAGCAATTCTATCGGAGAGCCATGTTTCATTATTATTACCTACACCCAATTTAAAGGCCAGGAGGCGTATTACGACCTCTTAATTCCAGTCAGTTAAAGAATGGGAATCGACTAACTTCGTGTTTCTGGTACTCAGTAGTGGTAGTTGTGCGCTGTGGTTGTGGAATCATACAGACTGATATAATCCCCTTTATTATATATGTAAATTTTAAAAAGGAGTCGTAATAACAGCTCTAGCTCTATATGATAATATAGCTACCGATACCCATTTTTAAACGGACTGGAAATAAGGAGGTCGTAATACGCCTCCAGGTGGAGCGACGATCTACGTAGGACGGCTGATAGGAGTTGGATGCAAGTAAGATAGGTGAGAGTGGCGTGGATTTAGGGAGGCCTATGTACCTCCTACTGTGGGCCACTTATAGGCTGATGATGATGAAGATGATGACATGCAATATCTGCCCTGTTGTTGCCGTAGACTGTAGACATGATTCGTTGCTACATATTTTTCAGATGGATAAGTTTGGATGCTGTCAGGTTCCTATATCTGGTGCTCTGCGGCCTAAACGGTTGGAATCTAGTCACTGCTCTACTAGTACATGAATAGGTAAAGGTCAACAGTTGGTAAAAAGCTTTACACGTACGACACACTTATCTATACGTATCTGGGTGGGAGGTCTCAAGAATACAAAGGTCATTGTCCCGAAAATCGGGCTTTGTAAAACACATCAAGAGCATTCAGCATGGTATAGAATACGAATTCGGAAGTTTCTGCTTAGTAGGACTGCTGACGATAAAACGTTGTTTTAGCTATTATCCCTTTCAGATATATACGCTATAGTTGCAACATAAAACTGCGAAATATTATCAGTTTAATTACAGTTGATGTACGTCACAGTCAGACAAGAAGATTTGAGAATGGAGACTGTAGAACTACACTTGTAAATACATTCATATGAGGAAAATATGTAACTATTGTTTTTGTTAAGAAAAGATAATTATTTATTTACATAGGAAAATCAATTCTTTGGCAAGGAGAACATAACAATAAAAAAACATGTTACTGTCAGTTGTTATACGAATGTAGTAATATTTAGGGTTTTGAATTCGCAAGTCATTGTTTGCTAAACTTGTGTAATACTCACTAGAGAAGTATCTTACAAAATCTTTTGATTGCTTAGTAAAGAAAATCTCGTCTATAAAGTTAAACCGGCATTGAGAATTTTGTAGATGGCTTACTACCTGCAGATTACTTACAATCTGTTTACCTTAATGCTGATCTAATACTCAAGTCCTTCGAACGTCATAAATGTATTCGCAAATATATGTGCACCCTCGTGCGCCTATGTTTGAGCATATGATTATGCACCTCGATTATGACTAGTACTGTTACAGTACTATCAGTAGTTTGCATATCTTCATTCTGATACACACACATACACACACAAACGGCATGCTTGCTATCCCGAAAGAGGAGGAGTACATACATAAATATTTGGGTTAGGCAGAATTTAGACCCACATCTATTATTACACGTAGGTACCCAAATATATTTTAGGTACATTCTATCTTTTAGCTATCTATTTAAGTCGTAGTAGAAGTACTTGTGCAGTTTTCACTTGCACATTTGTTGAGTTAATAATGGCCGCTTTCTGATTGACCAAAAATTTACATGAACCAACCGAATTGTAGGTATACCTGTTACAATTCGGTGGTGGTTAATGCACCATTTATTTTTTCTAACAAAAAAATTAGTTGCCAGTTTTTCACAAAGGAGGTAGTATGTGGGTCTAACAGCCAGCTCCACAGCCCTGCGCGAGCGCGGCCTCGCTTGCGCAAACGCAGAGCGTGATGCATGCGATCGGAGTCCTCGCCTCCTTGCCATGTCGAGTGCCTAGTACTTACCACGAGTAGCTTGCGTTCGCAGCCAAACGTTCAAGTATAAGAATTCGGTTTGAAGTGTTGTATTTGTTTGGAGTTGGACTGCAAAATTGTAGTACTTCTTCTAAAGATTGATTTAGAAGAGTTATCTACTCCTCTGTATGCCTTGGGCATATAAAGTGAACGCCTACCTACCAACCTAGAAATTTTTAAGTTCGAACTCTAAGGTACACACAACTCCGTTGTGGTTGTGCTAAAAGAACTAATCTTAAGTAAGCAATTACCTTAAATATACCGGTAGGTACCTACTGATAAAGTAAATCGGTGTGATATCCGTCCTTCGGGATACCTACATCAAAATTTTGATAAATTTAACAAACTTATATTTGTATTTTAATTATAAGGGTAATTTCATTGCAAAAACTGAACCGTTTACAAAGCACTTTGGTACTCATTAAAAATATAAAACAATGCATTAATGATGTATGTATGCGTGCGTCACCTGATATGGTGACAAAACTTTGTTTCAGTTTTACCATGAAAGGTACATTTACCTATTCCTTTCACGCACCGCAGCTTGCTCTTGATTTTATGAAAGTAAATTTTTTTGTCCATTAATTTTAAACTCGTTTCGTATCAAAAAGAGTTTCATTGAGACACTCAACTTACTTAAGTTTGTATGTTGGCACCTTATATGGCCTGATAAGTGCAATATATTAACCACTTTTACAATCAAGCAAACCATTTGTAAGCGGGTGTAACTACGGGTCATAAATGCAATTTTTTGCATCCCTAGTAGCATCAGATGTAAAGGCATGCAGGTCTGTAGATGTGGCATTCACTATTAAGTTACGCGTCACCAAATCACCGACCTGGAAAGAAGGTAAACTAATATCACAGGTTCAATTAAGTGTACTGTGCCTGTCCACCTCATATGTAGACTTCGCGGACTGTGAGGTCATCCGATTTCCTACTGCCTTAGGTACTTTATAGGGACTGGGATGTGATGTCAGTAAGGCAAGCCTATGTTCTCCGTGTAATTCTTAAAGAGCACATCCAGATTCCCTTAGGGGTATGAGCATTCCGCTTCTCGCCAGTCGGGTGAAGCTGCAAAACCCGTCTGAGGCTAACAGCTAAGTCCTCCTGAAAAAAAAAACAGATTCCCTATAATCCTTATAGAACACAAGACAAGCGTAAGAAAGGCCGGTACCAGTATTCCCAGGTTACTCTTTTGTAACCTTTTTCAGACACAATGGTGCCGAAACCGAAGTGTGAGGTACTGCCCTCACACTTCGGGTTGTAAGTCATCCAAAATAATAGAATACCTAATTTGTGAAGGACATAATTTTGATTTGATTTTGATTCTTAACGTCAAATATAATAAAATAATCATAAGTAGGTAACGTGGTACATAATTTACATTAGGAAGCTACAGAAATGCGATGAACTTGATCGAAGACATTGGCTGGCTTACATAGTATGATAAGAAAAACTGTCTACAGCAATATAAGCCAGTAGCAATGAAGTGACCGAAGATACTAATTAACTGGGACGGCGCATCGACCCAAAAGTCTTGGCCTCCGATAATAATTCAAAATCTTTACAAAGTCAATAAATAAAAAATAATGTAAAGATATTCAACGATTACAGGTAGATAGGTGTACGTAATTTATTACTCTATAAAATACACCTGCCACACTAACGATAATACAAAGTCTATTCAAAACAAAGAAAATGTATTAATTGGTCTGTAGATAACTATTGTGACGAATTATGTGTATTAATTGAGCTCATAAGAGAGTCGTCGTTTTGATAGAGTTAGGATAAATATACAAGGACGCATAATAGCAAAGCAATATTAGGTGTAAGTCTGTACCGCACTAAAAAGTTTAACAACCCCTAATATTAACATAGCTAGTTTAGTGTTAGGCCACTAATTAAATAGGTGACTACTCTTTTAATTACCACTCGTTGATTTTATTAGAAGGAAATATAGGACCTGGCATTTTTTTATACATTTTTGCATTGCCTCAAGTTTCCTCTGTATAAAGTATTATACAAACGTATTGAAATCAGTTAATTGTACAGCTGTATAATGATTTCTTCATGAATTTGCTTACGCACAGCAGTCGTATAATCTTTTAGCATAGTACCAATCTACCAAAGTATTGTTTACCTACGTGGTTACCCATGTAGTAACAAACTATTAAAAATTAATTGTCTCATTGTAATAATGGTGAATAGATGTTGTGAGAATCATTACTTACCCGACATTGTTTACTGATCAGACCATCCTCCTGTATTGTATGCCCCGTGAAAACTCGACATTTGAAGCGATGATCACTTCCTAAAAGTGACTTCTACTAAATAAGGTTCTTTAAATTGAGGGAATAAAAAAAATGTGGCTTGTTCTTTACATATATACGGCCAACCACTCGATATTGCAAAAAAACCGGCTGCTAAAAGAGACTCATAAAACAATTTCATTTTCCCTCAGCTTTTAGACTCGTATACTCCATTAAGATCTAAGGGATACAGTACAGCCGTCATAGTACGTATGAAGTCCATGATTGTATAACAGGCCGCATTTAAAACTAAATACCTAGTTCTGCGGAGGTCTTCACGCCAAGTGGGCGACCGGACGATACGAAATGACGTAATTTGACGTCAGGGCGATTCTAGAACCTTCCGAGTCCGACGTCAACGGCCGGGAAGCCCGCGCGGCCGCGCCTGCGCGATGGACGGCGCAACTCCGCCCGGCACTTACCGGCGAAGTTAGGGGTTAGAACGGCTCGGAATAACCCGGTAACCTGCCACTGAACAAGAACAATCTAGGCGATCGGTTATTTATTTATGATTGACTCGTTGGAGTGGTCGTATTCAGTGAAATTGCTTTCAATTTTGGTTAAGTACAAGAAAACTAGTGCTGCTTCCTTGTCAGTAAAACTGAGTGACGATAACGTAACGAATTAACGATTTTGCGTTTAATGCTTACAACTCAAATCAATGCTCAAAACGCTACTTAGTTACATATTTCAGTACTAAAAGATAGATACTTCCAGAGCCTGTCTTCAACGGCCAGTTTGGATTTCACTGCGGAAACTTTTAAGCCTGATCGTTATTATCGGTCCCATTCACACGCAAACTCGGGAAATCCTCACAGAATTCATAATGGGGTTGGGAGCGTGCTGTCTTCGTTTTGCCTTAATTAGGTCTATATTCAGGCTGTTTTAGTATCTCATTAATGAACTTGGTTGGTGCATTATTGTATTTCTGTAAATGCTGAGCGAATACTAACAATTAGTCAAATGCTGCGGCTGTTGAGTTGCACTGTGCCTTTCTATTTTACGCGAGGTTTGTAATCAATCTAATCGCCACTTAAGAATTATTATGGTCTGATTTTTAAGTAGTACGCTAGAATAGATTATCGGAATGCATATTGTGTTTTCTTCCCGATAATATCTTATAGAACTTGTGGTCAGAAACATAATACTAGCCGAAACAATTATAAAATGAGAAAATAACAATATATTTGTAGCTTTATTTGTTTTTTCGTAGTACCTAAGGCCTAAGCTATCTAAGGGTTCTCTGACAAGATAGAAAATTAGGTATAAGGCGATGCATGTTATGGCAAAATTATAAATTCAGGAATTCTAATCAAAATAAATCTAGTAATAACACCATCAGGGAACCATCAAAGAAAGTGTAGATGAATCAGAAACACAAGCGCTTCAAACGATACCGAGTTTATATTTAGCTTATTTAAATTTACATTCATTCTGTGATATCATATTTGTATAATTAACCATACTTTTACCGGTTTACATTTTATTTGAGGCCGCATAAAAGGTAGAGCATTATAAATGATAAGTGTCGAATACATATTTTTTAATTAGTCACTTAACTTTGTTTGCCCTCCGGTTTGTCTTCTCATCTGTAATATTACCTGTAAGCCCTGGTCCCGACTCTTCTGGTATCGGATCCGATAATTAATCGGAGGTTCTAGTAACTGAGCATTGAAGTTGCTGAGACTTTTCCGAAACCGATTTCAATATTTATATATTTCATATTCATATCCGACACCCGACATGAAAGACCCAGCACGTCTTGTAAACAATATTTTTGATTTTTCATTTTTTTTTAATGAATAATTTATTCTGCAAATAGATTTACATGAAAAATTAATAATAACGTTAGTATAAGTGGCTCTCTTGAGCAAGCTCACAGATAAAATGCTTTTTAGTATGATACTTTTGTAAATAATGTAACTGGTTCCTGATGCAACAGTCAAACATGTTAGCGAGTCGGTACTCGTTTTATCGTTTACTTGACATTATAATTGTACAAACTCTGAGGTCGCCTTTGTCCAATCAAGGACGGGTTACAACATTCAGTATAATTGTAAAGTCATATCAAAGCTCCTTAAATACGGCAAAACTTGGTGTCTTATTATTCAATTGAGACTCGCGTCCACATCTATTAAGATGTTTCACAAGAATAATAAGAACCCGCATTACATCCGAACACTTAACAGCGATTGTCGCGTCATCGACAAATTGTAAGGCACGACTTTTTTTTCGTATGGGCTGAAAAACTGATTGTGTGGATCTAGATATAAACAATTCGCTTCCCCGAAGGAATACATACTTACCTGTACCGTCGTACCTTTTCGACACATTTATTACATCTATGTTAACACCAGGATGACCCACGTTTAAAAACTTCTATCTAAAGTAGTTATCGTGCAATTAATGCTCCAGATTCCTCAGTCTTAGGTTATTTTCTCAAACAAGTTACATCTGTAAAGTATTTACAAAGGTATGTTGTATTCTAGAAATCATTAGACATAATTGGTTACCCAACAGTAAAATAACCAAAATATTATGACCTAATCGCCTACCCCATTAGGATTTATTATTATAAGTGGAATAATTTACATTGCATAATGGCGTTCATGTTTTGCGTAGTAGAATTTTCGAGAAATTACTACTCGAGTAACTAAATAAACTATCACTTACAGCAGTCGTTAATTAAAATGTTCAACGGTACTATAACTAATTAGCAAAACCACAAAAGTAAATTTCCGTCAGCAATCGTAATAACCATCTCAGTAATGATTTACACGTAAAATGTACCTAACTCACTTTGCTATGTCTATGTACCTGGGTGAAGATAATCCGAAGAACTATGTGAATTGTTCATTTATATCTATGCACCATTATGCTGATAAGCAAATCATTAAATTACTAATTACAATAATTAAACATTGTTTGTCTCATGTGAGTAACTCTCCAGATAACTGAATAATAATATCTAATTGAACTATCTAATCTTAATCAGGTAAACATCTTGTAGCTTAGTGTAAGAAAGAACACCTACCTCTGAACTAAAGAATACAGGAAAGTGGAGTCTTTTGATCGACTGGCTCGATGTTGCATTGGATAGAGCCCCTGTCTCGTGTGCCATGTGTCGTGGGTTCGATTCCCACTTCCATTCATTATCGTTTCAGTATTTGGGAACTGAAACATGCCTTAATTTAATTTCCATTAGGTGTCAAAGTTAAACAGACGGAGAAACATTCACATTAATATTTGAGTAGGCAGGGATGTAGGTAACGTATAATATACACATATAGTACATTCGCATTAGCGTAGAGATTGAAATTTCATTACTACATTATCTCCATTACAAAACTTCGTATTAAAAATCGCAACGAATTCTTTGAAGGAGATCGATTGTCATATTTTTGCCAAACTTTTGGTAGCCATGACATTGATATTCTAATATTTCATCTTACAATAACAAAATAATAATTATTATGCGACGCAAAGATTTTGAATAGGTGTATTTTTTGTATTTTGAAATGTAGGTAAGCCTTGCGTACGTCATACCATTTTTTCTTTTGACGCAACTAAACTAGTATTTCTAGTTGAAGTGGCGAATAAAAGCTTAGATTCGCAAAGATTGTGTCTGTTTCAAACAGGTATTTTTGAACAACAGTTTAATACTAGTCGCTGTCAACTTTCCTAATGATACCCAGGTAATTTATAGATAGGTACTTAATGGAAATATTTATGATGTTTCCGTTGACGTACATACCTATTTGCAAACATAAAGTGCTTTGGTATCAATATACAGAATGAATTAATTTATCAAATGTAGTTATTTTTCAGTAAAGACTTTATTCAGTGTCTAAACTTTCATATTTATATTATTGAGTAAGTAGTGCTTAATATTCATATTATTAGTATTAGAGTTATTGAGTGTAAAAATACGTATAGTGGTAAGGCATATCAAAAATGTTCTTGAAAATTGTATGGAATCCGCCATATAGGTTTGCATAAGCAAAATGATTTTTACTACTGTTAAAGTTTTACTGGTGAAAAAAACTTAAAAAAACTCTTTTTTTCAATTATTATTCTTTGTATTATCACGAATTGTGTGCAGGATGAAGGGTGATAGATGGGGATGGGGATGAAAATCGTAACACAATGGGTACCTGAGGACGGCTTTCGCCGAAGGGGAAGGCCCAAGAAAAGATGGTGTGACGACTTGGTCCAGCTATCACGGAGCTGGCAAGTACTGGCCTTGGTAGGAGGTGGACAGGTTTGGAGGAGACCTTTCCCCAGCAGTGGGATGATACAGGTTAATTAAAAAAAATATCATGGGACAACTAAGTAGATACTGCCAAAAATTTCAGTACGTCTTACGTCTTTAAAACTTATGTACGTCTACGTATACGTCACTTTTAAACGTTGAATAGTGATAGAGGCTTGATAGGCTCGACCCTTGATCACAAATCAATGTCATTTGTCTGACAGGTCCTACTGTGATACTGGTAGGTATCTACGTACACATATTTATAAATATCAACTTGTCATCCATCAATACATGGTTATGTTACTAAAATGTTAATCAACGAAAAAAAAAGGTTACTATCTGTTCATATTTGATCATCGCAAACAAAAAAGCATTTCGTTTAAAAAGCGAAAAAAAATAGGACGTAAAAATAGGAAGTTTGACAAATTTAAATTTATTTTAAAGCTCTAAGTGTCATCAAAACTACAAATAAATATCAAGAAGGTACCCGTGTGAATTTTAATTAGGCGCTTAATCAAAATTCTTAAGTAAAATTCTTTCATATAATACTAATTTAATTTTCTATTCGAAGCTAAAGACATAAGAGTTGATTAGAGTAAAAATAATTGGCGTAAATCACTAGTAAATATTTTATATTAATAAAATAACATAATAGTTTAAAAGACGCGCGTATATGTTTACTCTTTGTCATTGAGAGTTTTACTTGGGACAGATAAAAACGTACAATAAACTTATTTTAAAACAAAGACTACGACGCAATTTAGCACTATGTCAGCAATAATAATGAGCCTGTTCTACTATATGCGTACGAGCCATATATATTTAAAAAGCTGTCCATTTGCGAGTCGAGCCCACGCAATGGGTTCCGTGTATTCTGAATATTAATTAACCATTTATTTATATGGCACTGACTGCCTCTTTGGTCTTTTAGTGGCAAGCGCCGCGTAAAGACTGAGAGAGATCTTGTGTTCAATCCCAGTTCAGATCAGAAAATTGTGTTATTTTACTACACACACTTAATTATTTTTTACTATGAAATACAACGTGACTCCATGTGGTCGACTGGCGAGAGATGGCGCAGGACCAGCCTAGGTGGAGGAGTTTATTATCAGAGGCCAGAGGGCCTACCATGAGTTGGCTATCGTAAACTTACTTACGTTAAAAACCTATCGAGTTGTTTTTTTCATACGGCCGATTTTAATTCTTCGCGTAACCACCAGCGGCGCTGTACAAGTTTTTCATAGACATATTTACGTAGGCGATATCGAGTGCGTAAGTTTTAAACTCATGGTAGCCCCACAGGACTCATTTTGGGTCGCTGCGCCAACCTAGTTAGTAATGCAATACAATGACGACTAAATTTTGAGAAAATGCACGATTTGCCGTCTGGATGCTAAATATCTCGGCACAGGGCTTAAATGTTTAAATATATTTTACTAATAAAAACATTACATGAGAAAAAAGGTTTCATCTTGATGTTGTGGAACCCTAACTCGGTCTTCACCACCGGCCTAGCCCGGGCGGGTATTTCCACACCGACGCGTATCCTGCATAATATCAACCATTTTAATCTCGATGCAAATGTAACAATGATCGTTCATGTAGCATTGGAGCGGTCGTAATGGGGAATGTTTTGGTCCAGTAACAGTATCCGCATTTTCCTGATATGACACGTATAATAAACGTAGCTTGGAGTTATTTTTCTTAAATAATGTAGCCAAGTTGGTAATGTCACGGACACGGTGTCTACATAAAACAAGCAAGTAGTGGTACAAACACGTTATCCTCCTATGACCCAGCCTGGTAACCCAGGGGGTGGCAAGTAGGTTTGGGTAAGGTCCTGATACTGTAAGATTTGGATGATATCCAGGAAATTATTAGTGTCATCGTAGCTCCTATAGGCTAACCCGCCCATCCGCCTAGAAGATAAAAGTTAAGCTAGATCCTTATTATTGTAATTAATCGTTTTAATTGACATTTGTTAGAATACACTAAATTTTTTCACAGTCCGAGCTGCGACCTTTCGCGCTCCGCATTTAGACCGGTGGTTCGCCCATTGCTGACCACTGATCTAGTCACCACTAGATCTAGCACATGAAAACCAAAAAGCATAGCCATGCTCCAGGCGCAATTGGGTATCCAACATTGTTTTTTCTCGGGATCTCTCTTTTGTCTTCTTATTACCCAAAGCTGATCTTGGTCTCCGATACGGAATCTCCTTGTTAAATGAACAACCAAATACACTCAGTAAGCGGAAGCTGTGAATTTTTCTCTAAATAGATATGAGCTGGTGTTCTGTTGCCCTCTTATGCATTGTCAAATAACTGGGGCAGATATTTTTAAATTTCTTAAGAAACTGAAACATGTAAGCGATTAGATTTGTTATAGGTAAGTAGTTTTTATTAGGGATAAGTATATTTACCACTGCATACATTCGACAAAAATATTTCGTAGTGTTCTGAAAATAAATAAGGATCATACATTCTAGTAAGTATTTATTTACATTCGCCTGCAATCCTGCATTCATCACAATACTTACCTAAGTAACGACGACTAATTTCTTTTAAACAGTTGTGAATAAAGAAACCAGGCAGACTTGTTTACTCATCTGCTATGATGGCCCCATTACAAAATTACGATTATTAAAAAATTATTTGTGGACTATAAAAAGAAATGTGCAATTAGCTAACTCTATAGCTGACTGTACCTACTCACTTACGAACAAGGTAATGACCCACTTAAAAGAAAATAAGAACGAGTTTATTAAAATTAGCGATTCTCGGTAGGATGGTGGAAAAGCTTTTCCAACGAATGCAATGATAAGTATTTGGCTCTTGTTCGTAAAGTTTGCGTGAATAAGATCATTGAGACGTAGGATGGATCTATACAATCATGAGGCGTTTTCTTTTTATTTTTCTCTAGTTGACAACATCGTCTTACATACAGCCAGTATAGGTCCTTGCTGTCTCTATCCAAGAAGAATTTATCTGTCACTCGCCACAAAAATCTTCAGAAGTTTGTGTCATCTCTGCGCAACGTTGGCAATTTTCATCAAGCGACCAGATTTCATTTAATGTATTTTGTATTTTTAATGAAAATGGGAAGTAGGATGAAACAAGCTTAAATCCGTATAAAAATAAAGCGCAAAAACCGGTCACTTCAAATTTACAATGTAGTATCTAACTTAATTTATTACCATAACAACAAATTTAACATGTTTGAGCGCCGATATATCCATATTTACAATGTTGCCAGTCGTTACCCGCAACGATACACGTGTTAGTTGTAACTACTTACCAGGCCAGTCAGTGCCCACTCATAAATACTACATAATACCTACTGCTACTAATAGAACGATGTATATTTTTCTATTATACCATATAATTATAATGACTTACGGTGGAAAACTAAATGTGTCCCGGATATTTATCATGTTCCGGTTTATATATGAGAGTTCCCGATATTTCGCCACTGTAGCAATCGGCAAGCGGCGGGCAATGAGTTGACCCGTGATCATCAGAACATGGTAAATATCCCGGACATCTTCAGTTTTCTAACTAAGTACATCACATAGTTCAAAGGTAGTTTCTTTTCCTTTTGGTAAATAGTTCGTGTATATAAATATAATATATGTATAAATATTTCACAACATCACATACATTGATCTGATCTCGTTGTAAGTAGCTTAAGCACTTGTGTTACAGGTATCAGAATCAACAGTGGATACACAAATATATTTACTTAATTATTTAATAACACATCCAGACACGGAACAAACACCGATGTTCGTCACACAAATATTTGTCCCGAGTGGGAATCGAACCCACGACTCTTGGAACCGTAGGTAGTAAACCTGGGTAAGTTAAACCTAGGTAGTAAATGTAAATACAAACATAATAAAATTCGGTGAATGAGGCGTGGTCAGTGACTAAATGCGTTAGCTAATATACCCATTATTTCACAAAACGATTACCGGTGGTAATCGGCCGGTGTCCTTGACTCGCATTCACACCTCCTCGGGCCCATACGACTAAATTAAACGTTTACCCTTCGGTGAAGATGCTTTTAATAAGCAAATCGAGATTCTTCTAGGAATCGAAAAATTCAATCCATACCGGCATCATTCGAGCCAATGTTTTCACTTCAGGTATCTAATTCACATGAAAGTGACGAAAATTGGATTGATATCTGAATAAGTAAAAATAAAAATTATCTCTTCGCGCTCTAAAAGTATTAATTTTAAACAGCCAATAAACATTGGACCATTTAAAAAACAAGTCAACCTATGTGGACAATGACAGCTAATGATGGGAAGAGTCGCTGGCAAGAGACTAGCTAGTGATTGAGCTGAAAGACTCGTTTGCTATTAACACTGTACCTGCCTACTTGGAAAACCTATTTATTGTGTACCCGTGACTAAATCGATAAATGTTTGTGATTAAACTGGAGTGTCTTCCTCGAGCTATTTAAATGTCAACGCATTATAAGCACTTGATGTCCATTGTACCCAGCTTTATCGGTTTACAATAAGTACATCATACTGTTAGTCCGCCTCTTGATAATCCACTGGATACCCCCCTGGTTGGCTAAGCGACATTACATTATTTGTATGTAATTATATTTTTATGTATTTGTAAGTTACAATTAATGAATGTAATTGCATTGCATCAAAACACAAGTTAAAAAAATCGGCTCAATCCTTTCTCAAAACGGAACTAAGTGGCTGAGAGTCTAATTTACTGAGGATTCGGATTCATTGTATTAAATCACTACATACAAAGTTGAATATAAAATTGCTTCCCACTATCTGTTGCTATTTACCAATGCTGAAACTCAGCAACGGATTTTGATGCGGTTTCTGCAAATAAGTAAAGTGGTTCGAGACGAATAAAAAAACAAACATTTTTTAATAAATAAATAATGTCTATGATCTTGTAAAAAAAAATTTTTGTGCCCCGTTTTAACAAACTTTATCAGACCTACTTTAGGGTTGTACAGTGGCGCCACCTGGGGATACAAAAAACAACAGTCATGATTTACTACGCAGTCATTGGTGTATGCAAATTATATACCTAATAATGATTTTATTGAAGCAATAATCATTATGTCCCTGGCCCCATGTCTTCCGTGCGCCACGACAAAGTGAAGTATGCAATTAAATGCATATTAACTTTACTGGTGAATCATAATTATTGCTTTGTAAAATTGATAGTCAATACTAGGGAATAATTAACAGATCTATTCTAATTACTACTGGCAAGCTGCCTGATTGAATATTATATTCCTGATACTTTTAGTTATGTAGGGACCTATTATAACGTTTGTAGTAACAACAGTATTTTAACTTTTTTTGTCTAGAATAATATGATTGATTGTAGGAAAACTATGAATACAATAAACATAAGAAATACGGCTAACCTGACGTAACAGCCTTCACTAAAACATTTAAAAATGAGTTATTGCTATTCTTAATGACATCTGCAGTTCAGAGGTGATATTATTTGCATCATCGCTCATTATTCAAAATCAACAGTACAGACCTACACAATATTCGTGCCGATTTCACATTAGGTATCCTACCAAAACACAGTCTTTTGTTAACACAAAGGGCATTGTGGAAGGAAAACATGAAATATTATGAAAAATTCAAAACTATAGGTAGGTCGGTACTGTGGACTTGCTTTGTATTACAAACATTGCCGTAGTTTACAGTTATCTATGTTACTCTGAATTTTAAACAGGTTTTGAATTTTAAGAAACATGTAAAAATTTTTTTTACCTGATGTTTAGCTTTAGCAATTCGTACCTGGTCATGTACTACCTACCTACATAAGAAGAATTATGCAGATAGTGAACCAACGACTATGAGACATGCCTGAATAATAAAGTAGCCTGAGCCTGATAACAGTGCATGCTAAACACTGCAGTAATCGAAATTAAGGTTGTGAAAAGAAAAACCTTAAAATTATACAGTCAATAAAAACATAAAGTAGAGTAAGAGAAGAGCTATTAGGTAGGATCTGCTTAATTTAGTTTAAGATCCTTCTGAATATAGTGCACGGAAATTCAAACCTAGGCAGATAGATACAGCGTTTGATTAACAAGTCTATCTAACCATACTCATCGAGTATGCACGTAGGTATCACGATTGGACTCGACTCTACACCGAGACCTGCATATGCGTGACGGTAAAAATCTACGAGATTATTATACAAAGTGCGTTATTACCAGTAGGTATACGATGTATACTACTCACTCATGTAACATTAATATTACGTCTAATCTATTACTCAAGTTACGCGCTAGACGGCTTACGTTAGGGTTGTCAAATGTCAATAGGCTTATGGAATTCATACCGTACCTACGTAATATGTAGCTTTAAGTAATATTTTAGGCTTTCATGAAGAATTGATAGTTCATTTTCCCATGTCTAAAATGTTTTATCATTGATCTGCAAACCGATACACAACAGTAAATAAATACCGGTAAATTGTCAGTAAAACATTTCATGAAATGCGACCATCTACATATATTTTAAAAATTAATCGCTGAATGTATTGGTGAGCTCAGATCTTGTGAACAGCTAAACAGATATCGTTGTGTTCGTTATTTGATAAAGGATGATTTTGAGTAAATATTATAAAGACAAAAAATAATCACAGAAAGTTAAAAAAAAATATGGATGGTATGAAATTCACCGGGACTACTAGATAATCATAAATCATCGAGTATTTCATGAGATGAGCAAATCTATCCATCCATCTATCTGCAGTCCCAGGGTGAAGGCGACAGGCTCAATAGGGTCTATTGTGCCTGTGTACCTTACGGCCGCTTTCCGTCAGGTGGAGTGAGGTCATCTTGAACGTCGATTAAAAAAAATACTGTCATAAAGCCACTGCATCCCTATCAACTTGCGAACTTCCACGTGGCGTCCGCATTACGCAACCGGTCGCGTCGAGCGTGATGACATTTGTTTACGTTTTTATCTCAAGGGCATTAAGTTTACAATTAACTGATCGCTGCATTGTATCGATTTGTAATTGTCATGTAATTAATTTATGGTCGTGGTGGTCATACTCGTAGTGTAGAATTACGCACTTGCTAACTAGACGCAGATTCTAGAAAACTGATCGGGAAAATACTTGCGTTTATGTTGATGTGTTCGTTTGTCATACCAAAGAAATAATACTAATGTTTTTTTTTGTATTCGTTATAGGTACCTACTACAAAAGCATGCAATACTGTTGAAGGCATAAGACATTTAATAAACTTTTGATCTTTATTAGTTCGATTTTCTTTTTAGAAACGCCACTTGTTTAAGTTGTTTATGAATTAACCAATACGATAGAGAATATCTAAAACGAAACCTCACATAGCGTCAAAAAGCACTACTTATGCAAATAAAGCAGGCACCTTAGTACATTTTGAAGACAATGAAATAGGTAACAGGTATATTTGTAACGGTGCCTTATTATACTGGAACGTCCTGTAACAGGTGTACAAGATAGGTAAGTCATTCATTTAAATGTAATGGAATAGTAAGCTACATTTTAAAAAACAATGTCTGAAAAAGACGATGAACATTTGGTAGGTATTCATTCAGTAGTCAATGAATATAAAATATTTAAAATAAATAATATTCTGCATATAGGTTCGCTCAGCGGGCTATGGAAAGTGCTATGCTCGGTGTTTCTCTGAGGGATCGAATCAGAAATGAGGCGACCCTTCAGAGAACCAAAGTCATCGACATAGCTCATCGCATTAGCAAGTTGAAGTGGCAGTGGGCTGGCCACATCAGCCGTAGAACCGACAACCGCTGGGGTAGACGAGTTCTGGAGTGGATACCGCGTCTCGGCAAACGTAGTGTAGGACGCCCGCAGGCCAGGTGGTGTGACGATCTGCGCAGGACGGCTGGTAGGAGCTGGTTGCGAGTGGCCGAGGATAGAGAGAAGTGACGTGCATTTGGAGAGGCCTATGTCCAGCAGTGGACAGGAATGGGCTGATGATGATAATGATATAGGTAAGCAAATGTCTTATTTAAAGCAACTGGTGAAGAAATTATACATATTAATTCAGTAGTATTATAATAATATTTAGATATACTCTTTAATACCTCTTGTTTCAACTAGGCTGTACAGTTTTTTATTATAATAATACTAATTCATTTATTTCACACTACTAAAAACTACATAGGTATTACAAGGAAATCATGCAGGCGCTGCACTAAGCACAAATTTGTTATCGCAGTGACTAGGCCTTAATTTACATTTAAGAACATTAATATTGTTACTTTAATGATGATTTTATCTGTAACGTTACGTAAGACGCAATATCACTCGACTAAACTAACGCCAGCTCTTCTATTTTTGTGTCAATGTCTGCTATTAGCGTGTCCATGCATTTAATACGCTGTTTCCTAATTCAAGTATTAATACATTTGAACGAAAATTTTCCACTATTTCCTAACATTGCATTTATCCAGGGAAGCATACATTCAAACGGATTACTGAAACTTGAACAAAAGTAATCCCTTAATCTACTGAGTTAGAACGTGAACTTTAAAAGTTGTAATTAAGGTTCAAAGTCCGTGCCTATTAAAATTTGTGCAGTTAGTTCTGTTTCGCGGCCGCTTACTCAATCACGTCTTGCCCAACGCATCGTGGTCAGTTTTAATTATGTAACCTGTTTCGTTCATAAATTCATACTACGCCTTACTAGAGACGAATTGTTGGTACCTAAACACTTTATCTTCATGGCTATATGGTGTTCGGTACACAGAAGACATATTGTGCTTGCTTGCTCTTTACCAGGAAATTGGAACCGTGGTTAACACCACATGATGTTGTATTTGGATAGATAAATAAATATCACATGCAAATTTCCGCTACCGGTGTCTATGACCAAGTAGGTGTGGTTGGAATATAATGTTTTTTACAAATTGCATAGCAATAATAATAGGTACGGCTCACATTTATTACATACTAGTGGCCCGCCCTCGCTTCGCTTCGGATAATCCTTTCTTAGCGGATGCCTACGTCATAATATCTTCCTGCATGCCAAATTTCAGCCCGATCCATACAGTGGTTTGGGCTGTGCGTTGATAGATCACTATGTCAGTCACCTTTGAGTTATATATATGTTACGGTTAATGTGGATAGAGCGGTTATTATGTATAATTACCGGTAACTATGGATAATTATCAGTGCTCGTGGTAAAGGTGGTAAAAACTATCGAATTAATCACATTTACCGGTAATTATATAAAATTACTATACCCTTTTTGCAAATGTGGTAAATAATAAAATCAAACTGACTTGACTGGCGCGGTGAAACAATGGTTTTGTTAGTGACCCAGGCTGGCGGTTCCAAGAGTCCTGAGTTCGATTCCCACTCGGGGCAAATAAATATTTGTGATGTACATCGGTGTTTGTTTCGTGTCTAGATGTGATTATGTGTTTCAGTATGTATTTATAAATATATATTATGTCAGTCTTTGCCGCCAAAAGTAGGTACAAGCTGTGCTTAGTTTGTGGAAATGTCCCAAATATTTATTTATTTATGTAAACATCTGAATCAAATGTTTATTAGGATATAAACAATTCTAGTCCTAATTATAATAAAATTTGTTTACAAACATCAGGTACCCTAATAGACGTAAAGCTAACTTGCAACGCGATATTGCAAAATTCTTACGGGATCGGGAGTTACTAGGAAAAAACTTCTGTTTGTAAAATCCTGCTAGTTATAAAATAAACAAGACATATCTAGAAACCCAACTTCAAGTTTGGTTTTAAAAAAACTATAATCTTATAAAAATAAAGTGAAATAAAATTAACAAATTAGCAGGCAATTATCAGTGGAACTCTTAAAATTCTTTCTCGTTAATATTATTTTCGCAGGTTTGAGTTTTGTGACATTTGGAATTGCAGAGTACTTGTGATTTTTGTCAGCAATGTCAACATTTACCTCAGTCGCGAGGGAGTTTTATATAATTACCGGTAAATTTTAATAATTTACTACAGTTACCATGTGCGTCGGTATTTATCCATAACTACCGGTGATTATAGATAATTACCGATTGCTCACATTGACCGTAACATATATATATTAAGATTACATTGACTCCCCGTCCGTACCCCAGTGACGCTTACATGGAGCCTAAGTCGCATGCTGGCTAGCTGAGCGCGGTGAGCGGCAACCACGCGACATTTTACTTGCATTTTTAAACTCGTGATATCTTCCGAATTAAAAGTCCGAATTGAGTAATTCAAAAAGTTATAAAAAGGTATTGAAGCCTTCTTGAATATAAAGTAATTAATTTTGATAAGAATTAATACCAAGGTACAAATAAAGAGCCTTTTAAAGCGGCGGCAAATAAATTAAATTTTTAGATTTAAAAACCGCTTACTGTGACATAACTATAATATTTAGACATATGCTGTTGCGACACTTTTTGTAGATAATGATGAGTTCTGCAAAGTCGTAATAAATGATTTTGTTCTATCATCAATAGTTTTCGCAGCGCACGCGACGTAAGGAATTTTTCAGGTCATTTTTTTACACCTTTGGTTACATTATTGGAGTTTTAGTAAGGATCCCTAATTTTTAAAAAATAAAATATAGCCCATGTTACTCGGGGATAATGTAGCTTTCCAAAGGTGAAAGAATTTTTGAAATCGGTCCAGTAGTTTCGGAGCCTATTCATTACAACCAAACAAACAAAGTTTTCCTCTTTATAATATTAGTGTAGACAAACTTGACGAACGAAGAAGAAGCTTATGAAAGTTTATAACTTGATTATCTATACTTAGAGTGAGATTTATACTTTCTCAGTAAATTAGCCAAAGATACTTAATGTAACTTTTTTTTATTATCTACTGAGTTTAATAATAATAGCTTTTGATTAAGGTTGCGTTTCTTCTCTTGGTGTAGATCTAGTATATTATCAGCTGCGATAAATATGTAAGATAAGAGAAAGAATAGAAATCGATGCATCCGACAGCGAACTATGTAGAATGGTTAGTGTCGACGGCGGCATGATGGAACCGACTTTCACAGTTATTGATTAAATGTCACGAAGTGATAATCCCGTAAGACATGGTGAAAATATTTTAACGGCGAGCGCGCATTCTCTTTCAATTATTGTTAATAAGTCAATTATCCATCAATACATTCAGGTCTTACAATGCTTATATTGATGAAATTTCTTCTACGTGTATTTTGCCTTTTAAAATATAAATATGAGGGCTTATGCTTTGGCTTTGAAAGCGGCATAAAGATATCAAAACTTTTTACGTTTAGGAATGTTAACCTTGGCAAATCTCCCGAGATCCCAAACCTACGTAATTATGTATTCCACACAGACAGGTGTGGTGGCTTAAAATTCATGATATGATACGACTTATGGCTTGAAAAAATGATAACACACTTTAGACACGTGGCAGAAAGAGTTAAAATAAAGAATGCCGACATTCACAATTTCTGAGTGTAGCAAATAATTTCAACTTAGTTTCAACTATAAACGGTCTGTTTTATTGAACTCTATTGCCTCATCATCGGCAAAAACCCAAACTAATAAGTCACTTTAATGTTTCTACAATAAATGACAGACAGGGAAGTAAAACCTTTTGTTAAGTGGTATACCTAAACATACAATTTCATCGTTAATGTCAGGATATATTTCAAATTATCTCAAAAGAGCATGAGGAATGATTGAGAGTCAGTAACTATATTCATGACTGGCCCTTGTGGGTAGATACGAAATATATTAATTGGTCACTATACATGAAAAAACGCCGAAATAATAAAGAAACATTCCTAGCTCATCGTAAAGCATTTAATTTGAGGCCATAACGCTACGTAATAAGATTATCCATATCTTTATTGCATGTGGAGGAAAGATAAAAACCTACATGCACATAAATACCTGATACGTCAGAAGTCAATTATCTTGAAATATTGTCAAGGGCATAATGTAAAGATTGAAACTTAGAGACCACTGAAACATACGAGTAATTTTTCATAATAATTATAAAGTATTATATTTTTAGCTTATCAGTTATTTTAAAGAAAAACATTTAGACATTATAATTTTACAAGATATAAATTAAAAATAAACAGCTGTTGCTAGGAGCCGATAAATTGTATTTCTAAGCGATTGGTTAAGTAAAAGAAATCAATTTAGTCACAGTTGATCATGACATTTTAGGGATACCATATTTATAGTATACTTTTTACTTTATTTTGTTTACAAGGTCTTTCTTATGACAACCTTTACGTATGAGTAAAATTACTCGTAAGAACAGAATATTGAAGACAAGATATACATCAATACGATTCCTTCAAACGAAGCGTAACGACTTACGGGCCAGTACAAAATTTGCCAACTGGTCCGTGTACGTTGTCATAGCAATTGGCTCTACACTTATCATCAGAATCAGTGAAGCTTACTGAGTCACTACAAAACAAAACATAAGGATATCTATATTGTATTGGCAATTAGATTAGATTGTGAGCACGATTCAGGTGGATGACATTCTGAGTTATCGCTAATTGTCCTCAGGTTATCAGTAATCCTGGGCCATATTGGACGGAGTTGGATACGTACAGATAGTACAATACTCACAAGGTTGGCGACTCCTGCGTTGTGTGTCGATCGGCACGTGTACCCCTGGTCCACGGTCCAGACGGATGCCGGAATATTTCCATTGTTATCACCACACACCGAAGTCCATGCCCTTATCGTGTAGGGTCGACTAAGAAACAGAGACGCCCGCCCGAGAGTCGCTCGGTGTCAACGCTTATTTAATATCTTGTGTTGATGCAATTCGTATTATTTTAACGTAACAAGGAATTAGATTGATCTAATGGTGCAATTTAGGATGTTTTAAATCAATCAGTCTTTTCTGTCAAATATCAGTTAAATAAAATATAGGTAAACTAGTAATTTAGATCCTTAATTGGTTGAACAGGGTGAATTCCAAAATATTCTAGGTGTCTCACCTATTTGCCTTTATTTAAGCCATAATCATTTCTATTGAAGTTCATCTATGCGAAGCACATTAGGTGTCAAGTTCAGTAGGTATATTTATACACCGTGAAATTTTAGTGGTTGTTTTCCCGTGGCAGAACGATTTGCCTTTAGTAATACTATCGAATAATGTAAATTATTCATCGAAAAATTTTGTTTTTTCAATTTTTCTGAATAATAATTTTCCAACTCGACAACGAGAGAAGCTATCGTTGTTTTTGAAGATGTGACGATTTCAGGTACTGCTTGCCGCATGAAATCGATGCTTAAAGCTAAAGAAGCTCTACACCCTAAGTAATAAAGCGGTTCGAACGTGCATTCGAGTTACGGTTAAACCTTTCGTAAAACCGGCATTTATTGATTTTACCAAAAAAGAACTGCACACATCTTTTGTACTACTAAGATAGAATCATTTTACTGCGGGAAAACAACCACTAAAATTTCACGGTGTATAATTTATTACACCAGAACGCAGTCGTCGAGCGTTCTATTGCTTGTGTAAAGCATTAATTGTGTGGGCAAAGAGTTAAATTCAGTCAACATAGTAATTTGGATAAAAAAAACCCGCAAACCTTCTACGGGTGAAGCTGGTTATGGATCTCACCTCGTCTGTCCGGCATCACCTCGGTGCGTGGACGCCACCTGACAGAAGATAAATCGATTTTTAATTGTGACATCAAACGGTTATGTTACTTATTAATAGGCTACGCAGAACTCGTTAGCTTATCACTTCATTATTTTTTATTTGTTTGACACAAAACAATACAAGTAGTTACTTATTTTTAATTATTGTTACTAGTGCGAGGGTAGAGATTTTACTTCTTGCTATTTCACAATGTTTTATTTTTATTGTTACTAGTACGAGGGGAGAGATTTTACTTCTTGCTATTTCACAATGTTAAAAGAATATACGTACATAATCGTCATAGTCAAATGTACTCTTTCCGATTAGCTACTTTTATATTATTTTTATTAACAAGTGACCCGAATTATACAAAAAAACCTTTTTCTTGAACGCATTTTCATCTTGATAAACTGAAAACCGCGTCGAAATCCGTAGTGTAGTTTTAAAGATTTAAGCATACATAATATGGGACAGATAATGCAACTTTGTTTTATAGTATATAGTTATTAGATATTAATCGGAAATCCTATACGATATACGAATATCTATAATCGTAATTGTAATGCGGTCATTATTCTCAAATCACAGCATACAATTGGTATTTTTTCCTGCCTACCCAGATTCGCAACACTAACCCAATAATATAATACCACTTAGATTGTGTAGCGACCACAGTGCGACCACCTCACTTTTACTTGACGCGGAAGTGTGACGTAACCGAGATAGTCATGACGGGTAATGATCTATACTTCGCTATTTGCCTCTGTAATTGTACACATTTATGTACAAACATCACTACGACTTCCTTCTGTGTTAACTTCGTCGAAGCTCTGTTTTTGAACTTAAGGTCGAGGATAAACTGAGCATTATGTTCGTTGTATCTACATGTGACAAGCAATTATGTGTAAATGACACGTAAAATAGTGCAGAGATACTCGCGTCCACGATGGTTGTTCAGTTTGGGTTTGAACGTTACTGACCTGTGGGGTCAAAGATTTTTTACGAGAAATACTTGCGTACGAGTGGGCAATACAAATGATGATGTGTCACTCAATTTCGGTCTCGGCCACTGTGGCTTATTCACAAATATATAACGTAAGTGTTGTATTCTTTAATGTTAACATGTTATGAGAGAATTCCAAAATAAATATAAATAAATTAAATACAGATACAGAAAAAATCGACAAAATCAAACTTGTCTAACCTTATAAGAATAAAATAACTACACCTATGTAGGTTACCTACTTTTATACTATTTAACGACTACAAAACCAAAGGTCAAAGGTGAGAGACAAATTAACGACAGTAATCTTTCTAAAAGATGCATTTCACCTTGTGAAAGCTGAACATTCGCAAAAAAAACACATTAAAATGTGTCACACACATGCAATCAATCATTTGTTTAAGTCTAAGACATTATAAGTAACGGTTTAGAAGTTGAACCTACCTATAAATATCAGCCTTCATATCAGCTGTTCGCCATTAATTCCTGTGGTCAGCAAATTTAGTTGCTTGGGCCTTTATTACAATTGCATTAAGGTTCAATACGGAACAGCAGGTGTCCACAACCGTTAAATCACGCGAGATGGTCTCGTGATCCATCGAGGTCAGCCAACCGAGCTGTGGGTAATTGGGCATTACCTACAACCCACTTCGCCGACCCAACCAGCGTTTGAACCCTAATGTTCCTGAACTACCTAGTTTATACATAAGTTATTATACCTAGACCTGTAAAAAATAAACCCCTAATGTATTGATTGATAAATGGTACTCTTTTTTTTCCTAACTGACATACGATGATGGCTTGGAGTAGCCTCATCATCGTCACCGGATTTGCGGGGGAGCTAATGGCTCTCGCCCCTATTAATGGTACCTATTTACGTTCATGTAGAACACGAATGGTGAATGCTGTTTGGATCTAGAACCTCACTAAATTATACTTTCACCATGCTTGCTAGTCAGTAGTATAAAAAATGGATGTATCTAATTAGGATTCAGGACAGGAATAGTATAGTTAACAATTTTGGCATGGTACTTGTGTATGAAGATATGAAGACGACGTTCTTCAATTCATCGTATAAAAAATGTTCTACAATTTGCCAGGTAATGGAAGGTGATAACAAAAAATCCTAGTTTCCTGCCAACCGCACTCCATAAGATACTGTTTCGTAGTATTGTGGTCAATGTCACAGGTCTAATACCAACTTTCTTATTACGTAACATTAACAATAAATGGTACAGAGGGCCTGCCATGAGTTGGCTATCGAAAACTTACGTACTTACGTTAAAAACCATATTTTTTCATACGGCTGATTTTAGTTCGTAACCACCAGCGGCGCTGTACAAGTTTTTCATAGACATATTTACGTAGGCGATATCGAGTGCGTAAGTTTTAAACTCATGGTAGCCCCACAGTACAAAATGTATTCTTATCAAGACTTTTAGTGTTTAACGTAATCTATTTGCTTTCCATACGAGCTAGTGCTTGTACAACTAACAGCTAACAGCTCAAAGTGCACTTGGCCTGTTTATTCACCACTTATTTCTTGTTATATGGATATCGGAATGTTGTGTCGGAAGTGCGTCCGCGCAGGAAGAGAGAATCGCTCGCAGTTTTTTTTCGGTTCACGCGGTTTGAGCAGAGGTCGCCTAATAATGATCACCGTTATGTGACGTCAGACAATCGTATTCATTAGTTTTTGTTTCTATTATTCTATCATCCATTGCGAACAAATGTTAAATAAAGCGGCATTTTTTCACGAGTCTACGGCAAAATTTATCATTTAGATGCCATACTAGGTGATTTGTTCACAATATGATTTGTACTTAGGTAAATTACTAGGTCATTTACGTAGGTAAGAATACACCTTGGTATGCGGCACCAAAATCAATATGTACAAACATGCATACAAAACAAAATCAATATGTTTATTATTTAGATACCTACTTGCTGAACCTCATGTGCCTTTGTTTTTGCAGACAGTTTTTCTGTTTGGCGAAACTACTTGTAGTTCACAACAAAAAGAAAGTGTAAAAAACCTTTAGAATATACAAATATAAGTTTTTTAACAATATCGGTACGGACGACGGTAAAAAATAACAAACTATTTACTATGAATTCTAAATCGTGTTAGTACTTACCAACTTACGGTACCCATTTGAAAAAAAAAACAGTTTGCAAAAGGTTAATACCCCAATGTAACAACACATTCAAAAACCTTCAGAAGGGCAAAGGGCAAGGGCAAGAATACCTACTTAGCTTAGAAATGTTACTGTAAAAAATGTTCTTTTTACATACATTACTGTCTGACTTGTTTATGGTTTTTGCGTGTTTCGCACAGGTGACAGTAGTACGTGATTTATTTATTTAGTAACATTTTTGTTTCATACTACCTTACAGTTAGTTGCCTAGGCTATTATAATTCTGAAATTTTTAACTACA
Organism: Maruca vitrata; assembly: GCA_039566165.1. Lineage (NCBI taxonomy): Eukaryota > Metazoa > Arthropoda > Insecta > Lepidoptera > Crambidae > Maruca > Maruca vitrata. The sequence continues at coordinate 13,458,509 of CM076913.1, read as the reverse complement.
AATCATATCAGGAAATTAAAAGAATTTTATCTAAAAAAAACACTTAAATCTAAAAAAGATAACAAATATTTTCAAGTACAAACGAAATACGGTAGTTAATAGAAATCTATCGTATATAAATCTATCTTTATCATTGGTTTCTCAATACGAGTCTAATCGCGAATACCTGATACTATATCGATAGGGGAAGACGATTCATCCATTGTAAGAATTTGTATGACTGTTTATCACTGATAAAAACATAATAGGTTTCGTGAGTCACGGCATCGGCTTTTAAACTTGGGAGGCTTCCGTCGACTGGACCCACAATTAACTGGACCCGCGGGTCCAGTCGCCGGATACAATAATTTTAATATTTTTCTTCCGGCGACTGGACCCGGCCAAAAATTATTAAGGAATATCAATGGTTTAAGGTACTACGTGCAATCAAGCACACAAATGTTTTAAGAAAAGGTCTTTAATTCAAAAATAATTTATGGAGTAATACCTACGTTCCTGTTACTTAAAAATAACATAATAAAACATTGCACATGAATTATGCTGACAATAATCAACAATTATAAAAAATCTAAATCGAAAAAGTATCTATCAGGAAATCAAACTTAATATTAAAAGTACAAAATATATATTTAAATAATGAACAAGTTACAAACTATTAAGTACCTACTTATCTATCACAAAATCAGCCTTAATGTTTACAAATTTAAAAATATACTTCTAAATAATCAACAATTTACAAAAATATGTTTATCACAAAATCAGTCTTAATTTTAGAAATAATACAAAATAATCACAGACTACACTTACAACTAGTTAAAGTAACTTTAAACGGCCCCATAGAATAACTCTTATTATTATTTCAGAAAAGAAATAGGAGGAACACACCTAATTACACTGACAAAAATCAACACACACAGTAAATAAATAAAAAACAATAATGAGTGTAAAATTTTACAAATAATTCTACCAATTTCAGTGTTCATCGTAATTTCTCTAAACAATGGCCAATACTTATTTTACGATTAAGTAAGTCACTCATATTACCATTATTTCTCTTCTCCATAAGTGGTAAAAGTACCATTGAGTATATTATTTCCGAACCATGTTTGGACAAAGTAGTCGTTAATGTTTGTAATTTCTTCACTAATAGGTGACTCTTCCATGACATACAACCACCCATCATCGACCATCATATCCGGTGGGTGATGAGATAGAGCTGAACATGTTCTCTGCCTGGTTGAGTTTTGTCAACGACCAATTCCTTCGCTTTACGCTGCAAACTTTGTTTGAAGTGAAAATAGCAACCCACTTACTGCACTACTTACCTGCACGTGTAAATTACGTATGGGACAAAATATTGTAAATAAATATAAAACATTTTTTCGTTTCACTGTACTATATTTTGGCACGAACAATACATTTTCTTATTAATTTTTAAGTGGGTCCAGTCGCCGGAAGAAAAATATTAAAATTATTGTATCCGGCGACTGGACCCGCGGGTCCAGTTAATTCCGGGTCCAGTCGACGGAAGCCTCAACTTGGCACTATAGAACCATACCAAACACACCAACCATGCGGCTAATGTGAAAAGTTCAATGTAACTTGGTACTTGGGTACATGATACCTACATAAACATACAATTGATAATTTTTCAGAAATAACTTGTTGTCTTCGATGAACCTTATAATTTTATAAACAACGTTGATACTTTATTGTACTCACACTGCTAAACGTAAGTACGCTTTAAATGGCTTTAAATTGTATTTATAAAACTAGTTTATTTATTTAATTGAGTAAGTTGCACCATCATTTTACATAAATAATTAAGTTTATAAAGGAGGCGAATCCCAAACAATGTATACCACATTTAGATATAACTTTGTCAACTAAATATAAAACAATTATTTTAATAAGGTTATTTTTCAGCAATCATACATTTATGGACGTTGTTTCTGCAAACTAAATCGCCATTCAAATCCTTAGATATAACTTTTTCTAAGAAATGTTTCTTAGTTGAAAATCTCAAATATTAGGTCAGTCTATAATTTAGGAGTGCTGCCGCAAACTCTACAGTTCGGCGGAATTCGCGCGTACGAGCCATAAATACTAGTCTTTACTAAATATCGCTTGGTCAATAGTGAAGAAAATATTATGAGGCAACGCACGCAAACTAATTATCGTTGACTGGCGTGTGAAATATCGCGGTCCGTTCCAATCGTAGTCAAAAAGAAGGTTTTTCTTACAAAATATGCTTCAAAATACTTAGTTTCTTCTAGCTAAACTGATTAATCCATCTGTACGGTATTTATGAAGTTTATACCATGTATTTTGTATCTATGCTTTATTGAGGATAGTCAAATTACAAAATCAAGAAACAAACAAAACATCTGTGGGAAGCGATGAAATTTCCCAACTCTCTTAAATCAGCTGATATTTTAAGGGCATATTTTAAGATAACAATATTTTTAACTGAAATCTTTTTAAAAATGTGTAAAGCGTTCTAAAATCTAAGTCTTAGTAACCACCGGATACTCCTCATCAACCTAAAGCATTTAGACTTTCGCGTTCCATTACACTAAATATTGCGATAACTTTATACGATATAAGTAGTGGCAAATAGGTACATAGCTACTAACTGAATTGAACCCACAAAGAAACAAAATCGCAGCGCGTCTGAAGTAGGCGACGTAGCTTTCGTACAAAAAAAGGCGATGATTCGCCGTTATAGATCGTCGTAACTAGTTAATTGCTCGAGCCGAAGCCGTATACGCAAATGAAGCGAAGTAGTCGGACGGCGTCCTGCGCCCTGCGGGTCAACGACCGCAAGCTTGTTTTGAAAGTTCGCCTTGAAAAATCGCGCGACAAAACCTTCCGCCGTTTTTCGTGTTTGCCCACTTCGCGAGGGCTGGAAACTCTTGACGTTTAGGTAGGGAATATTCATTTTCTTTTTATTTATCACAATACATACTCGTTTCAACATGGATTGTCATTTTAAAGTGGTGCTTTTTTACGTAAGATTTCAAAATTCTAACATTAAAAGATAAATCCTACGTTGAAGAAAATAGTATAGGTATTTTACAACTACTGTTAAACCAGGAAAGAATCGATAAAATAGCATATCTGCTTGGGAAAGTGAGGGTATAGTTGGGATTTTCCAAGTTAGTAATGCAAGGGTGAAAACGCTCAAAACCCTGGCACACATCCAGCATAATTTATTACTTATAGCGCTACCTGTTAAAAGCAGTGACTTATTGATATCATACCAGAAAAAATAAAACGCTTTTATTTTTAACCAGACTCACATTTAATATCCGACATTGTAAATTACAGCACCATTATTAGAGGTAATTTACTTTCCACAATTGAGTTAAACGAGTGGAAATATCAATTAAGGAACATCTTAATGATTGATAATATTATGCAAACTGACCGCCAGTATTATTCCGATTATGACCGTCCAAAAATGTTGACTTAACCGCTTATTAATCACTAGAAAGTCATTGCAGTTCAGGATGTACTCAGGTATATTGATATGATTAAGATAAGTAAAGCGATAAAGTTTAAAAATATTTTACTGTAACGAGATCTGCTATTATCTACATTTTAAGTCTACAGTATTCCAAGTTCACTAGGAGATTATCAAATCTTAACATAATATTATGTTCTTTATTAAACAGTGGTCTGAAATTAGTGGGATACTAGCTTAAGGAACTATGGAAAACGTACGTGTTGTGTACGAGATGCACATGTCTCAAAAGTAGATAAGTAAACGAAAAGTAGAAAGCCATACGTTGTATTGTTAATTTTTTATGGCATGACCAATCCGTTTGACCGGGAAGTGAAAACTAATAGCCAGCACCAGCCGGTATTCTAAGGCAGACAAAAGAGGGTTTTGGTCGGTTGCTCAATAACTCAGAGAGGGAGGTCATGTTTGAGAAAGTAATTCTGGCATTAGCGCATCGCTGGAACTGAATGCATAACGATTCTTCAATAGCGATGCACATAAGCATGCGATATGTATCTGCACTTAGTGAGATAATGCCGGCATAGGTAATGGCTCGATACCAAGTGGTCGGATTACTACAAAAACTCTCGCTATTTTAATTGCCAATTAGTTGGAGGTGTTTAGATATAATCAGAAACGTTTGTTTAGATAGGTAACACTGGCAATCTAATATACAGATGATATATATGGAACCAGTAATTACTAAACATAACCAATAAATGTGTAAGGTTATTACAAACATGGCGCGTCCTTATAAGTACAATCACCCCTACAATCAGTCCATGCGCTGCCAAAATGCTTCAGATCATGCGAGCATATTGCTTGAGGCTCTAAAAAGAAGTCGGTTTACTTCGAATTCTTGTTCCCGGTATGTGCTTGCGTCCCTAAAAGAAACTGGATTCGCCTGAGCAGGAAATAAAATGGAGTCGCAGAGATAGCATCTAATAGAAGTTGAAGGAATATAGAGCAAGTCCTGCGTTATACGTAAGATGAATTCATATTGAGACCATACTTTAATAAAAAGAAAAGATACCTTGTCTTGTGAGATAATATTGTTAAGAATAAAGAAGTACCATGCAATACTTTAAAAAAATCGATCCAATCCGTATTTTAACCACTTTCTTGTTCAAGAAACCGGTGGCACGACCATTACGATGCATTGCACTTTGCTACCAAAACCGTTTTGTACGCTCATGGTGACCTTAAAAAGGCAGTGATAAGCTATCGGCTTAGCCTGTTGCTAAGCTATCGCTTTGATAACAAGTGCAGATAAATACCGGATCTCATTAAATTGCATTACAACTAATCCTTGAAACAAACAACTTTGGTATTTTAAATGTATTTTGTCATATGGATAAAATATACATCAAAAGATGTTCACGATATTAAATATATAGCCGCTTCAGTTCTCCTTTGTATGTTTTATTTCAGAATTTACCTTTGTCTTTGTTTAACTTAAAAATAACAAAGAGGATTAAAATAATAAATCATACATCATAATATTCATTATATCAAAAATAGTGAGTTATTATCTCCTTACAACCTACACACATTTTTAATTATGATTTACTTTATGTAAATCTAAACTGACTTGAAACACAACAAGTGTGTAATACAATACACAAAGTGACCCAATATGTGCACAGTAAGTACATGCGAACTGCTAAAATACTAAAATATCACTTGCATTACGGTGAAGGTCGACGGGTAGGCAACGCGGCCAGTGCAGCACAATGTACTCACAAAAAATACAAATACCTACACATTCTACCTACAATTATCCCCATTTTGAAAGATATCCAGTTCAATGACCCACATCTTAGCTCAAGAAGGCACTTTCCTTTAAGAGTAGGTACTTATTTTAAGGATTAATGATTGACAATGTAGGCATACATAAGATCTATCCTCTTTAGGAATCACAGAGAAATTTCCTTACTATTAACTTAAGTTCTGTTATCAAATAGCGAATTTGTGTTAGCAAAATTTCGCTAAAATTTCGCTAAAACTCAAACTTTACTAACCTACTGGTTAGTAGAGTTTGAGTTTTGACCGTCTGTTCTGTACCAAATAAAAGTTAGTCAAACAAGATTATCAATGGCTTATATCTAAATTAGATATAGCTACATTATAATTCAAATCGATCAACGCTACGTGCAGATCTGCTCGTAAATGCGTGTGTGAATCTTAACAGTTACTTCATGGTTCAAAAACTTGGGCAAGGCGCAAGGCAATGAACAAAACGAATCAACATTTTTGAAGTGATTTCATCACAGAGGAAACGCCATTTTTTCCTGTTTTTGAGTGACCCAATGTCGGAACATCGAATGGCCATTTAAATTGCCACTTAACAAGTGACATTGAATCTGTAGCGAGGATTTTGAAACCCGTACTAAATTTCTATTAAAACTTTGATCCATGACAATTCTTAAAGCTGAATCAAGGTTTCGGACAAGCTAAGCTCAAGGGAGGCGCTAGCTATATTGAGGTAAAAAGATAAGTATTGAGGGTAAACAGTAAAGGATTACAAACTGCAATTGTAGACGGAAAGAAATATCATCTTCTTCAGATTGGAGTATTCTGGGGCAAACGTACAGTAAAGTTAAATAAAAGCTTGTTAAAATATGTAGAAAACATGTGACCGATATCAATGATATATCATATTAGCAAATACTAAGTACGTAAGACGTTGATCATCGTAAAACGAGCCAACCATTTAGCTATTCGCATACCTACCTATAAATCTACCATGTATGTGTTTATGTATTACAACAGTGATCAAATGACAAAATGCGCAATATGAAATACTACACAACGCCACTTATATATTCTGGACATAGGTAGGTACTAGAAATACTTACGAGTTAGCTCAGCATCAACAAAGATCATTTTAAACAAAGTACTTAATAGGTACAGAGACAAACAAGATATGAATACGGAATCAGTTATTTCCACTTGATTATCATTATTATTTTGTGAACTTTGTACCTATAGTTCTGAACAATACTAATAATATAATAATTATACATTAATTTATTCCCAATAGCTACAAATATCGACCCTAAATGCTCCTTAAGTAATTATTCAATTTAGAAACAATGAATAATTTTGTGAATAAATTATATGATAATGAATAGTATTAATTGTGTGTAAATTCATTAGATTTAAATTTTTTATCTAAACTTACGCTATCTCAGGGAACGTCACTTCTTTGGGTCCTGGGCCGAAACTAACGGAGCCCTGTCTAATTTACTAGATTATAGGACTTACCAGTGGCGGATTTACAAATTTGCCGCTAGTAGGCTATTCAATTTTTGCCGCCCCTACTGACCTTTGAAATTCAATACGTTAGTTTAGTTCACAATCATATTAAAATACCTATACCATACTCGTATGAACACAGATCACACAAAATAATGTGTAGTCGGTAAACGTTGTTTTTGTTAAATATGTTGTACTAGCTGTGCCCGCGACTTCGTCCGCGTTAACTACAGGATTTTACATATAAAAGTTTTTTTCCCAATTACTCCTGTTCCCGTGATATTTTAAATATCGCGTTGCAAGTAAGCTTTACGTTTATTAAGGTACTTGCATGCCAAATTTCAATCATCTATCTTACGCGGTTTAGATTTTCTCATATAAAAGTTTTTTCTTGCTTACTCCTGTTCCCGTAAGAATTTTTCGATATCCTGTTCCAACTAAGCTTTAAGTTTACTATGGTACCTGCATGCCAAATTTAAAGCATCTACAAAACTTAAGCGGTTTAGAGTTTTCATACAAAAATATTTTCCCGCTTATTCCCGTTCCCGTAGGAATTTCGGGAATTCCTTTCTTAGTGCACCTTTACGGTACCTAAGCTAGGTCCCTTCCAAATTTCAAGTGCCTATGTTTGGCCGTTTAGGCTGTGCGTCGATATGTCAGTCAGTGAGTCAGTTTCTCCTTTTATATGTATATGTTGTATTGCACTTACAGTTTAAAAACAATACGAACATTTTTATTAAATAACATGTTAACAATCCGGTAAATGGTCACAATGAGATCAAATAAGGTTTACATTATCTTTGGGATTGAAATTGTATGCATTCCTGAACTAAATCAGTTTCTAAATCATTAGGATACATTTTTTCCAACGGAATGGCTTTTTCGAGAGATCAATAAATGTGTGCGACGCGACCTCCGGTGCCGGTGTCTCCGGACAATTCTCTTTTAATCGAAAGAGCAATTGAACAGAATCGGGGGTCTCAAATCTCTCTCGCAAGAAGCCACCTAACGAAGCTGACTACAGCTAATGGGGACGTTGCTGCTTCAAAGCCGGCAGTCCTCTCGGAGATAGAGGACTTCTATGGCCGGTTATACGCCTCGCATGCATCTCGCCCTGATCCCGGCGATAACACTAGAGCCATATTGACACGCCACTATAACGAAGACCTACCAGAAGTTAGCAATAACGAAATCGAGATTGCGCTTGGGCGGCTTAAAAATGGAAAAGCCCCTGGAGAAGACGGCGTTACGACAGAGCGGCTAAAGGCTGGAGGCAAACCCGTACTAAAGAAGCTTCAAAGGCTTTTTAACGCCGTCCTGTTTAAAGGGAGAACTCCGGAGACGTGGAGTAAGAGTGTGGTCGCCCTGTTCTTTAAAAAGGGCGACAAACCCTTTTGAAGAACAATCGACTTATTTCCCTTTTAAGCCACGTCTATAAGCTATTTTCAAGAGTAATCACGAACCGTCTTGCATGAAGGCTCGACGAATTCCAACCACCGGATTTCGGAGCGAGTACGGCACCATAGACTACATCCACACAGTGCGGCAGATTATACAGAAGACTGAGGAATATAATCAGCCCCTGTGTCTAGCATTTGTGGACTTTGAGAAAGCCTTTGACTCGGTTGAAATCTGGTCAGTTCTGGAGTCCCCGCAGCGATGCCAAGTAGATTGGCGATACATCCAGGTGATGAAGTGTGTTCACCAAGCCGCGACCATGTCCGTCCAAGTTCAGAATCAACAAACAAAACCCAAACCATTGCATAGAGGAGTGAGACAAGGGGACGTCATCTCCCCGAAGTTCACAAATGCAATGGAGGATTTGTTCAAGACGCTGAACTGGAAAGGGCGTGGCATTAACGTAAATGGTGAATACATCTCTCATCTGCGATTTGCAGATGGCATCGTTATTCTGGCAGAGACGCTGCAGGACCTACAACAGATGCTGAATGTCCTGAATCGGCCTACGGATGAACTTGGACATAACCAAGGTCATGTTCAATGAATATGTACTACCGGAACCGATTGCGATTCACGGCACCGCCCTTGAAGTTGTTCAAAAATATATGTACCTCGGCCTGACTCAGTGGCGTAACTATACCCGTTGAAGTCCGTGGCAAAATTCATCGGTTGGGGCCCTGTGCACCCCCCGTTCTTTTTTTTTATCTTAATGTGTATGTGGGTTGGTAGATGAGACTCTCCGTTGACCGGGGACCCCTTTCGGCTGGGGCCCCCTACCGAGTGGGGGCCCGTGGCATTTTGCCGACTTGCCACCCTGTAGTTACGCCACTGGCCAGACTATGCAGTTGGGTCGAAACAACTTTGAGGACGAGGAGAATAGAAGAATTCAGCTGGGTTGAGCAGCATTTGGGAAACCCATCGTTAATCCCACAAAGCCTAAAGATGCAAATCTTTAATCAGTGCGTCCTACCCGTCATGACGTATGGAGCCGAAACGTAGACACTGACGGCAGGGCTGGCCCGCAAGTTAAAGTCGCTCAGCGGGCTATGGAAAGAGCTATGCTTGGTGTTTCTCTGCGGGATCGAATCAGAAATGAGGCGATCCGTCAGAGAACAAAAGTCATCTACATAGCGCATCGCATTAGCAAGCTGAAGTGGCAGTGGGCAGGCCACATCAGCCGTGAAACCGACAACCGCTTGGGTAGACGAGTTCTGGAGTGGAGACCGCGTCTCGGCTAGCGTAGTGTAGGACGCCCGCAGGCCAGGTGATGTGACGATCTGCGCAGGACGGCTGGTAGGAGCTGGATGCGAGAGGCCGAGGAGAGAGAGAAGTGGCGTGCATTTGGGGAGGCCTATGTCCAGCAGTGGACAGGAATGGGCTGATGATGATAATGATGATGATAGGGTCTTTTGTGCCTCAAATTCATGATCGCATAAGTACCTATATTTTGCAGTGCCTTTACTTATCTATACTAATATTATAAAGCTGAAGAGTTTGTTTGTTTGTTTGTTTGAACGTGCTAATCTCAGGAACTACTGGTTCGATTTGAAAAATTATTTTGCTTTGTATAGACCATTTATCGAGGAAGGCTTTAGGCTATATAACATCACGCTGCGACCAATAGGAGCAAAGATACAATGGGAAATGTGTAAAAAACGGGGGAAACGCGAACGAAGTCGCTGGCACAGCTAGTCTTTTATATACGGATTACGGACGTAATGTGCATACCTACATATAATTTTGAGTTTTTTTCTAATTTTTACATGATAATTTTTTTTTTAATTTTGTCTAAATTTGCCGCCCCTCTAAATCTGCCGCCCTAGGCTCCAGCCTACTCAGCCTATTGGTAAATCCGCCACTGGGACTTACACACCCATATTGATAATCAAAACTTGTTTTTGACGGGGGTACACATCCGCACTTGGGGGCCCCTTACACGGACCCCTGGGCTGCAGCCCAAATAGCCCATATAGACGATCCGCCCCTGCGCTATCTTATTTTTCACGTACGCAGACGATGACAGGGTGTTTCGCCGATCATGAATTTCTATTATTTCTAAGTCTAACACAATTCAAACATACTCATTCTCAACAATAGTAGGCAGTGTCCGTCTCGTTTCTCTCGATTTAAGGCTAACAGTTATTGCCACTCCAATACTGCTATAAAACACAAAAAGCAATAGTGTTCCTTTCCCTTTAAAAAATTTTAGACGTGTCTTATATATTTGTACTTTGCACTCAACAGTTCTCTATGCAAAAATGTTTAAGTACCTATGACAGTATCTAATTAGAACTAGCAGTAATAGCATTGCGTCAACCAAACTTCTTAAACATTTAGTTGCTTGTTATTGAAGATCTCCAACGCACGCATTTGTAAATGCACTTCAGCAATTTTTTTGCGTGCCATTCTAAAATAAGTTAACGGCCTTATTTAACGGAGGTCAGTCAGGTGGCGGTAAACCTAAGAGCTCACGAGCGCTCGGTTTTTGTTTTTGCATTTGTTTTGACAGATGAACTAATGTCTTCTTCTGAATATTATATCCGGTACCAGTAGAAGATATTCAAAGGCCGCCGATCGCACCTGCTCAGTGTGACTTTAGCGTGATTCGCCATTTGACCACATTCAACGCGCGTAGCCAACAGTGATGTAACCAAGTATTGCTTGACATATTTTATTAGTTCGTATGAAGAATATGTACAGTATTAAAAAAATTGGACGGAATTAGGAGTACATTAGTAAATAATAAGTGGTTCGTAATTCAAATTGAATGAAATAGGCTAACTATTCAATTTATTGATTCGTAATTCAAATCGAATGAAATAGGCTAACTATCCAATTTATTGACCACAGAATTTGTAAGCCAGCTCCCCGAGAATTCACGAAGTCAATTTTTGCGAGTCAGCATCTCCTATGTTAAGTAGGTATCTCATGCAATACCGCAACTAACTTACTGGATGACCAACTAGACCTGTGCCAGTTATCGTGATGACCATGTGCTTTTCCTTTAGCTTATGCAAAAGAGAGCCGAAAAAACATGCTGCGTCATTATAAAAAAAACTTTTGCTGCGTTTGCGAATGCTTGTTACATCACTACTTGACACGTGGTCGGCCTTCACCGAAACCGGACGGCGAACATAGTCCACTATTTGGACTTTGCACCTTCTAACACATACAAACACGGTAAAGTTAACATTCTGCAAATTAGGAACTAATCTCAATCGTGATACCTTGATTTGTGAAATCTTTTCCTCGATGCAAGTTTTACGCGTAACAAAATGTAAGTGTGTTTTATTAGAAAGGGGAAGCTGTTAAAGGATACTACTTAAGGTCATGTAGAAACTTAATTAATTTAACTAGGTTTTTTTATACTTAAAATATATCTTTTATCCTTGCTAACGGGATTTAATTAAATTAGATCCCACGCTGGTCGATTTCAAGCTGAAATGCGATGTCCGGGTTCTCATGAGACATACATAATGTAGGTATCACTATTTAATATAACGTTTCGAATGTATAAATTTTATCTTCTTACTTCGCACCTGCACCTAGACGAAACCAGAATTTTTGTACATAAACTATCAAAATAACAGGTCTTTAAAAATAATATAACGAGTTTGCATTATAAAGTTCTAAATCGATGTTTGAGTCATAAAAATAGTAAATAAGTTGAAATGAATATCTTATCATTCCGGCATAAAACCGGATTATTGTTATGTAACTTAAGCGCACTTTATTATTCCTTTAGAGTTGAAAAGGTCAATATTTTTATTGTGTTTGCACACGCTGCATACTATAAAATAATGTCGCCTTTCGTTGTTTGTCTGTATGTTTGCTTAGATCTTTAAAAGTACGCAACGGATGTTGATTTTTAATAGGTACAGGGTTTCTAGAGAAAGGTTTTTTTATGTGTCCTTTTTTCCTAACTGACATATTATGATGGCTTGGAGTAGCCTCGTCATCTCTCATTCCAAAATTTATGTACTATCGGAGTATTTGGCGGTCGACCACCTATAAGGTGAAAATCGCTTATACGTCTGTCAAAGCAAGCCCCGCCCAAATTGTGGTCCGAGAGCCTGCAAGAATTTTTCGGTATGTATATGAGGCAAGCTGAAAACTTGTCCTATACCTTTAATATTATAACTCAACACAAAACCGCAGACCTGGCTGAGTACCGGGGCTAAACCAAACCCCCAATTTTTCTTATCTTAAAATATATTTTATAATCCAAAAAAATATACTTTGTCAGTTCACCTGACAGGTAGAAGTTTCATCGAAATAATTTGTCTTACAGCGTGAGTCTTATTTTTTAGTTATAGATAAAAAGATGAAAAATATTTTTGGGGGTTTGCTTTAGCCCCGCTACTCACCAGCCAGGTCTGCAGTGTCGTGCTGGGATATAATAGGAGGGGTTCAGGATAAGTTTTCAGCTTGCCTCAAATACCTACCAAAAAATTCTTGCTAGCTCTCCTACTATTGGAACGTTTTTGCTTGGATTTTGACAGATTTTCTTTAAGTGCTCTTCTATTGGCCAGTGGGCGGGGCTATTGGCGTTTAAAGAAATCTATTTGAAAAGTGTACTACCGCCAGCGTTGCCGATAGTACCTATAATATTCTCGAATTACTGTGTAGTTACAATTTCAATATTGTATGATTTGATAGTTATAAAATTGACTAGAACCTGTTCGTGTACATATTGTATATAAATAAGGGACCTGCCCTAAGTTGTATATTAAAAACAAACAGATCATTATTCACAAGTACATACGAATTGTGGGTTCCAGTTTTTTACCTGTTTACGTATCATAGTGCGCAGAAATTACGTCAATCGATGACACGTCAAGTCTCGGAATTAGATACGTCAAAAGCACTTGATTTAAGTAGGTTTTATTTGATACTAGCTTTCCGCCCGCGACTTCGTCCGCGTAGAGACGTTTAACGGGTAAAACATTACTTCCTTATAGCGCAGTCGGTTAAAAAGTAGCCTATAACCTTTTCTAGGCTCTGGACTATATCTGTACCAAATTTCATTTAAATCGGTACAGTACTCTATTCGTGAAAGCGTAACAGACAGACAGACAGACAGAGTTACTTTCGGATTTATAATATTAGTAAGGATAAGTAAACCGTCTAAGCAGCCACGTCACTTGCACTTAGATGTTAGATATTGACAATACCACAATTTGAACGTAATAATCTTTGTACAAGAATGGTATTAGGTACGTTTTAAATTTTTCTCATCTTTTCCAGGATGCCGTCTTGAATATGTTTTTTTACACAACATCACAGACTATGTGCTAGATACCTTAATGGTATTAACATGGTAGGTACTTTACCGCGGACACGGTATTAAAACTAAAGTTGTGTACTTTCTTCTTGAAAGCTCTTGAAGGTGTCGACCAGTCGTACAAGTTTTTCGAAGGTCGCAATATACAAATATTATTTAACCTTAAAATGGACTTACGTTTAACTAGCGCCATAAAATTTATAATTAGATATGTAGACGGAAATATATCAAGATTTCGTTCATTGGTAATATTACATGAGTTATGTGCTATGTCCATATTATTCTCTAATGGGAAATTCGCTCTCTGAGACTTTGGAATTAAACGCATCATATGAACATAATATTTAAATGGTACATATTATTTATTTCTAATTATAATGTTGAACACAACAAGTAAAAGAATATATATCATGCTATCCAAGCGTGCTATACATGCTATGAAAAAAATTGTTTACAAGAAATTCACACTGATATTGCAACAAATACCTACCTAAGTACATGAATATTGAAAAGTTTATTTTGAGTATTTTCCTAAAAAAAACATCGGTAAAAAGTTTTGTACAATGCGCAAAAAGTTTCTTGAAAAATATCTACCTACCTACTGGTCTTTTTCACCCCAAATGTTTCAAATACACACACACAAAAAATGTATTTACACATGCATTCATTGATGGCATTAAAAAATTAAATATGAACCTTGTCTAAATATACAGAATTAATATATTAAAATATAAATTAAATATATTAATATTTCAATTCCATAATATTATCTCATCTGTTTGGCATATTTCCTGTTTCTTGATTTATGGTAGGCACGGCCATGGTTTTAGATACAGCAAGTTTGTTTTAATTGGTAAGGCCAACTAACTGCTTATCTAATTAATTATGTAAATATTTTCATTCAATCAATACTAGTTACCTGAATGTTCTCAGTATATTGATATTTATGTACAGCGCTATAACATCACGCTGACCTGTCCTTCAATAATGCCAAATCAAAGCCGAGTAACTACACACATCATTCACACTTCCAGTATCATTCATTAGACACTTTGAGGAACTAAGACTATTTGTACATGTAGTCACTTCATTATGGGCGAGTAAGTACTCATATCACGAAGACGCAAATGTTATAACGATAGAGTAAAGGTTAACTTAAGGATAGTCATAAAAATCCGGAACTAAAATAATTGGTCTTGAAATCAATATCTATTAGTTCAATGAGATACATTGTAATGGTGGTACCTAATGTTTCCATTGTTTTGACGGTCACAAAATAGATAAGTAAGTAGTAGTTGTAGATACGTACCTATCCTGCGATCGACCAATATCACATAATTCGCTACCTTAAATCTCAAATGGCGTAACCGCCAATTTGGTCAAAATGACATTTTAATGCAGTTTTATTCAGTTTTTTTTTCTCTATCGATCTGTATATTTAAAATCCTCAAATTCGCAAAAAAAAGGTTATTACGACCCAATTTTTTTTATAGATTTGAACACTTTTCATAAGGTAAACAGGTCGTAAAAGGCTTAGTCTAATTTACTTGGTGTTTACGCCCCTAGAAATTATTGTGACGTGAAAAAAATGTCAAAAAAAAAGGGTGTAAGTGACATAATTTTCTGGCGTAACTCGTAAGACACGCTATTTTTCGAAATTGCAATACAAAATAAAGGCGTTTACACCCAACATCGCTGAACACATGATTGTCATTATTATTGTTAGTATTGATGCGCGGGGGGATTAAGATTGCGGAGACATTGGCTATTTATTGCTTTTCCTTGTTTCGGCATTTTAAATCAATGTCCAAACACAAATCAGGATCAAAGACCAATAACGCGCCAAAGTCAACGTAACGGTCACAAAAAATAATAAATACACCGAGGAACGTAATCTATGCGCACAAGTACGCAAATGGCTGAATACATAGATAAATGTATGGTGAATACACATCAGCGCGGGTTTCAAATGACAAAATTAATCGATTTAGATACGTAAAAATCTTAGTGAAGTTTCCCATATTCCAAAATTTTTCATCCAATTCTAAAAATTACGCGTTGAGTCACTATGAAAAAGTGTCAAACGGCGTAACTTTGTAAAAGCGTAATACAGAGTGAATATTTTACGTTTTCTTTTATTATTAAATGAGTTTAAAGCAAAAGAAACATTTTTTTATTGGAGATACGACCTTCACCTCTTAAAAATCGTGATTTTTATGGGGCGTAAACGCCTTTTTGTAATATTTTCACAAGTCGTAACCGACTTCTAGTTTCTTAAATATAAGATTTAGGTACAAAGAGTTCCTACTGAAGCCTTTATCTCAAAATTCTAAGAAATTTGATGTATAAAACATTTTCATTGTATTAAAATTGATAAAGTTATGAATTAAAAAAACATTTTTTTTTTGTTTTTCTGCTCTCCTGAAAAGTAGTGTTTTGGTGGTTACGCCATTTGAGATTAAAAGTATCGATGTAGTACCTACCTAAATACTAAATAGTTATTTGAGTGCCATACAAATAACGAATTAGAAGATTTTTGCGTATTTTAATATGAACGATCTTCTATTGTAACTACGTTCTTTTTTTTTATCTAGCCTATACTGTCCCACTGCTGGGCAAAGGCCTCCCCCAATTCACTCCAAAGCTGTCGATCTCCGTATCTACGTTCTAAAATTATAAAAAGTATGACTGGTAAGAGTAAGAAATTACGTCATTTTGTATTAAACTTTAGAAAATTTTAGCAAGTCATCCGGTTCTACAACGCATTTTGACGCCATTTCTTGTGTCTGGTTAGGAAATATGGTCTGAACTACATTCTCAGCCTGACAGTGACTATGTTATGTTTTCAACGCTTAATAATTTCGCACACTTAAAAGAAGGCTTCGAAAGAGGCAGCTTAGTCCTTGGGCCTTGACGTAAGCTTGATAAGCTAATGAAATTTTCTCCTTATATTAATATAATTTATTTCCAGTTTATGTTGTTTTGACCGGGTGACGTGCGGGTTACGCACGTCACATTCAAAACTGTCAATAATGCTCCTGATTATAAAATCCACTACTGGTTTAATACATAATGTATGAGGCTGTTTTGTGGACAGATGTACACGGGCGAGCCGTGTTTGTATTTACACCAAAGACCGGAACTGAGGCGACTAAAACAAATTTGCGCTTGAACTGTTTAAGTGGATCTTGGTCAGTCGAGCCGGCTTTACCAAACAACTAGTTTTTTAAATATAACTGGACCTAGAAGCTTCTCGAAATCACATGTGTTAAACAAACACTAAAAAAAAGACCAAGTGCGGATTGATTCGCGCAGAGTTTACACATACCTAATATTGACTTCCACTAGTTTTGCAGTGATTATAGCAGCTATACACAAGTAATTGATTTTTAACCTTAATTTAAATCCATGGTAATTAAAAAGTGAAAATATTTTATTTTGTCTGTATTTAGATGTTTAAAAACGTGAAACCTTAAAAGCATAGCAACATACAATAAATCTCTTAAAATAATCTATTAGAAGAATGACTTAACGGAACATTTAAGATCTAAAGGCAATCTTTAATGTTCATGCAATATTGCAAAATAACAATGCTTCACTATTATAGCGATATCAGTAGGTAATGGATTTCCCCGGGATAGTAAGAAAATTAATAGGATTGGCGTTTTGACTGAGTGACAAAAACAGCTTATTGGTCAAAGCCGTTGTCTTCCAATCGTTCCTATAACGATTCCATATGAGGAATCAATCGTGAGGGGATCGGAGCAGCTGTGAAGACATTCTTCTAAGGTTTGTATGAAGTCGACCAACCTCGACTCGCCAGGGTTGTAGACTAAAGGCCTCATCGCCCTTGTCTATAGTAACTAGCCCTTGTAGGTCAATGAGCTTTCCTGTTTTGACTTCGTATAGGATTTTCCTGCCATTTTGGGTAAGTTGTTGGTATATCTATGATTTCTGTACTAGCGCACAAGGGGCATGGTTTTGATGAGATTTCAATTGTTGCTGTCTTTATGACTGAAAATAAAAAAATAAAAGAGATGGAATGGAAAATATCAGAATGATTTGGCCCAGCTTTTTGGCACCGTCTTAATAAGTAGCTACCTTTTCTTTACAGGTGATGATTTTTACACATCTTACTTATCACACAAAAGCATAAACAAACATTCTTAAAGTCGATAATCAATATTATGAAGACACACTTGAACTCAAATCCAACTTTTTGTGCAATTCACGCGCAACATTCTGACGTCAGAGTTTGTTTTTGGAACGTCCACTCTTCCATATAGGTACATGTTGATGAGGTTTTTTATATAACGGCAATCTAAATTTAGAAAAGGATGTTTTCAAACGACGCTATAAATAAACATATTTAAGATCCAAACCAAATGACTAAATTATAATACAGACGGTACTGTGGTGTTTTTTTGTTGTGGTCAAGTGCCTGTGGGTCACCTTCAAGAGGTTAAGCTAACAGTGGAATACATTGGTATTCAAATCAAAGGATATTTCCATGTTTTGGCCAAGACAGGTATCATAATAGCTCAGTTTATTTCTCCGAAACTCCTCTGCACACATACGACATATTATTATTATAACACCTGCAACTGCAAGCTTAGGGTCAATAATGCGTTACGCGGATGCCGGGCGCGGATTCTCACAAAATGACTATTCGTGGGTTTTATATAAATGAATTTAGGGGAGTGTATCAAGCACTCGCCACTGAAATTGCGCATTTTTACAATATCAGTGACTATTTTACTAAGCATCTATGAATTGGAGTAGATAGAGAGGGCGACACAGATTCGCCCAAGACACTGCGGCAAATGCGCGCACCGCAGCGTTGGCCCTTGGGCTGCTTTAGAAATGCAACCTCCGTTGATGTGTGATTGATTAATTAAGCATGAAGGAAAATATCTAACTGGTAAAATCCTTACCCCGAGCCCGAGGGCCGGATGGCGCAACGAACGGACGTGCGCGCGCGCGGCCTCCGCCAGAGGTCGCGCGGGTCGGCCTGCGCCGGCGCAGCACTGCTTACCGCGAGGATATTAATTAACACATTGTAATTCAAACACTGCCACGTGGGATGTCGCAACAAGCAGTTGGATTCATTAATTGTTTCAAGTCTTACGCTCACTCCTCTGCCGGTAATTCTTTGCTCTAAGCTTTTTTTGCGCCAGGCAGGTATAATTTGTTATTTAGTTTGTAGTGATCTGACATGTGTCATTTTATATAAAACTACTGAACTAAAATATCTACCTGAAATATTATTTAATTACTATTTGACGCGCAAAATAAATTCGGACTGGTTTTGTAACCTAAGAATTTTAAATGTTTTTTTATTAACATTTTCTTGAATTTGTTATAGGTATTTTGTATTATTCAGCCGTTTCGATAAAATGACAGTTGCTGCCAAAGGGGTTATTATGACTCGAGTTTGTCAACAACCAAGAAAATAAAGCATCGCTGTGAAATGCGAAGCCAGATTGTTTCATACTATCGAATATTCTTCCTTCTTTGACCTCAAGCCGTATTCGGGTAAAAATACAACAAAAACATACTCAGTAAGTCAGTAAGTACCGGTTCCAAAGTAGGAGTAATCAATCTCAAATTTAGTAGGTACATAATTAAATGACCTGCCTAAGTAATCTTTCTATTTAAAAATAATACATACATACTTATATTTACCTTTATGCCTACAAAAATCGAATTATTGACAAAATTCGAATACAGTAGGTATTTTTAAATTATTTTGTGCGAAAAGTAATATTTATATTACAGGTTACCTACAGGCCTGATAAGTAAATAATAAAACAAGGTAGGTATTTTGCATGTTACCGATTGATGATAATAATGTTGCAAGGGAGCATTGTCCATGTAAACAAAGAACCGATAGCTTCTCAAAATAAAGATATCAGTCATAAAAACTTTCACAATAATGATAACAATAACAATGATCATAATAATTATCATAGCCTTATCCTTTTTACTGGTGGTAATCTATTGGTATCTTCATGACAACTTCATAATTTAATTTCGTACAAGGATATGAAGCAAACGTGGTTTTATATATCACTAGTGTCCCGCCCTTGCTTCGCTTCGGGTAAATTGTACATAAAAAACATCCTCTTGAATCCTTATATTTATAAAAAAACCGTTGCAGAGTTTTAAAGATTGAAGCATACTTAGGGATATAGGGTTAGAAAAATTTACATTGTTTTATACTATGTATTTATGTAGTGATACGTTTAAAAGTCGTCTTTGGAGTTGATTTACTTTTGACATTGACCTTCTCCCTCAAGCTGAAACAAAGCAATTTACATAACAGGGGCAGCTTCAAGTACTTTGTATGGTATTGTCAGAGGCATTTTTGAATTATCTACATACAATCACAGACGTGAACAATTAAAATATACACGATAACAATAAATACGTTAACATTGTATTACATACTTATTATTCGGTTGATGGTAGGCACATATGATATTTATATGGCCATAGTATGTATATATTTCCATATGCCTTGTACGTTATTCATGTAGAGGAAAAGTAGGTATAATAATTATTTTTTATATGTACACGAACCAGGTTAAATTTGTTTTTCACGACGCTTCATCGTAGTTTCTTTGTGATTTTTGAAGTATGTATATGTAGTTATGATACCTGAGAAGGTTAGAGGTTATATTAATTAATAAAATGGAACAAGAAAATAAATGCTCATTTTTCTGTGCATTAAATATGACATTTGACCTATTTCTCAAAATCAGATGAACAACGTCATTTCTAAGTTTTGAGTTACTATACTAGAATCCGTAATTCGACGGAGCGGTTTGACAACTCAAATCGCATTATGTTGCCAGATTCAGCCTAGTGTTGTTTGCGTCGATAATTTGTGATCCAATTCGATCTAAATAAATAATCGATTTATTTTTTTCGAGTTTCATAATTAAAACGGGAATAAAAAAAATTATGTAGATGTGCAGGCCCCATATCGTAAATGACAAGACACAATTTAATTTGTAAGTCTTTAAATGTATAAACTAACATTCCTTTCATTAATAAAATAAATATTATTATTATTAGATCACCAAATAAATTCTGTATCTGTGATTGATTTATTATCAATCTAAATAACGATGACGAAAGCGAAAGTGATGATTCTGAATAAATTACTGATGAAACAAATATTTTGTTTCATTTAGGACTCTTATAATAATTATTAATTGTAATTTCGTCGTTTATCTAATAAAACCCGGTTTTCACTTTTGGAACATCACTGAATAAAGTTTTCTTCCTCCATAAATCAGGGCTAAAATTCCAACATTTTTAAACAATAACTCTTAAAATTGAAAACATGGCTTAAAATTAATAAAATTACGAAGTTTTTTTTCACTCTCCAGTAAAGTTCATCAAATTAATTGAGCGGTGTTGTTAGATAATTAATCAACGATTTTATACTTAGACCGGATAATTCTGTCGATAAATAAATTACCATCTACCTCATCACTATTTTATTTTTCCCACACATAGTAACACTCTATCTGTCAAACTACTCCGTCGAATTATGGATTCTAGTATAAATGACTTCATATTTTGGTATACTTTGTCAATGGGAGACAATGACAAATACCTAACTACCTATTCATATTGCTGTAAACAATCTTCAGAGCGGGTATTGAATAACCATAGGTAGATGCTCATATGGATATGTAGGTATTATGAATCGAGTGCTAAAGTTACATGTCAAAATTCCTGACACAGCGAATAGTTACTGTGTATATGAGGCAGTAACATTAACGGTCTACGGCGAAGATTTTTATATGTCTTGAAGACATGCCCGAATCTTTACTTTATGGGTGAGAGCTGTCCGCTCCCGCTACGGTCATGCTGACAAGGCAACTATAAGCCATTAACGTAGTCAGTTAGTAAAAAAACCGAATCTTCACCGTAACCTGCTAATGTAGCCGCAGCATTATATTACTCCAGAAAAGTAGGTACTGCTGATGTAGGAAAATCCGGACGCAATGTAACAATATCCGATCCTCACTCACACTGCAACCAGTATGTGCGTAATTATCCCTGTGTTGCTCACGCGCCGTTCGGATATCACTAAGCCGAAGCGAACCTACGTAATATTGATAGGGTATTCGCAGAATTTAACTTCTCTATGTGTGCAAATTACTTCGATATGGGCCATATTTGAGGAAATGCGCAAATTGATATAACATTCGCACATGCCTGCAAATATTTTTGTTGAAAATACCAGGTAAGTACCTATTACGCTCTCACGGACATATTATGTAGATGCAGAAAAATAAAATTTACATTCGCATTATAATAATAATAATAATATAATAATAATGTATTTATTTACAAGGAACACGGTACATAATAAGGTGTTAACATTAAACATTGTTTCACATGTTTCGCCATCTATGTGGCATGTAAATATTAATTTTAAAATATAGTGCTTTCTTAAAAAACAAACAAATTATGAAATAATGAGATCATTAACACTATTCACTATAACTAAAAAAATTAACAAATTATGAATTATTGATAAATGGGATCATTAACACTATAGTTACACTATAACTAAAAATACAAATTATGGATTAATGAGATCATGAACACTATACACATTATTATCTAAAAGCCATACATATAATTTTTTTGAGAATACAGAAGAGTCTAAGGTTTTTAGGTTTTCTGGAATTTTATTGTATATTTTGAGACACATATTTAAACAATTTTTCATGTATAGAGTAGTTCTTGGAGCAGATTTAAGTACCAGTTTATTCGGATTTCTACGGTTTCGAGGATTGATGTCGCCGGCTCTATGGAATAAGTACATATTATTCTTGACAAATTTGCAAATTTCAAAAATGTATAGGCTTGGCAATGTCAATAGTTTCAACTTTTGGAACAGAGGTCTACAAGTTATGTAAGGAGCCACACCACTTATTGCTCGAACACATTTTTTTTGTGTTACAAACGCTTTATGTACATTGACACTATTTCCCCAAAATATTAATCCATATCGAAGGTTGGATGCAATATAGGCATGGTACGCATTAAGGACTGTAGTAAGATCGGCAATATGTCGTAGTCTTCTCAAAACATATACGAACCGATTAATTTTATCGCATACATTTTCTATTTGTGATTTCCAACTGATATCTTTGTCTATTTCTAGCTATGCTAAAAGCTGGAACTATCGCTTCACTTTTCTTCGATAATGGAAGCTCTGTATTTGCTCCTGCAATTTTTGGTAGAGATACTACCAAAAATGCAGCAGTCCTATGTAAACTGTCAATTCTTTAATTATTAAATTAAAGAATATTGGGTGTTTTTGGATGATTTGTAAAAACCAAATGACCAAATAACATTTGGTGCAAAATGCATGTCTCCTCACAATATTCCCCAAACCGATTCGATCGTTCAGAATCTTCTAGAACCGATCGCGGCTCGCTTACTTAACCCATTTACAGCGGCGCCGCGTCCAATGCGAAGGAAGAGCATCCACAATGCGGCATCCTGTTTACGGCCAATCCCTGCACAATGGCAGGAATGTTCTGGGGCGATATCGTACGATGCGTTACATCACCCGCTTACAGCACAGATCAATGCACATTGCACACACTGAGAGAAAACAATGAGGTATTCGTCTTATAATTCGTGTCGCGGTAACCTGTGTGAACTTCGGTGACCTTTTTCGGACAAACACAATTTTGGAAACGTCAGCGGGTTACGCATGACAACTTCAAATTCTATACTTTTTAGACCAGTAGTATTCCCGTTCTAAATCAGTTCAATATCTTACTGATGAAGATGTACTGATGACATCAGTCATACAAACTGAATTATTTAAATGTACTCAAAGTACATATTGATGTAGACATTTGTCAGGTGATTTGTTGTATACTTCACTGATCTCAAAAAAAATACGATAATATGCGTATACATGTGGCGATAAGTCATTTCTCCCGAAATATTTATCTTATCCGTGTCCTATATGTTTTGAAGAAGTCAAACGTAAGTAGCCGATTAAACATGATAATTTAGGTATCATTAAATTACATTTATAATTCAGCCACATAAATAAGTACTATAAATAAATAATCCATCATTTATATCACGAAGATTATTTTCATGACGTAAGTGGAGTATCTTTTAATACACTGCTATGGATTCTATTCTTGTTCTTAACGGTAACACAAATTAGTCTTGGTAAAAATTCTGGCGCCCCGTAAAATACGTATAATATTAGGATATCAGGCGATTTTCATAAATTCACTGTGCGATGGATAATGTGAATATAATATTATTAAACCATGTGTGTCACCCAAGCGAAATCTTTAATTATTCTAAAACGTAGATACCGCTATATTTAGTAAGGTCTGGTAAGTCGTTTAGTTATTGCCCCATGATTTGTGCAAAATAAGCGAGTCAGTTAGTTTTTGTGGGCGTTTTTATGAAGTATTTATTTATACGTCTTAAAGTGAGACGCATTATAAAAATAGATTATACAAAAATAGCCATCGTCTTAGTAGAGATACCGGTTATTAATAGGTATACGGATACCTAATCTTCTGCGTCGTATACGCGTTGTTTGGAATTTCCAAAACCACTAGTTTCCCTTTATAGTGTTGTTGCTGATCTCGAAACGCAGTAACAAACAAAAGTGACAGTGGGTGGGACAATCATTATTAAGTTGAATAATTCAAGAGTTAATGATTTAAATGATTGTAAATTATGGAACTAAACGCGTTACGAAATTAATATTATTAAAGCTATTTACTGCTCAAAATTAAGTTCATTAATTAATTTAAATGGAACAGGTAAAAACGCGTTAAAATCCTATCAAATATGTGATTTAAACCCTTGAATATTCTTCGTGTACTCTCCTTCTCCAAGTCATACAGCAGTGTAAGTAATATGATCGAGGAAAGTTTAATTGGACTATCGATTTTTTTTACGTTTTTACGTTAACGGATAACATCATGATTCTGATACTTCCCAACTCCGAGCCAATGTATTTGAACCTAATACCTACATGCCTTAACACAGCGCTCTCCTCTGTTAAGTAGGTAAATCAAATCGTGAAGCAATCGTGACATCAATACAGCCAATACATTCTCTAACGTCCGATCACACTTCTTGATCGTGTTAAGTTACTAGTTAATCCGTTTATGCCTTCACACCGGTTTGTCCCTGGAAAATTTACAACAAAACTGGTTTATTTTTTTCGCAAATTACATCTAATATTAGATTAAATAGTGAGAACATAGTTACAGTTTTATCAACCGGCCGACCATTTTAGCACCTGCGTGCTTATTGAAACGACTACTCGATAGATCCTTAGGAAAGTCCGTTGTCTTCGGTCATTCAAATTCTTCCATTGAGTTGAACGATTTGTAAACAAACGTCACTACGGTAGTGATATTCTAAATATAATGGAATTTTTTAACCCTTTAATAATATACAAAAGTTTTAACATAGGTACGGGAGACTGGGGACACTTGATCCCTGGGGAGACTTGATCACCCAGTGACAAATCAAAAACTAAACGCCTTTTCTAGTTTTTATATTGGCAACATTAATCTTTGTTGTCTATGGTGAACAAAAAACGTCATTTTGACATCTTTATGTAGGCAACTTCAGAGCAGTGCAGCCATTTTTATTTTCCTGTGCCAGAATTTGTTTCGGAAAGTTTTTCATTTGTGTTTTCTAAATAACTGAATGAATAATAACCTGAGTATGTGTCAAAATCAATGAAAGCAGGTTATTAAAATTTGCATTTACATGTATTTTATTTAATTACCGTTTTCTCTTGACATGAAAAATATTTTTTTTTTTATAAGAGCACTCCCGGGTACACTTGATCCCGGCAAGACGGGGTACACTTGATCCCGTGTCCGTTACATACAATTTGCCAATTTTCTTTTTTCGTTTGTTTTAAATTAATTATAAAATATAAAAGAAAAAAGAGGGTGCAAAACCGCGTAAACGTATTGACCCACAAATTCTTAAAGAAGCTGTTAACTAGGTATTGGAGGGTAACACGATCAAAGGTACTGCCAAAGAGTATCGACCAGCTTCAATAAACATAACATTAGCTGTTTCTTTGAAAATTTACAAAAACTATTGGTTAAGTATCATTTTGGACCGCAAGCTATCTGGAATATTGACGAGACGGGGCTGTCCTGTACATAAACCTAAGAAAATCCCCTATGATCAAGTCTACCCGTTACTGGGATCAAGTCTCCTAGAATATGCTTTCAGAAAATGCAAAAAAAATAAATGTAGCACTCATAAATATAATAATCAAACAATGGGGAATAATAATAAACAATATTTACTACCTATGTATGTATGTATTATTATCATAGAACTAAATTTGATAAAAATATAAGCATGAAACCAAAATGGGGATCAAGTGTCCCCAGTTTCCCTTAGAAATCTGTCATCTGATCCCGTGGTAAGTATCTTAAATTTTATTTAAGCTACTTACCACGGGATCAGATCGATGTATGTGATGTTGTGAAATATATCAAAGGTTAGTTGCCTTTTAGGCAATTAACCTGTAACTACCAAGTAAAGGAAGTATATATGTAGGTAAATGTAAAAGCAAATCTATTTATACTCCACTAATAATAGACTACTTCTACCTCTATCGACAGGGCCTTTCAGACATGTATCGAGGCTCCGGTTATAATACGTCTTACTTATGCCAATTAAAGTGTATAAGGAACTTAAAAATAAAAGTTTAAAAGTTATTATCCAAAAGCCTACTACCGGCGAGTGAAGGAAAAACTGTTTACTCTTGTAGGTACATTTATTCATTCACACCTTCATTCATTCCATACTCAAATTTAACTATGTGATTAGCGACAGAGAATACCATATTTTTTTTTACTTTTACGTTTTTTATTTACGTCTAGAATAAACATTCCAGTCTCTTAGAAAGATTACGTAAGTAGCTTTTAATAAAAATGACAGACGTAAATTCATAAATCCGGCTCTCCAATTAGATGCTTGATGCAAAGGAACTTGTCTTGTTCCATCTATAAAACTGATTTGAGTTGATATCACGCACCCAAGTAGTGATAGACGATGGAATTTACCAGAACTTTGTAACACAAGTCGACAATATCAGGTTGGCCAACCGACCAGATTGTATTGATTAACCTGATTCACTGCTTACATCGGAAACATTTGATATCCTATTTCATAAATTATGTTAATAACGTTAAAAGTTTGTATGTTCGTCAACATCGTTATCATTTTTCTATTAAAAGTACGCGTTAATCTAATTTCTTATTACGGTCGACCAGTTCTAGAGTGGCAGCAGTAACACAGATGACACACATATTCCGTGCAGTGAACAACTCTATCGCACATTACATAACCATCGTAACAGACTCTCGGCACACTTCTCAAGATAATGAAACTATGAGCAGTAGCCAATTAAGGTGAAATCTTTGAACTATTTTTATGATATGCCCGAAATAACAGTGTTTTAGTAAACACAATCAATGAAATCAACTGTGTGAGTGTCAATGAAAATTTATTGTGACGTTACTTGGGGTAATTAGCATATATTTAAGTCACATTCTCTACTTTAATTGCAAAATTGTCGAATAAATTACCATATTATTAGTAACCGACGCAGGGGATATAAATTAATCGGTATTTGCTTAATAATTGTTTGTTCCTTTAGTTCTATAGACCAAGAGTCGACCAGTAAATAAGACATGTGATCGACCGTTTAATCTTCTCTTAGTAACAAGATCATCTTTAACTTTTACGGATTTTGCTCGTGGTTCTAACTGAAAAAGGCTACACAATTTAAAGTATCCCTTAACAAAATATTGCAATTTGGATGTGATCAATGAGACTCTCCATACTGACAACAACAAAAGTAGTAATATCGAAAATTATCTACATACAAAGAAAAAGAACACTAACGATAGAAAATTTCAAGCAAAGAATTCATAAACAAAACTCGAGCTACAATAACAAATAAATGTCAGACAAGGCTGAGGGGCGCGTACTACTTTCAATTTACATATATCGACATGGATACAAACACCGACTGACAATTTGAAGTCTACTGAGGCAGCCACGAGTACCACTCTCGTTGAGACACCTACACTTAGAATAGGTACATGCATTTTAAATTATTGAATAGATCATCTTGTGAAGGTGGAACACCAGAGTATGTCGAATAATATTCGAAAGAAGGAACTCTTTGGAAGCGATATGGCTATCATCTCATTTGTAAGTATTTTTTTGTGATCGTCATACCAATACCTGTATTTAGCTACTACAGTCTACTAAAGTGCACCTATAAAACGAATAATCTACTGAAATCAGGATAATACCGACAAAATAAACGAAATGTTCATTGGATATAAAATTGACACTTGGCGGTAAGAAGAAGACAACGAGAGAATGTTTTCAGGTATAGGTAAATCGGTAAATCACCATTGTAGTACGGTTGAACTTTTTCCCACGGTACCATAAAGCGGTTTGGTAGTTCCGCAGTGTTTAGTGGGTATACCCATGAGCATTAAGAGGAGCGGTTGGCATTTAACAATTTATTTCTCGTCACCGGGGAGCCCTAAACAACCGTCACACTTCCCCTTGAGTGGGGCGAAAGCGCGTTATGCTTTATTTATTTATTTATTTTGTTTGTTAGTCATTGAGTTTAGAAAAAAAAACAGTTGGACAGACGTACGGACAGCGAAATTATAGCATACCTTGTTTCCCTTTGAAAGGTACTTTAGGTACTTTAAGTCTTTAACCTGAATGCCATTGCCAGGTCAAATTACTACTCATTAATAAATGTCATCTATATTCTTAGGAAAGTCTTGGCGATATCACGAATCCTGGCCACCAGAAGCATTAGAAGAAGATCAAAGTCCGCCAAGACCGCGATTAGTTTCAAAACACTGCATACTAACGCGGGGTCGGAGGTCTACATTAGCGTTGAATGGCGTGCAGGCGACCCGCGCTGGTAATCCGATTTCCTGTTTTTATTTTTATTTTGTATAAGCTGCTCTGCCCTCGACGTACGCGTGAAGTACATACTTCAAAAATGGTGGTTCTACAATCCTTGTCATAAAATAACTAACTCAAAAAACAAAGAATCATGCCATTTGATGAAGAAAAGTACAC
This sequence comes from Maruca vitrata, assembly GCA_039566165.1. Classification (NCBI taxonomy): domain Eukaryota; kingdom Metazoa; phylum Arthropoda; class Insecta; order Lepidoptera; family Crambidae; genus Maruca; species Maruca vitrata. The sequence continues at coordinate 13,429,821 of CM076913.1, read as the reverse complement.
CGAAACACAATAAATCATTGTAATAAACACAGCCACTGAAAATTAGTGTTAGACCTGGTTAGACCTTTTCATTTTGAATCTGCCAAATCGTATATGAAGCAGTCAAATAGGAGATACGTTTGATTCAAGAAGCGTTGTAATTTGCGAAGGAGATCTTACGCCTGGGATGGTCTATTGATTAAATTTACATATTATTAAAATGAATGAAGATTCAACTAATTACAAAATTGTATTGTAATTCGATGTTTACATTAATTACTTTTGTATATTTAAATACATTACATTTTATATGTTGGTATATTTACAGAGATGAATCTCATGTTAAATTGACTCGAATGAATAATATTATTCTTAAACACAGCAAATACTTATTGTTTTCGCAATTCAAAGATCAGGAACATCAACAACACTGTCTGTCATAGTATAATACGTTTATAATTCTAAATAATTTATAACTAAGAAAAGCATATATTATTACTAAATTATGACCGCATGTAAACAGTTCAAAATTTATTACGAATACGTGAAAATTGCGCGAAGTTTTACTCGTAAGATTTAAGTGTTTTAACACAAATTATTCTAAGACTCGTATGTATTTTACGTTTTCGAGCTTAACGAATGATGCTCATCTATAAAATTACTATTTCTCTAATAGATAGCGGTGTTGGCACTTATCCAAAATGAAATCAATGTTTTACTGAATTAAAACACTGTCTCTCTATCTGATACATTATATTACACCTATCTTATTGTAGAAGCAGAATATTTGTTTCATTTTAACCCATTGGAAGATTTTATGTTTCCTTTCACATTAATTACTACCTGCCCTAAAGACTCTTACACCGACCGACAGATTAATAAAATATTTAGGACATAGCATTAATAGTCATCTCTTAAAATCGCTACTTGATTACATAAAACTTTAGTCTATGTACTACTGTACTTGAAGTAACACCCACTGCAATTTAAATATTCATGTATAGATAGAGTGTACAAATTGTCGACATAGCAATTAAATAATTAAATATTTTTTAACACGAGTTTCAATTTACCGCCCCAGTTCTTTAAACAACAATGGTTCGAGGAAATTCATGAAGAGCGCTATACTTACACAAACTACCTAAATACTTACACAAAGCCGAATAAGTATTTTGAATGGGCATTAAATCTGGTCCATTGTATGCTTGTGTACTTACATTACGGAAAGGGTGAATGGCCTCAGCGTGTCAACAGTCCGATAAAAATAGCAATTGACTTACGAAAATGTCTTTATAAAATACCTTGGACATTTTAAAAGCTTGTTTGCATAGGAAGTGATTGATAAGACATTTCTTGTTAGCTTCCGCCTGGGGCCGTTAGCATTTTAAGAAGAAGCTAATGAGTGCCAGTATTTATGATTAGTTTAGGTAAATAAAAAAATAACCGCATTATAGGTACAGTACCACTAAAGAATACATAATGAAACCTGCACTGTAATAAATGAGGTAAAAGAGTTTCTTAGATTCCAGTTGCAGAAACAACTCCGATATGATTAATTTCTATGAAGAAAAACTTACCTTTTTTTAACCCGACTCGGGACTCGAAGCCACGACCTCACGGCATTATTAAGCGCGACTGTGGATGTAATGATAGTAGGTACTTTAGTCATTAGGTATTACGAATTCTGACAAAGGAGTAATATCATATCTTATTTTCACTTCATACAATAAGTTACATTGAAAATTCAAATCATTAACCAGTTGTTAATTGCAGACTTATTTCAGTAGTCCAGTAGTTACAGTAACTACCCATCTCCGTTGTTTTACTTTGCTTGGCTTTTGGCTTGTTTCTATTCGTATGATCTAGTTACGTTTATTAATTGAAGGCGCGCTCGAGTTTTCTCCCCCGCGCAACACACTTCAACTCATTCAACCTGCTTCGGTATGCCAAGTGCAGTCGGATGGACCTCGTTAAAAAAAGTGCAGCTCCTACCCTAACCTATTTCACACTTATTGTTAACTAGGGACGCTTCGGGTGAACATTACATAAAAACCTTCCTCTTGAATCCCTATTTCTATCAAAATACGTTGCGTAGTTTTAAATATTTAAGCGTACATAAGTATACAGTCTAAACGAGGTGCCATTGTACCTAATCTGATTAATCTATTTTGATTCCAAACTTTACCTCTAATATTCACAATGTACTATTTTTAATTCTTCCTGGACCCCACGCGATTGTGACAGTATTAAAATGGTCTGGACTAAAGTCATAACTAATAATAGAAATCTTAAAAAGGACGATAGGTACCATTTACCCGCTAGATGGGAGCAAAAGAAAGGATACTCACCTTTGACACTCTATTTACCTTTGATATTCTATCTGTTAAGAAGTTTGCCTCTTATTTATATTTAAATTCTAGTTTAAACTAAACGTTCCCACTATATTGTCGAATAAATCACCTTCGTTGCGCCTTTATCGATTTAATCGATGCGATAGCACATATCCGAGTTCGTTGTCATCAATCAAAGCGATGTGAAGTCGCCAGCCAGGGCTGTAGCCAGGGAACATTTGGGGCAATGTCAGTAGTTAACTGTAGTTATAATAGAAAAATAAATACCTACTTGAAAGTAATATTACCGAAAAAAAATATTGTGACATCTGCAAATATAATTCTTATCAGAAATAAGAGGCCGGTAGAAGTTGTAGCAGCGTTGCCAGATAATGGCCACGACTACTTACTTTAATGCATTCGCTAATATTTCAGAATGTTTACTAAGTAGATAATTAATGTTGCTCGTCTTAAATCCAACTAAATCCAACTCTGTCGATGGCTGGGAGCTAGAACTATTCGCGCTCGTCACCCACTGACCCATTGTGAGAAGACATTACGCGCATTTGGCGCGGCCGCAGTTCCTATATCCGAGTGCATACAACATGCTAGAGAATAGGGGAGACTCATATCATAGAAAAAGGTTATTGATTTGATTGCATTCCGAAATCTGTTACTTTTGTCCGTAATTTCCTCGCACACTAGCAAAGTTGGAGTACATAGGTACTTACTTAGGTTCTTGGTGTTCTCGGCGGTGTTGTGAGTGGAGGCTATGCCAGGTACCACGACACCGCCAATAGGCGACGAGGTACACCCCGGTGTTTTAGTCGGTAGACCCCCTGGGCATTGCAGTCCGCCCTGGAGTCGCGGCTGGCATTTACCATCTTTTCGCCAGTCGCTGGGAACACCACCCGGAGAGAACCCCCTCTCTGGGTGAAGGTGCGCAACGCATTTCACCGGGTTAAAAAAAAAAAAAGGTTCTTGGTGTTCTGCGGTTAAAACAAACCGCAATCCCTTTCTAATACAACTGTAAACATAAATACAAAATAAAAAAGGTGTTTTACGGAACGAATACCACACCCGAGCATAATTATAGAACGCTAAACGCCTACGTTCTAATGTAAATTACGTATTTTAAATAACCACTCGACATTGGCACCAATGTGTCCCACGAGGTTCAATTGCCACGAATAAAAAATAGAACAAACGTTACATGTATATTATGTAGGTAGTACTTCTACTTATTAGGGCCAGAAATTATTCTTTAAATTACATCATACCCAATCGAGACTAAAAGCCACGGACGAGATTAAACGGGATATATTGGGGCGTCCCTAGTGCGTGAGCGGTGTCGCAACAATGCATCCACGCCGCTCGCACATGGCATACGCGTGAAGCAGTAGATAGCACGCGTAGTCATTCATTGAGGACAACTGCCCATACGCCCAATATAGAACGTGGCGTGATTGGGCGTGGACCGTGACGTCAGCGCGCGCGGATACTGAACTACTATTTCGACCGGTAAGCATATCGGGGGTGTAACTCAGTGGTAGAGTGTCTGCTTCGCATGCTGAAAGTCCTGGGTTCAAATCCCAGCTCCTCCAAAAAACTTTTTGAATCTTTATTTTGCTTTTAATCTTTTTTTAAGTAATGATTTTTTATATTGTTTAATTATGAAGACTATTTTAAACTAAACTATTTATATTCACTAGATAACTTGTACTTGTTTGTTTAATCGTTCTGTTATTGACTAGGAATATCCTCATTTATTTTGGTAAATTAGTTTTGTTTTAATAAATTCCTAAAAACCTGTCGAAAAAACCGGTTGCAATTATTACAGGTACACTATGTAATATAAATAGATACACAAAACATATAAAAAATAACATTATTTACTAACAAATACTTGTAGGTAACTAAGGTGTAGGTAATTTAATTAATATTATTGGAATATTAAACGAAAACTACAAAACTCTTTATAATTAACTTGATACTTAGATGAATACGAAAAAATTATACATAAAATAAATAAATAGAAGAAAAAAAAGACTTGTATGTGAAGTTTAAGATATAACGGTTTTCTTAAAATTTTATAACTGCTAGCGCCATCTATGAGCGATTTGAAATAGCTTTTGAAAAGTAGGATGCTTAAGATAAATCCATCAGGTCAAATTGAAATGTCACGATAAGGAACAATAAAATAGTGATATACCTACCTACCTAAACACACCACGTAACATTATTTATACCAAACTTCACTTTTCTTTTTTCAGGATTAGACATTTAAAATCTGGCTGGTAAGCAGCGCCATCTTTGTTAAAGTCGTCAAACGAATGTAGTAGTATCATTATATTATGTCGATGGTGATAATCGATCTAAAGTTATTGATCTCAGTTAGAAAAACACATTTTCCGTATAATATATTTTAATGAAAATTCAACTAAACGTATAAATCTTATTTATACTTACATTAAACAATAAATTGGTTAAATATTTACATTATAGCTGGGGCGCGGCGTACACTGCGCCCCAAAATTGCACTAACAAAAATATTGGGCCCCAGGGCGGGGCCGGGTCGCCGACGCTCGACCACTTCATGTAATTAATTTAACACCTTGTAAAAGGTTGCGAGCCTTGAGTATTGTCCCAACGGCAATTACAATTAACAAGTTGAATAATCCATTATTTTCCCTTTGTTAGACCGAGTAAATGGTACAAGTGTCTGTTGTATCAACATTGGGAAAATTACGCACTATAAATGCTCATATTTTTTATTAAAATAAAAAAATATTAGGGGAAATTTAATAATGTAGTGACTCACTACATGATTAAAACTGATTCGAGATCCTTGATTTATTTTGTAATGTAGAAACTTACTTTATTTAGTACTTTACCATCTCAACATTTTGAAAATACTCATAATATTATATTCTATCAACGAATATCCATAATACATCAAATAACATTTAACCTGAAGTAGCGCGCGAGAGTATTTTCAAAACGAGATGTTTATAACATTTTACTCATTCGAAAAAGATTTTGGAGTGACCCAAGACAAACATGTATCCCAGATTACTGCCAAAACTCTGAATATCACTTAAGTCAGAGCTTTGATAATTTCATTTCATTTAATGAGTTGACGGAGCTAAATGCAAAACTATTTCATACTGAAGTAGTAATGGGTAAAAATTGCAAACTGTCCCTATTTAGGAACAAGGTATGGACTGAAGTCATGTCTTAGTAGATTTTCATTTCGTGTAAAATGTTACATAACGCATTTTGTTCCCAGCAAAGTCAGATACAATTTTGCACGTAGCACCTTTTACATTGCGTCCAATGATGGGACCAGTGACTTATAAAAAAGTATAACATTCAAAACACTGCCGAAGAGCGCCGGCTGACCAATATAATAACGAGTAATACGAGTGTATATGCAGTCTTTGGCCGCGTCGCGATTCGCCTCGCCTCTAGCTAGAGACCGCTCTCTATCTACTACTCTACTGGTACATGCGACAACCGTAACACACCCCGTAACACTTAGGTGCCGTTACCAAAGAGTAACAATTGTGGTAAATATAGAGCGAATTAAAAAAAACCTAACAATTACACTTTTGAAAATATGAATTATTATTGTCATTTCCTTACGTTTAGACAAAGAAAAAGTTGCCTGACTTGTAAAAATATAGTCGGCAACAAAACGGATTTTTGATTTTATTTATCATATGACCAAAATTTTTGATCTAAGTACTTAGTTACGATGGATGGATGACACTTAACGTCCATCATCACATTTCTGACGTGTTACGTATGGAACTACGGCTGTCGCACTCTAAGGTACTCTACTCGATACACTCTACTCAATCGCTAACCTGTATGCATGTGGATGCCTCTCTGACAGCAGGAACTTCTAACAAACAGTGGTTATTAACAACAGAAGTCAGTAATAAATGATATACAAGTATTCACCTGAATCCATGGAAACAAAACTTGATTCGAGAAAATAAATTAGCCTTTTGATCATGTTCCAAGCTCCCGCGTCAGTCTGACACCCGACTATACTACCTACGATAATGTCAATAATAAAACGACTACAAGTATTATTGGAAGATGTAAAGTGGCCTCGCCTAATTAACAACTACACTACGGACTAGAACCGATCTAGGGCTGGAGGGACTAGACGGAGGAAGAACTAAATAGGGCCGTTGCACCCACTTGCTAAATTTAGTTTACTTTGTTTAGGCTTTGGACATGCACAATACTAAAATTGGCCATAGGGAATAACACACGCGATTTCTTAGTGCTTACGTCGGAGATGCAGTCAATGCGTCAAGTAATACCTTCACCTTTATGACTTCCCTATTATGACTAAAATTATAAACATTAAATGATAACAAACATATTCTGAAAAAATGCGTCAACATGAAACATGAATGTGGGTAGGCATGTTACCTATACATAGTCTACATAACATACATCTACCTATTAAGTGTGCGAAATAAGATATAAACACAGGGTTTAGCTTAGTCTGTAAATTGCAGACTGTAACAACGAATTTCTGTAATTTCTAAATGCTAGTCGCTTTAAACATTATTTCAGAATATGGTGCTTATCTTTATACAACAATAATAACAATAGGTATACAATCATGTACAATAACAACAATGAAATAAAAACGACTAATCATGTATTACAAAGTCTCGTAGTCAAACAGAATCGTCCTTATATAAAATCGTAAATTCGTAAAAATGCTTTTGTTTATCCCAAAAGTCTCTCCAGGCACTCCGTTTCAAAATTGAACCAGATCCCAAATTGGTACCGATTTATAAATAGGGAAGAACGAATCAAAAATTGACAAAATTGTGAATTTTGTCTTAAAATGTTCAAATTGATATAACTCTTACAAAACAGTTCTTTACATGTTTTGATTTTAAGGATTTTTGTAGAAACAAAGATTACTCATAATCTAAGCTGGTATAAAAATCTACTAGTAATTAGGAACAATAATTATAAAACTGGGTGTCCCTTATAGAAAACCCTTTAGCTCATTTATTGTTCAACCGCAATTTCCGCATTGGTTTACTCAATAGCACTTTATTGTGAATATTGACGTCAATATTGGTTTTGAGCAATTAAGCATCCAGGATATTACTAACCCAAAGACTAATTATTCTGATCTACAACCAAGATAAGCTGGTTGTAGAACATTGTCTGTACACAAATTTACTTTCTTATTAGAAAAAACTGATTCCAGATCAACTTTCAAAGATATATATGTATTATGGTAGTATGTTGATATCCTGAAGCGAAGTATAAATAATATTTCTACGTAATTATCTAACCTACGAAGTGTAACGGCCTTTAACTAGATAAAAAGACTGTTGTTTCAAAACTTTCACACGGTAATCCATCATCATTCTCCTGCCCTTGTCCCACACGGTAATCCATTTTCAGTAATATTAATCAAAGTAAGATGTTCTTTTTAGTCTTTTAGTCAGTTACCTATTCATGTTGTTATAGTATACCCCTAAACTCTACAGTACCTTTCTACTCTTTCACATGCCAAATGGACAAATTTTCTTTAATGTAATTAGGAAAAAGCTCCAGTAACGTCAGTAAATAAAGTCTCCGGAAAATTTCCCACCATCAAGATAACAATCATCATCCATCAGGAAATGACACAGTTCAGCCATCTCACACAGGTACAATTACAAAAGTACCTTTTTTTCCTAAATGACGTACAATGATGGCTTGGAGTAGCTTGTCATCATCACCGGACTTGAGGGGGAGCGGATGGCTCTCACCCCTAAACAAAAGTACCTCATTCGTCTTTTAAAATGAACCGGCAAGAAGGCTGATTACCTGTAAACGTTTTGAAACAACATTCCTAAAAAGGTTAACTAACAGATCAGGAACGGAACGGGTCTAGCTACGGGTGGGCGGGGGCGGATGTAGCAGAGGCGCTATAGCGAGTCGAGTCGCGTGCGCTGCACCGCTAACAATGCTGACTGTTGCTGAAGACTCTTGCGCAGGCCTTCCAGAGTTTGCAGCACCTGGACAACATAGACAGATAGATATGTACTTTATTGCACACAAAAGCAAAACTATTCACTTTTTTTCCTTAATGACATACGATAATGGATTGTAGTATTTGTAGTAGCCTCGTCATTATCACCGGTCTTGCGGGGGAGTAGATGGCTCTCACTCCTAAACAAAACTTTTTACAGGGTTTGCGTTACAATACAAAATAGTAGATAAGACTTTGGCTATCTACTCAATAACTGTAAAACATCTCTTATTATTGCTATTTCTTAATGTTATTTTTACACAAAACTAATTATGTTCAATTAACGGAGACCTAAATGCCAATTGATAAAATAGTCTGATAATTCTAAACATTGGTTATAATCGCTTTGAATAGAAGACAGTAGAAGTGAGTAGTAGTGGATTGTTGCTAAATATTTCAAAATACTTAATAGCAATTCCTCAATGACTGCCTCTAAACATTAACTCTTACAAGAATAATTAATTTATATATTTAATTATTATATTATAATAATAAAAAAAACACATTTTGAAACCAACGTGGTAAATAACCCTTACTGTGACGTCATTTTAGAACGTCATTAGGGACAGATTTAAGCCGATCCTAATTGACCGTCATGTTGGCGCAATCATTAATGATGAACCAACGTTGATCAAACATCCTCTGCTAATACGTTTTTAATTATTTAAGCCATTATACTTTTACGTCTTCGTTTACTACTGATATTATAGATATCTTAAGAATGTGGTAATGTTTATTGACTTGATTTTTTACGTAAATAACTTGTGTCTAGAACAGTATTAGATTGTTTTTGCGCGATAGTTCCGGTTTGATTATGATGGTTATACGAGAAACTTCGATGAAATTCTAACTCGATTACAGCAGGTACACTACCATACTTGTATCTTATATATTCTTTTGACAAAAATAAAACTTCATAAAGTTGACAAAGTATACAGATAGTGTATGTGTAATATTAAAGGTACTACATACCATCTGTTCAATGTTCTAACAAGATCTTGAGCTTCAGGTTCATTGTAGTTATTTAAGTAATTATCTATTTACCCTAAAACGAAATTATTTAGACTGCGAGACTATGTTATCTATGTCATGATATTGATATATGTTATTTTTGACCAATCACTTAATTTATGGAGCTCAATTGACTCATTATACCTCGTAAACCCTAGTATATCGGCATAGTACGTAAGCATGTTCGTGCTTATGAAGGGCAATGACAGTGCAAACACAAAATTGGGGCGGGTTAACAAACCTCATCTCTAGCATAGGCCTTCCTCTTCGGCGGTTCCGATTGCGGCCTCTCAGTAAGAATGTATTGGTGCTTATGAAGGGCAATGACAGTGCAAACACAAAACTGGGGGGGTTAACTAACCTCATCTCTAGCATAGGCCTTCCTCTTTGGCGGTTCCGAGTGCGGCCTCTCAGTAAGGGGCCGCGGCGAGCGGCGAGCGGCGCGTCAAGGGCGACATGCGCCGGGGCAATGACAGTGCAAACACAAAATGGGGGGGGGGACTAACCTCATCTCTAGCATAGGCCTTCCTCTTTGGCGGTTCCGAGTGCGGCCTCTCAGTAGGCGGGGGGGCTCGGGGGGTGACGGGCGGGGGCGGGGGCGCGGCGAGCGGCGAGCGGCGCGCCACGGGCGACATGCGCCGGGGCTCCGGGGAGTTCGCCCTCATGAAGTTGGTGATGTGGGTGCGCTCGGGGCTGCGGCGGGGGGCCTCCACCTTTGGGGTAAGGGGTGAGTGGTTATGATTCGTGTGAACATGAGTCATTACATTTAAAATGGGAGGAGGTGTAACGTGAAACATAAAGCTTGTGAAACTTCTTATGCTTCTTGAATCATGAGGAGTTTCTCAGATCAGATTCAGATCTATGTATCCCTCGAATGCTTAAACCCAATCAGCTAAAGTCAAAATATATTAAAATATCACAATGTCAGTTCTAACTAACAAGACTATAACTTACTACACTATATACTTTACGATTATTTAATATGTACTTACGTAAGCGCCAATTCGCTCGCGACCATGACTTAGTTAGTCCAGAGTAAGTAGCTATGTGTTTGCTACTCCTGATTGCTACTCCTGACATTGCAAGTATACTGGGTCTACCACCCATAAAAACTAATATTTAGTATTAAGTAGTAGATTCTAACAACTACTTTGGCGCCCACCGTGGGGTATGGTGAGATTTTTTATTTTTTATAAAAGGCTAACAAGATGATCTCACTCCACCTGGTAAGCGGTAGTGAGATCCAATATGAGGTTACTGATATATGAATCTCACGGCGCGGGCCACCGTCACCAGCAGCCGCTCGGCCTCGCGGATCAGCTCGCGGTACTTCCGCTCGGCCTCACTGTCCACCACAGAAGCAGCCTCTAATCATGTCTATAAGAAGTCCATATAGGATCTGGTTCTCACCTCTGTCGCCCGCAGCTCCCGCACGCGCGGGTTGTGCGGCGGCTCCAGCGGCGCGCGGGCCACCGTCACCAGCAGCCGCTCGGCCTCGCGGATCAGCTCGCGGTACTTCCGCTCGGCCTCGCGGTCCGCTTCGAGCAGCGGGTCTCGCTCCCGGACGGGCGGCGCGGAGGGCGCGTGGTTGCGCCGCCTAGCTCGTGGTGGGGTGCAGCCTGAAGTATAAGATGTCTGTTATTAGTATATCTAAATATTATTTCGTGTTATCCTAGACATAGATGGCCATAATAATCATCATTAAAGAATAATAACTACAATTAATTGGTTATAAGGCTACGTATCAGTTTGCTTCTATTCTTTCATATCCAAAAACAGGACTTTAACCAAAAAAATGCCGAAGGTCTTCTCCCACTTCTCCTAAGGGAGAATTGGATTGCGTTAAGTGGTTGTATGAGTCCTTGTCTAACTAATATAATCAGCTGGCTTAGTCAGTCATCAAGGACTTACTATCAGGATTAACAATATCTACGGTAACTTAGACCTATCACTATGTAGAACCTTACCTGCCGACCGCGGCGGTCTCCTGGGCGGGCGCCGCCTGCGCGCCCTCCGCCGGCCAGGCGACGAGGTCTCATCAGGCTCGTCTTCATCGCCCCCGTCCAGCCCCGTGTCCCCGTCGGAGTCCACATCAGCATCCGACAGTATCGCCGTCTCCCTCCCGCGAGGGCGGAGGCCCCGGCACTCCTCGTCGCTTGAAGCCCCCCCGCGGTAGTAGTGAGCGCGGGCCGGCTCGGGAGACAAGTGCGGGGAGAGGTGTGGAGATAAGTGCGGCGATAGGTGCGGTGATCTGAAACATGATAAATTGTATGGTTAATTTAAAACGTTGTAAAAAAAGGGGTCTATGAGATGATACTCTCATAGACCCCTTTTTTGGCGCGGTGAAATGCTTTTGCACCGTCACTGGGAGAGGGGGTTTTCTCGTGTGTCGGACTCCAGATAGTAAATGCCAGCCGAGGCTCCTGGGCGGGGTGCAATGCCCAAGGGGTTAACCGACTAAAACACTGCGGTGTATCTCATCGCCGTTCGGCGGCGTCATGGGACTCTGACCTAGTCTTCTATTGCCACGACGCCAGCGATTGCCCATAATGGGGAACTGACGGGGATCCTATACACGTAGGGTTGCCAACTATACTGTTTTAAACAGTATTATACTGTTTTTCCCTCAACTATACTTTTTACTGTTGAACAAAAAAAAAGTATACAAAATACTGTTTTCCCATCGAAATGGAAACACGAAGGACGCTCATACAAATTTATTTTTATTCCTTCAGACGGTACTCACTGCTCAGAGCAGCGCAGCCGAGAACCTCAATCAAAATTAAAATACTGTTCATTTTTCTAAGATACTGTTTATTATTTATTCTTCACCGATCTGAATATACTTTTTTTTCTTGTAAAATAAGTTGACAACCCTATATACACGAGACCCCCCATTTTCAGCGGTATCTCATAGACCCCTAGCGAAATGAATATGTTAAACGCGTATACATGCAGATAACGATCAGACGACGCGTGTTCTTGAAATCTGAATTACGCCGTGTGCTAGGTCTCAAATAATTGAATTACTTCAGATTCAAACTAATAATAGTAGGCCCCTCGAAAAGAAACAGTGGGAGGGAGAAATAGTAAATAAAAAGTGACTGCATATACCTATGTTCTTGCAAGCTTTTGGGGACAACAATGATCTTCGTAGTGAGACTTTCTGTTTTTTTTACCTAACCCATAGTACTGTACAGAGGGCAAAGTAGTTTTAATTAGAGAGTGTCTAATGGTGTGAGCCATCCGCTCCCCCGCAAGTCCGGTGATGATGACAAGGCTACTCTATGCCATCATCGTAAGTCAGTAAGGAAAATAAAATTAGTTTTAATTAGTTTTTTTCCAAGTAGGCAAAAATTATCTGTTTCTAAATGAACTACCTATTATGTACGTATTTTTATCAAATCAGGTATTGGTCAACAATCTCAATATGCATAAACTGTGTCAAAGACAAACGATACTGGCCCCTTTATTAATACGGCTTCAATAACCCGATTGGATAGCAAAGGTACTTACACATTACACAGGCCTTCAGTATTGAATTAACCTACTGACCTGAAAGTACTTATGCACACTATAGCACAAAGATCGCTATTGACACAATCGTGTATATTTCAATAAATTAAATTTATTATAAATTCCTTGTCTTTACCTAACCTACAATTGATTCATGATTGTCTGGAACATAAAGTGTGACGCGACTGGTGACCATTTGTCCCATTGTTTTCACTTCGATAGCCCGTTTTATTAGATTGTCAGTCAAAGTTTATGCTGATAATTTAACGAGTTTAAGGAGTAAAATGTCTACCTTACTTTTAGAGAAATTCTCAATACTATTGCTACACTATGTGCAATTGTTGTAATTTCCGGCATTTTACTTCCCGTGCCAAATTGCATATTTAGGACATTTTTACCCCCGTATTACGTATATCGGGAGCAAGCGCTGCGTAAAGATCAATGGACCCCCAGTTTGATTCCGGGGTCAAGACAAAATTGTGTACAGGAAGTTGTCAGATGCATGCTCGTGCATCGGAATGCACGTTAAGCCTGTGTTATTGCGCTTGATGTCGCCGTCTCACCCAACTATGAGAGTAAGGGATTAGAAGGTGCACTTTTGTTTGAAGTGCACTTTTACAGAATAACAGCGAACATGCTGAGGCAAACCTATTGAACACCTTAACTGTATTGTGTTTTTTAATAATGTAATTGTGTATGTGTGATCAATAAATGTTTTCTTTCTTTCTTTTTACGGACGTGACCCTCAGGCAGGGATTTGTTTATATTATTTTTTTATAAAATAGGCTAACAAGATGACCTCGCTCCACCTGACGGAAAGTGGTAGTGAGATCCACATATAGAGGTCGACAGGCACAATAGACCATATTGAGCCTATCGCACTCACCCTGAAGGCCTGCTTAAATGCCGTTTCACGCCCCGCCAAAAGAGCCCGGGATCATAGGATATAGGTGATTCATCTGATTCTGCTGAGTCTCGTACCTCGTTGACCACTTCATCAAATCTTTGGCTGTGTTGGAACCGTATTTGTTCTTACTTCTCTCTGTCACATGTGTGTGTTTTTAATTGAGTTTTGTGTTTGTGTTGCATAACTGTATAATTTGGTGTGTACTTACATATAATAATTGATAAATACACATCTACTCGTAGACAGTGAACATGACACAACAACATTGTAAAATGATATTATAATATTGTAGAGTTTTCTTTCCTAATAAGATCCCAGGGCCGCCAGCCCTTCCTTATTTTTAAAGTAACGAATTTAACGGTATAATACTTCCTCCGAGAAGCTTTCAACATTATATTTCTGTTTTTTATTTATTAAATTTTTCGATCGTTCGTTAATTTATTTTACCCAGCCCTTTGTGAAGTAAAAGGGCCATTCAAAAAATTGCGCTCGGACTCCCATACGGCAGCCGGGCGCGGGTAACAAACAAGATAAACTTGCGGGTGTCAGCATCAGTGCTCTCACTTTACGATCACTGCGCACTATGCTCCCCGAGACAAGGAAGTAAACAGATGCCGGCAACTCTATCCTACTTACGGTTCCGGAGAAAAATAACGATAGCGCGATGTAGAATACAGTTAACGCCATCTATTGGCGGTAGTGGGAACTTAGTTCGCAGCGCGCTAGCATGTAAAATGGCGTGCAAATGCTTAAGTCTGATTTAAGCAAAACAAAATTTACGGCGTATTTGGTTGGACACAGTATCAAATAAGTAGGTAGGTATTGTACGTACGTTCATAATTAATTATCTACTCGGGACATTTCGTCAGGTTTTAATCATCATACTTATTCATATTATTATCGTAGAAATATTCCTAAATAAGGTGCACAGTTGAAACGAATATAACAATATTTCAGTTCTCTTAAGTTGCCTAAAATCCTTAAAAAATTCGTCGTGATACATATTTCAAATAGTTTGTTAGTTATTTTTTTGTAAATGTATTTGTGATTTAAGAGTAACTGAATTAATACATCTCTTTCTTTCAAAGGACAATGGGCATTTTGGGCTAAAATAAAAATCGAGTGGCAGTCTCAAATTTCAATTGCATATCATAGTTCGTGTCATAAATAAAAACTTATTATATGGCAGTTACTTCGAGTCATGGTTAGATATAGAAATATAGAGTGATGAAGATTGTTATATTTCATTAACGTATTATTACATAACTATTTTATTTTGATAATTGTGTAAAAGCAAACAGCGGTTTTTTATTTAAATAGGATAATTCAGAATTACAATAAACCTACGCTTACGAATAGTGAATTTTTTTTTTTATTTTATTGTGTTTTTTAATAATGTAATTGTGTATGTGTGATCAATAAATGTTTTCTTTCTTTCTTTTTACGGACGTGACCCTCAGGCAGGGATTTGTGATCTAATGTTGTTATAGATAGCTGCCTCGTTGGTGTATCTATTTGTACCAAGAGCTACGTAAAGGTCGAGAGTTCCCTGATTCGATCCGGGGTCAGGCCAAAATTGTGTGCTAGGAAGCTCCCAAAGCCTGTGTTAATGCGCCGTCTCACTGAACTACGGGATAAGTACACACTTTGGTACGTAGGCACACCTTACCTCGACCCATATCTAGCAGGGTAAGAGTCCAGCGAGTAGGGCGCGTGTTGCAGCTGCGGGTGCTGCGGGGGACACTGCAGCGACTGCTGGTGCGCGAGCGGGGGCCCGCGCCGCCGCTGCGGGGACGTGGCGCCCAGCCTCGGGTTGGTGATCTAATGCTGCTATAGATAGCTAGCTACCTTGTTGGTATATCTATTTGTATTATCAGAGGTAACTGGTTTGATTCCGGGGTCAGGCCAAAATTGTGGGCAAGGAAGCTGTCAAAGCTGATGTTAATGCGACTGATCTCTAATCGGTCAAACGCCGTCTGCCCGAACTATGAGATTGCGGGATAAGTACACACTTTGGTAGGCAGGCACACCTCACCTCGACCCATATCTAGCAGGGTAAGAGTCCAGCGAGTAAGGCGCGTGCTGCAGCTGCGGGTGCTGCGGGGGACACTGCAGCGACTGCTGGTGCGCGAGCGGGGGCCCGCGCCGCCGCTGCGGGGAAGTGGCCCCCAGCCACGGGTTGGTGCGGATGCGGCAGCGCGGCCGCGGGGACGGGGTCGCGCAGACCACTGGAGGCTCTACCGGGGCGCACCGGCGGGAGTTCGTCGTTGAGCGACGCTGGAAATATTTAAAAAACAAATAAATATTAAATACTAGTGACCGGGTATATTGTACCTAAAAACCTTCCTCTTAAATACCTCTATCTATTAAAAAACCGCATCAAAATCCGTTGTGTAGTTTTAAAAATTAACTTTAAGATTTAAGTATACTATGGGACAAACAGTCGCAAAAAGCGACTTTGCTTTATACTATGTAGTGAAGCCATTTGTTTTTTTATAAAATAGGCTAACAAGATGACCTCGCTCCACCTGACGGAAAGTGGTAGTGAGATCCACATATAGAGGTCGACAGGCACAATAGACCATATTGAGCCTATCGCACTCACCCTGAAGGCCTGCTTAAATGCCGTTTCACGCCCCGCCAAAAGAGCCCGGGATCATAGGATATAGGTGATTCATCTGATTCTGCTGAGTCTCGTACCTCGTTGACCACTTCATCAAATCTTTGGCTGTGTTGGAACCGTATTTGTTCTTACTTCTCTCTGTCACATGTGTGTGTTTTTAATTGAGTTTTGTGTTTGTGTTGCATAACTGTATAATTTGGTGTGTACTTACATATAATAATTGATAAATACACATCTACTCGTAGACAGTGAACATGACACAACAACATTGTAAAATGATATTATAATATTGTAGAGTTTTCTTTCCTAATAAGATCCCAGGGCCGCCAGCCCTTCCTTATTTTTAAAGTAACGAATTTAACGGTATAATACTTCCTCCGAGAAGCTTTCAACATTATATTTCTGTTTTTTATTTATTAAATTTTTCGATCGTTCGTTAATTTATTTTACCCAGCCCTTTGTGAAGTAAAAGGGCCATTCAAAAATTGCGCTCGGACTCCCATACGGCAGCCGGGCGCGGGTAACAAACAAGATAAACTTGCGGGTGTCAGCATCAGTGCTCTCACTTTACGATCACTGCGCACTATGCTCCCCGAGACAAGGAAGTAAACAGATGCCGGCAACTCTATCCTACTTACGGTTCCGGAGAAAAATAACGATAGCGCGATGTAGAATACAGTTAACGCCATCTATTGGCGGTAGTGGGAACTTAGTTCGCAGCGCGCTAGCATGTAAAATGGCGTGCAAATGCTTAAGTCTGATTTAAGCAAAACAAAATTTACGGCGTATTTGGTTGGACACAGTATCAAATAAGTAGGTAGGTATTGTACGTACGTTCATAATTAATTATCTACTCGGGACATTTCGTCAGGTTTTAATCATCATACTTATTCATATTATTATCGTAGAAATATTCCTAAATAAGGTGCACAGTTGAAACGAATATAACAATATTTCAGTTCTCTTAAGTTGCCTAAAATCCTTAAAAAATTCGTCGTGATACATATTTCAAATAGTTTGTTAGTTATTTTTTTGTAAATGTATTTGTGATTTAAGAGTAACTGAATTAATACATCTCTTTCTTTCAAAGGACAATGGGCATTTTGGGCTAAAATAAAAATCGAGTGGCAGTCTCAAATTTCAATTGCATATCATAGTTCGTGTCATAAATAAAAACTTATTATATGGCAGTTACTTCGAGTCATGGTTAGATATAGAAATATAGAGTGATGAAGATTGTTATATTTCATTAACGTATTATTACATAACTATTTTATTTTGATAATTGTGTAAAAGCAAACAGCGGTTTTTTATTTAAATAGGATAATTCAGAATTACAATAAACCTACGCTTACGAATAGTGAATTTTTTTTTTTATTGTATAAACTCGTCTGACGGAACACCCAGCCACGGCACGATACCAAGATGAAATTCGATTACCTGCTGCGTTTTTAGACACTATTATTATAGACGAGTGAGTTTTTTATAAAAAAAAAACATTTTTTTTTAAATATTAAACTAACAAGATAACCTCACTCCACCTGATGATAAGCGGTAGTGAGATCCAAATATGAGGTCGACAGGCACAATAGCCTGTCGCACTCACCCTGAAAGCCCGCTTAAAGAGGAGACTATTGCTGCGGCAACAACGAGACAAGGCGTGGAGTCTCGCATTGGTTTGAGCTGTGCGGGTTGGCCAGTCCGCCGGACGGAAGGGCCCCCGTTTCTACGGGTCTCCCTGGCCGCCGGGCGGACCCGCTCTGCCCTCACAATACCGCCGCTAAGACTCCACTGGTCCGGCGCTTGCCGCAAAAATGGTCCCCCCTGGCTCCGGTTCGTACAGTGCTGATCCCGGAACGCGACCTGACCGTGAGAGGCCAGCGTCACTTGGCGGGTTTTACGCAACTGTATGGTGGTAACAGCAACCGGTCGACAAAACTTCTTTGGACGTTTTTATATTGTACCTTTTGTATGTGATTGTATTTATCATAATAAAATCTTAAAAATATGGTCGGTTTTTTATTTTCTTGTAAACCTTTTAAAATATTAGACTTTTTAATAGTTATAATATACACTTAACAACAGGAATACTATAAAAATAAAACAATTTTTGCATTGAAGCATCGAAATATACAAAGACAACAATATTCGATATCTCCTAAACTAACCGGTATATGCTCACGATTTTTTTTAAAAATAGTGTTGTTTAATAGTGCCTTGCAAGATATACTGATTCCGGAGACTGCCACTCAATTTCAAAAATAGACCAAGCTCCATACATTTTTGCCCATTGTCCTTTTACCTCATTTTAATTATAATTAGGTATTGTTTTATTAAATTAACCTAGTTGAAACGACAGACTTCATAAAAGAATCATGTCATTAAAAATGCTAATAAAACATTTTCCACGTCTCTTTTCTCGTATTTCTAAAGGCTTTGTTTAACTTAAATGTCCTTTTTATATTCCTGTTTGCGCGAGTAATTGTCTCGTTAAAAATTTGACATCAAAGGAAAACAGGAAATGGTAATTGAAAATATCGAAGCTCGTTATAACAAGCGAATCTCGCGGCTCACACGGGAAGGCAACCCACGGCCTTATGGGATTATTTTGCACGTATTTCCTTTATTTTTTCCAATTAAAATTTGTTGGTCGGTGCTATGTTTGTAACAAACATTCAACTAACAAGTAGATTAAGACTAACAATTAAAAACGTTACAAGCAATCGACTTCATTAGTTAAAGTAAAAAAAAAATTTACTAACTTTAATTGTAGTAAAAACGGCAAAGAACAACTACAACCAAGATAAATATATAACTTTATTGTTACGTTATGTAAATAAATATAATTTAATAATACCTTATTACGTAAGGTTCTGTGAAAAATGCAATGGTTAAATTAACTGTATTTTAAACATGCTCTAAAAGGATGTTTCGAAGTAAATTAACAAGCCCATAAATTCAAACAAATTCATCGCTTTGTATTTGAATGGACCCGCCCGCCCAACTTTAGTCGGGCGGCAAAAGCTTAGTCCATTTTGCATCCGCACAATATTTTTCTATTGTAACGACTTTTCAACAATGAACGATCAGGCTTTATTTAGTCCAGATAAAGGTCCCCTCCGATTTATACGGTCTAGTTAATTAATAAAGTGAAGGCATGTGGTCGGCCGATCGCTATTGTTAGCCAGCGGTAACGCAACGCAATTATGATAAAACAGAGTTTTAATGAAATTCATGGAACGTGATTTGCAATATGGTTTAACAAATCGCTTTTTGATCAAAGGGTATAATTAATATGCATAATTTATAATTTTCAATTTAGATCGATCGATTTATCTGTACCAAATATTTGTTGCGCAATTCCATATTTATTTGAGGTAAGCCATCGTGCTTGTTTCTTCTCTTTCTAAGACGATTTGATAATAGGTTCATCATCACGTAGGATTCCTTTTTCATTTACATAATTATGAATTATATATCAACAAAGGTATGTTTTATTACCTACTCGTGCGTAATTCTGACTCCCGTACAAAAATTTGGTTGGGTTTTTCATTTATCTCGCGTGCAAAGCCTTTGTCACAGAAATACTTTATTGCGAGCCCTCTGGGAACTAAACATTGTCGAGATAAAAATATCACGTGTTTGTTTCAACCCCAAATGTAAGAATTGGGTCACTAAGCAATCTACATGTACGCGTCAGACGGACGGCGAAAAGTTATAATTAGGAACGGAACAACAGACAGGTTAAATCCTTTTAAGTTACTTTAATTTGATTATTTCCAGCAGCAATCGAACAATTTGCATGTGCACTTAACCTATTGTATATTTTTATTGACGTATTCACCAAACACGAAAAGTAATAAAATTACATTTAAATTATGGAAATGCGCATACATGGCACTAAAATGTACATATGAACCGCTATTAAACTACTTTTTTATGCTCTGCGCCATCTATTTATACAGGACTACGTTGATGGTGGGCGGTTTGAATTCGTATCTCCCATTTGAAGGATCTTTTGGAAGGAACGAAAAGAGCAGTCTATAAAATCTACGTAAAGCAATAATATTCTCGATACATAGCTTATGTTGCCTTCAAGATTTAGATCAGAATGAAGACAATTTTATTGAGTTAGTTTTGCACTAGGATCATAACGACATTGCACTAGATTATTCAAGGGTCTGACGAAATGTAGTGAAGTACACTGAGACTCACCCTTCAGGTGTGAGCTATAAACACGTGGTTAACACCTATTCAGGTATTTTACGAGCTTTCCTAGACGGCGAGGGACGCTCCGGAAAAGTTTATATAGGTTCCTTTATGTGCCGCTAAGTATTTGTTGGGTTAGTTGATCTTATGAGTACCTACTAACTAACCCTTTTTGATACCTGTTTTCACTGTTTACTTAAATATTTCTCAAGTAATAGCCAGCTTTTCGATAGTCCTGCACTTTCTTTCTTTTCTTTCTTTCTTTCAAAAATACTTTTACTAATAGTCTTTAATAGTAGGTAAGCCCACTTGTAATGCCAGCGGTCCTAGCTCCCAAGCCCGTAGCAACATTAACAGACTACATCGAAGATTTGTATTTGTTTATCTTTAAGCCTACGTCTTGTGGATTTATTTTTCAACTGACATACGATGATGGCTTGGAGTAGCCTCGTCATCATCACCGTACTTCGGGGAAGCGGATGGTACTCACCCCTAAATGTCTTATACAGTGAGTTGCACGAATGTTCCTCATAGCCTGCTAACGTGCTCGTAGCCGTAACGTACTCGTAGGCGTAACGTACTCGTAGGCGTAACGTACTCGTAGCCGTAACGTACTCGTAGCTGTAACGTAGCTCGAGTGTAACTCACCTTCGCCGGCTCATGATACAGATGCGTAGTGGGCGGCGCGGGCGGAGGCGGCGGGGCGACCAGCGGCGCCGCGAGCGGGGCGACGGGGGCGCCGGGCGACGTCCCATCCGTCGAGTAGCCGGTGCTGTAGGCGCTCTCCGGGGAGGAGAGGTGCGGCGGCGGCGGCGGCCCGGTGCACGGCGGCGGCGCGGCCGGCCGGCACTGCTTCTGCTTGCGCTTCTTCGCCCGCCCCAGCTGCGCCTCCATCCATGACTTCAGCCGCGCCCCCAACATGCCGGGGACGGCACCTGGACAAAAGACGATCGCGTTCTTTATTTAAAATTTACAGCACATGCAGATTTGACATTGAAAAAAGATGATATAAAAAAATTCACATGACTTTTGCTATCAGCTAAATAAACGAGTATATATCTATTTGAAATAAAACTAATTTTACGGATTAAACCCGCGTGCATTGTTATTCTAAACATTATTTAGAGATCCGACGTTCGAGCTCTTTACAGCGCTTGTGGTTACGGGTAAGGCAGTCTTGCCCGTGACCACGAGCGCGAGTTTAAAATTAGTTTTAATTCAAATGTGTAGTGCTCGCGCAAATAATAGACAAGAGTATATATATCCGATAAAAAATCTGATTTTTATATCTTCATTACAGCATCAGGAGATTAACGATCCAAAACCAATACTTTTTAAGTAAAAACACTTCTAATAAATGTGAATATCGTAGTAGAGAATAGATAATAGTTTTCCACACCACTGCTGCTATTAATTTCAGTGGATTAAATGCAAAATCCTAAAATCATAGGTACCACAATCAACACGACACGACAAAACCTCATGTAGTAGGTATCTAACCCTCGGCTCAGCTTACAATGAAGCCGAGTGCAAGCCAATTTAGGCCGTGCCATCTCTGCGACACAAATTGGCTTGTGTACAATTAAATTTCAAACTAGATTTTACGTGAGTGTCGCTTCGTATAAAGCTTTAGGTAAACGAACTGAAATTTCAGTTCTTTGATAAAATTGGAGAGAAGTGGTGTGCAATTTAAGTTTTTATTTGAATTTTGAAGTTCGCCTGCGCTCAAACATTTAATATTCCTTTTACGAGACCACACCGAATGAGTTACTCTACGCCATAAACGATTATATGCGAATAAAGGTTCAGGTAGAATGAAAGCTCTTCATTTATTTTAGGTATAATATATGAGAAGACTTGTGTAGACTTGTGTACGCCATATACGCCATCATTTGCTGCAAGAAATGTGTTTTATATTATTCCACCACTTCAGAACTGTCAAAACATCGCGTCAATTCGTTTCCGCCGTAGAAGGCACCACAGTGTTTACAAAATTAAGCTCCCAACAGACAAAAAGCGATCTGAAACACGAGAGACAGGTAGGTGACGTGTCGCGTCGCCCCACAATGGTCCCGTACGTAAATATTCATACGCACCGCCACCCTCTCGACGCCTTCACAAAAGGCTGCTCATTATAATAACACATAGGAAAACAAAAGATTCGCGAAAACTGCGTTAAACGCGACGCGAGAAACAATTGCTGGCGCGTTCGCTGTGACACATACGTACTGTATACGACTACGCCATTCCTTCGGAACTGGGTAAATAAAACAAGGCTTAAACCACGATCTCGTATACATACGATATATCCAGATCTTCCAAATAAAACGTTGCCTTATGTTTAGGAATGTTTAAAATTCGCACTGCATTTTGTCCATACGAATATTGGAACTGAATATTATTTAAGACTAGATCGACTTTGTACCATTACAAAATATGTAGGTACACATTTCTGACTAGAGATCTTAATTTGATTAAAACGGCGCCACTACGAACCCTAATTTATTAAACTTCATTAATTCCCTTGTGATATTTTGTAGCAAATTCTGCTACGTCGTAGCAGGGACGCAACACAACTTATTGCTTGCCCAGTAACAATTTAACAATATTTTAATTACGAGTACATCGAAGTTGTTAGTTTAGTTCATAGTTTAATACTGATATTCGCGTTACAGTTCTTATCAATATATTTATTTTCAAACATTGAAAATTCACCCTACGTAATTGTGGTCGTAAGCTTTTAACTAAAAACACGCCAACCAACGGACAAAACCGAAACCAATCACCGGTTCTGTTGACAGCTCGTCACTTTTCGTATTTCGTCACTTTAGTTAATACGTCTCATTTATTATGACGTCTCTCGGCTTAACTAGACAACATCTCTTACATGTCTCATGCTGTATTTCGTCACTTTCCCGATTCGTCCGACGAGCATGTATAATCAAGTATAATATTGTTAACCATTTTTTTCGTTTATTCGTATTACTTCCATTGATTGGTCGCATGATGGTACTACTGTGATGGTTAACCATTTAACATATTTCGCATGAGGGTAAAAACTTTGAATTATTTCATGAGTATTTTTCAAATACGCACTTGGATTGACTTAGTGTTGTTATTTACTCACTCAACTCACTCGAGGGTTGGCAGGATTAATAGGCGGATTAATATTAAGAAACCAGGCCTTTACTATTTTATTTCTATAATTAAAAGAGAAGCTCACTTTGCGCATTTTCAAGTAAAAAAAAGTTGACTTACTATCCTCAGTGAAATCAAACGTGCTGCGTTATTATATACAAGACTAAAGTGCGTAGTAGTGATTTGGCCGAATGCGTAAAAAAAAATGTTTTATTTATTATAAAAGGAACCAAAGAAGAGGAAAGCAGTAGACATTTTTGAATAGGCTTCAAAGGTATAGAAACTCGTTGATCGATGTAACGATTTTATTTTCGTGATTTTAGTAATAAAATATATATTGGATATAGTTTAAAATTAAATATTAATAATCTAGATTTTTTCTTTTAAGCTTGCTTGTACAATGTCGGACGAATCGGGAAAGTGACGAAATACAGCATGAGACATGTAAGAGATGTTGTCTAGTTAAGCCGAGAGACGTCATAATCAATGAGACGTATTAACTAAAGTGACGAAATACGAAAAGTGACGAGCTGTCAACAGAACCAAAATCACCGACACATCACAACTGTCTGTTTGAAGTAAACAAAAGTAGTGACATAAAATGTTTTACTTTTATCGCGTCATTCGCTGAAAGCGGCCGTCCCGAGCCGCGGCCACAATGCCGACGGCCCCTCGCGGTGTCGCCTTTCAAGAAACTCTAGATGCTCGTAAAAAAAGGCACAGTCCCCTAGCTTCATTTCCATCGGAAAGTCTCGGGAACGCATTACGGCTTTCATTAGCGTAATATTGTGCACTTGAACAGTGCCGATGCAAATCAGACTTTCATTTGAATAGATAAGTCTCAAGATTGAAAAACTTTTCGGCTGCGGGTTTGCTTGTTGTATAATTGTCTCTTATTATCTGCCTGTTTTAATGTTTACCGTGTGAAGCAATTGCTGTTAATTCGGCAAAGAATTTTAATCTTCATAAAACGTTGGTAGGTCCTTAAAATTGGTTTCATTTTAAGTTATTGAGTATCATTCATCTTGTGTCAATACCTATTTTGCGAACATAATCCAAATAAGCCTTACCTAATTACAGTTACGGTAAAATACTTATCAACACATTCTTATTGAGCAATCCGCAATAATATTCCACACACGTAATTATTCCCATCCATCAAGTAGTTTCCTCCACAGATGTTTTGTACGTCAGATATTATTGAAACGGCCGTTATTCGCCGATTGTCTGCGAGTCTGGGAAAATGGACTCTTTATGGAAGGTACTCAATCACAAGTAAGGAACTGTCATTGCGTATGTTTTCATATGTACACTTTAGTATTTTTATATTTTATTCAAATGCTTTAGCTACTTAATCTGATCGACGACACACATCGTGTCTGTGAAACCATTGCTTATGGTTAAAAACTATTTTCGGGTCAAAGATCAATCAACAAATGTAATTTGCCTTAACATACTAGGTAGAATTGGAAACAGCTCTTTAAATATGAGTGTGTAATTGATTTCGGCTTCCTACCCCTTCCCAATAAAGCCAACCCTTTTAAGGTACTACTTGTCCGCGATCGTCACGATATGGACTCCGGAATCGAATAACTTCACTATCGCGCCCGAAGATTGCACCGGACCGAGCCAATCAAGTATCAATCAGGATCGCTCCACCCGTCGGATTAGTCCGACGCTAGTCGACTGTACACACACATAAGTACTTACCACGCAGTTTCAACACCCCTTGTGGGAATGTACTCGTATAGCTGCAGAAAAGACGGATGAAGCCGGCTTATCCCGGCGAGGGGAGAACTTACGAGATTTAGCTAATATTAGCAATCCATTACGGGCGGTTCGCGGCTGCTGGCTTCCCGCGAATCTAAAATTCAGGACGCCCTGACTTATTGATGAAGCACCCGATCGACCACTTAGTCATACGGAACTGTGACTAAAATTTTAACGTCTTGAAGCTGTTGCAAACAATTTTGAAGTGCCCGATTCATCTATGTCAGCCCTGGTGCGTCAAGTGATGTAGTTATCAGGAAAGTTAAAGAGTAATTTGTATTCTATAGATGTGGGCATGTTTTTATCATTACCTGTTCTTTTTTGATGCAATTTGGTAGCGAAGTCATTAAAATTTATTTATCTTTCAAACATAACAACTTCAGGGTTTGAACGTTTAAGCCGTAACATTGCTGAATACGTTTGTTTATTTAATAAAGTTTTTTGTTTATACAATATTTCAGCCTTTTTTTACTCATATCGCATTCAATTACCTCATAACTTGTGGCCATAAAGGGTACAGTTGGACGGATCCCCATAATCCTACTCCATTTTATTACTCAGCTTGTATATTCGGTTTTACAAAATGGCTGCACATTCAAATTGTACACAGTGAGCTTGTATGTTGTACCATTGTCTCCTCTCGCTTCAAACTCAGATGTGTCATTCACCCTTTTCACAAAACGGTGCCATTATAAAGATCGGTTGGAAATTTTGCAAATTGGTATCCACGGCAGTTGTCCGCCTGACATGGATGATTTTTGGGGCGAAAAATCGAATGGATAGGTATGTTACGAATGTATAGAAAATCACCCGACTGTATAATAAACGTGTTGTGAATCGTAAAAATGGGAACACAGCATCCAACAACATCCTTATTCGATAAATTTCAGATATATTATATAGAGTACAGATGACTTAGAACGAAAATAATATTTGCTTTAAAAAGTTTTCAGTAAAAGATTTAATATTTTTTACGAATAATCCTAAAAATCATGTAACACGACATTAACTATTAACACGAATGAGTTTTATGGAAAAGAATCAATAGCAGTGCTTTTTTCACTGCTCAATGGGCGTCCCAAGAAAAGTTTACGTGGCCGTAAAAAAGCGACAATAAAACCGTTACGTCTCTTGTAAGCCCTTTCTCGGAGTAATGAATCGAAGGCAAAGTAATAAATTGTGGTTTCGGGACAAACGATCCAACTTTACTGGTTGGGGAGTGCTTAGGTCGTGGAAGAGATCAGGACAGTCCAGAAATAAACTGATCCTTTCTTCTTCCTGTTAAACCTACCACTATCATTGTTAGGACTAATAATGGAACTTGACTTTGATGGAAATATCAGTAACAATTTCAAAAATTAAACATTAATGAACATTGAAATGAATACACAAACAATGAGCATACATTATTGCAGAGTAGTACTTAAGTAATAGAGCACAGTACAGTACAGGTCTTTTGGTGATAACATCATTTAATTATTGATTCCTTATTCGCTATGTGCGGAGTGGGTGGTGGGGGACGGCAAATCGATCGAAGCGCACGATGTGTGACAGAAATGTGATATAATTCTGAGCTTTCATGTGTCAAACTGCTTTAATTTCATAAATTCCCTTGTATTTGTAAGTAAAAGCGATGCAAATTCAATACTTATAATAATATTCATATTTTTGTGAAGTACGAAAATCACTTGGTACTCACTTTATACAATTTTTATTTATTTTGTGTTGAAAAACTAGTCGAAAATCTTTATCAAAACATCTAGTTGCTATGATATGACATATCAAAACATCTAGTTGCTATGATATGACAGATCTCAACTCCAGAATAGTTGTCGCCACTAGGGGCGCTATCATCGCGCACATAGCGAATAACCACTATGTTTGTATATTTATACTATACTATTTTAATTTTAAAAATATTCATATCCATCGCTATTAAATGTAAATTAAATTCAAACGAAATGTAGAGTCCAAGGCAGCGGGCAACATCTGGCGAACCGGGAATATATTGAAGTACTTAGGTATTATATTGCTTGGTATTATTGCCTGTGCTATTGCTAACAGTAATTTTAAGTCGTCAACCCAATAACTACCCATAGATCTTGAATAGCTAAAGATATAAAATGTACACAGCAGAATGAACACAAACATCAACAATCAATACGAACAGACAAGCCTCCCGCTGAACGAGGCTTAATTAACAAATCAAATATTCAGTTATGCGGGAAAGAACATTACACCGGAGTCACCCGGATTAACGTTATGTGGCTCACCTGCGCCGTGTTTAAAACCACTCGCAAATGTGATGCTAAACGCTTCTGCTGATTCTAAGTTGCCTAATTCATGTTTTAAAAATTCCGGTCCGGTCCTAAAACTACTTGCCAACCCCGGGTCCGGGTCCGGGTAAAAAACATTTTTCAACGAAAAGTGATCTCTGTCTACCCTTGTGGGAAAAAGGCGTGATTTTATACATATATGTATGTATGTATTTTTCAACGAAATCGTGTTTTACATATAATCAAGTAATGGCTGGTCACCCTACAGACACTATTGACATGGAAGTCTGCCATAAACAAATGTCGAGTCTTTGGGAAACATCAATAAGTGTCGACATAAGTAGTATGCTTAGCTTTTACTCGTAAGACAAGGTGGTTAGTAGTTAACATGAACATAATATTTACTTATCTTAGCAGAAAGGGTCAATGTGGCTACATTGTGGCAAGCAATTTTTGGTTAGAACGACAAACAATCAATACAATGTAAACATTCAGCAAGAATCATATCAGTAGCTCATCTTCATCAGCCCATATACGTCGCCACTGCTCGGGCACGGGCCTACACTAAATGGGCGATAGGCCGCGAGTCAACCACGCTGGCCAAATGCGGGTTGGTTGACTACATAACCTCAGAATTTCTTCGTAGTCGGGTGCTTCGTTAAAGCGTCAAATAATCTTACACATTAATTTAAATTTTGAAAAACACAGTGGTACGAGGCAGGGTTTGAACTGGCGACACACACATTTAGTACTTACACTTATTCCCCAAGAAACATTGATAAAGATAAGCATCAAATACGAATTTATAAACGTACTATTTGCATTTGAGAGATAGAGATCTGAGTGAAACGGATGAGTTCGTATTCAGAAAACCATTTGCAAGTATCAGTTTCGCCGAACGGAACCCTTAAAAGCATTTATCAGATGAAACACATCCAGTAAACCCATCGCAATGGAACGTATACTAGTATTTATAGGACAGGCAAGTAAACCACATAAATATCTGATTTATAACAGTATATCTGACAAGTTATCGAGACAGGGCTTTCGATTTAGGTAAGTAAGAACTTTGTAATACAAAATCGTATTCATCTTTTATTGGAAATTCTTTAGAACTGTTCACTGAACAGTTACGTAAAGTCAACTGACTCGTATATTTAGAATGGAATATTGAACATACCTTAATTCTGAAACTAACTTACTATGATTGAAATATTTTCAAGTACCTAATAGATTGGGTCTATATTGGATTGCTAAAAACAAGTTGCTTGGTATTATTGCCTGTGCTATTGCTAACAGTAATTTTAAGTCATCGACCCAATAACTACCCATAGATCTTGAATAGCTAAAGATATAAAATGTACACAGCAGAATAAACACAAACATCAACAATCAATACGAACAGACAAGCCTCCCGCTGAACGAGGCTTAATTAACAAATCAAATATTCAGTTATGCGGGAAAGAAAATTACACCGGAGTCACCCGGATTAACGTAATGTGCCTCACCTGCGCCGTGTTTTAAACCACTCGCAAATGTGATGCTAAACGCTTCTGCAATTAATTTGACTTTTCAGCCGTTTTAAATGTTTCTTGTACCTCATGTTGAGTGACTCACTTTGCAAAATTCAAGCTTACATTGTATAATTTTTAACACATCATCCATAGATATGAACTATAAATATTTATTTAGTTTTTATTACGAATAGTACATCCATTATTTCAGGAAACTTAGTAATTCTTATTTTTAAATATCTTTACTTTGAGTTCAAATTCAGAAACTCTACGGAAACTCCTCAGTATAGAATACCTACATTATATAAGAATACTTAACTTAGTTTTCATTTCAAAAGTATAAAGTAATATCTTATAAATAAATAACACTTCCGAAAACAAAGTTGTTTTATTACAAAAAAACAACAATTGAAATTGCCTCTTATTGTTCCGTTAACAATCCCCGCCGGGGAAAAAGTAATTGAATCACTGTCTGAAGTTATTTAATCATCTTGGAGGTATATCAAATTTATTAGAGCATTTTGTTTACGGGATCTCGTAGCGTCTATCTCGTCTTAGCTACTCCCGTTTTATTTTTAAATCTTTCCTCGTTTCTTAATCACCCTTCCACCACGCTCAAAGAAATACCTTTTGAGCCAAGTTATCGTCAAGTTGCCTCACAAGGAAGACGAACATTTTCTGCTCCCCTCGGCTCGACATAATTGCGTTAATCTTTACATTAATCATGTAATTAAGGGAACGTTTTACACAAAGTTTGACATCGGACCTATTACATATTAAAGGTATACAGGTACATAAGGCCTAATTATTCCGTATTATACAAATGAATACGCAAGTCATCAACTTTGCGAGGCGCAAAAATTAACTAGGGTGAAAGTAATTTCGCTCAAATTGAACACACATGTCTTAGCATTAATTTATGTAAACGGCTACCCTTCATAATTTTCCCAAATGAGACGTACGTAAATTCATGTTTGTACAAAATTTCTCTACTTTTATGACCCTTTTATATTGTTAAAACACTTTTGATCATCTTAGCGGAAGCCGATGCAAATGGAACCGGAAATTAAAAAAGACTGACTGAAAGAACTTGCTGCCTTCTTTTGTAGAGGTGATTGACAGTTCAGAAATTGATTCACATTTTTTAAAATCACGGAGCAATGCGGGGAATTCTTTAAGAATACCGGTTTCTTTTTATAATTTTCTAGCCTTCTTCTAGTAGCTGGTAAAACAATTATAAAATTACAAGCTACGCTAAAAGTAAATCTTGTTTTGCTTAAACTACTCGTATATTATGCGTAATTTTCAAACATCTTTCCTTTGCGGCATGCAGCAATTAAACTACTAATACTCATTGCACGTCTAACTCAATACATATCATGCACTATCTTAAAAAGTTCGCCACACTTTTTCCAGCAAAACCATCTGGCAACGGAGTAGTTCCAAGTGATTTTAAAATTGGCCGAGGCGAGGCAGACTCCGGGCTAATTGCGTGCTTTCAGCGGGTCGGCTCTGCTGCGGCGGCTAGAGCTTCGAGGAACAATGCGAGGAAGTGGCATTAATGTAATGCTACCTACTTACCAAATGTAATGTTACCTGCTTAAGTAACATTCAACGTTACTGCTAACATTATTTTATGCTTAACTAGTGACCCGCCCTTACGATTCGATTCGGGTGAATTTTACATAAAAACCTTCCTTTGGAATCCCTCTATCTATTAAAAAAATCCGCATCAAAATATGTTGGGTAGTTTTCAAGATTTAAGCATACGAGTACATATGGATATAGGGACAGAAAAAGAGTATATGAGTGAGAAACGTCGAATTACGAGTAAGTACGCTGTAATTCTAAGACGTTCCGCACTCATATTTCAGCCACATTGGAGCAGATACCATAAACCTTACCAAATAACCAATACCAAAACAACCAAATTATTTAAACATGGTAGGTTTGTATTTGTTTAGAATCTCAGTGACGGAGTCGTGTGGATTTTGCTTCCTCGTTCAGATAGCTCCAAAGTACTTGATTGAAAAAGGCTGGCCCCATTAAGAATTAGGTACTGGTCTACGACACGTACTAAGTAAATAACCAAATCAAAATAATATTTAATAATAATAAATTCACAAAGTTTATCTTGTGAGTATAGGAATAAGATCCGCCGACATAGCGCTTCCACTTATTTTTCGTTCGTTGGCGAGCCCAAGCCCGCCAGGCGATTGTACTCCCGACGTGCAGTCTACGGCACTCTTTGCAAACTTTGCGATGGTCATGTTGCTATAAAAGCATTTTACTTTTTAATTACTTCGTCGACCATTCTGCTCTGTTCATTATTCGCAGTTATTAGGGAACTAGGCAATAACGGACTTACGCTATTAAGTTTTTTAATCTTCATAGAGCAAAACGATTAGCAAGTTTAGTTGAAGTTTACGGCTCGTCTGGATGTAAATAGGTAAGTATATAAATGAATTATTCGAACGGAACTGTGCTGCACAAAACTTCTAATGAAAGAAAGTACTAAAAATGAAAAAAGCAAACGTTTATTTAGTGACATCAAAAATTACTTATACTAATAATAATAATAAAATGGAAAACAAACTGCTGCTCTCTTAGTTTTTCTCAACAGTTTGTTTTCCCGTCTAGTCGTGTTAAGCAATTGGCACAACTTGGGGCATCATATGAATTAATAATCTCAAATTGTCGAGGCTCTGTCAGTTCAAATATCAGACATGAGCCGAAGAACCAATAGCGTCTTCCAGATTCTTCCGAAGTTAATTTAGTATCGTTCATTTCCGAGATTAACCCTATCGGGAGATCGAACGTCTTGACCGTTGCGCCACAAACATCGTTTGCGGTAGCTATTGCATTGTGTGAATGAACTCCTATACTAGGCTATGGAAGTGCGGTCGCCGTCGGATTATCATCAGAAAAACGAGCAGCAGAGAATGAAAGGCGGCGCGTCTGCCAGACGGTGATTGTATTCCGCACTGAGCGACTGCCTACACTCGTCTGCAACTATCCTTCAAAACTTGCCTCTTAACGATATATATTTTGTGGGGTTTTATAATGATATAAAAAGATATGAAGAATTCAACATCAAGCAATAAACATAGCAACACAGGTTAACTTGCAATGCATATACGTAGCCTGCTCGTAATAACGAGCTCGAGCATTTATATTTATTCTTAACGTTTCTCCGCAGTATTATGATCAGATACCTATAAAACAAATTCAAATATAGGTATAAGTATAAAACAAGATACCAAAATCCACATTCACAATTTTAGCTTTAAAAGACTCAATCATAAAAATCAGTTTATACTGCTTAGAGGGTACAGACATTTGCATATTCGTAGTTTTCGTAGCATCATTAACTTCACTGTACAATATACCAGTGTGTCGGAATCCGCTTCGGCACGTGCAATTTAGATACCCAAACTACGTTTAAGAGGATAAAACGACATGAGAAATTGCGGCTTAACTTAATAAAATCTCTATTTAAAGAGACGGTCTGATTGCGCTTTCAGCGCTGCGGCAGCGCTATTGCGGCCAAACGAATCGCTGAATAGCGAGCGGCATCCAGACGGCGATTGTGCCATAGCGCCCGCTTGCGCTCTCCAATGAATAGGCAAGACTTTTTCATACTTAAGACTCACGCAAGACTTCGTCCAAGACAATTTGATTCACGCTAGGTCTTTTTTTAAATGGCTCTGGCGTCTGTGTCTAGAGCCAAGCTGTGGGAACGTTCGTCTGATGAACACTTGTGTTTGCTACATGTCTGGGCTGAAGTTTACATACATTTAAGAGTATATTCTTATTGATTTAAGTATAGTCGAATAGTCTTATTTGTGTAATATATCGCTTAAGGTATGTTTTTCAGAACCCGGAAAGTAATACATAATGTAATTTTACACACATGAGACGTCTACAAAGGTTTTTCACAAGATTTTTTCAAGCTCGTGGTCAGTACTCGTGACCACGAGCGCTGTAAAGAGCTCGAAGCGTCGAGTCTCTAAATAATATGTTTAGAATTCGTGTGCGAGTTTAATCCGTAACATAATTTTTTATTTCAAATGAGTTTTTCGAACTCAGTTTAGTCAACAAGCTATGGACCCTAATTCGAAGGTTAACGCATTGAATCATATGAATAGCTTGTCATTTAAAGTAGTATCATATTTACACAATCAAAATTACATTATGCCTTTAATTGAGTAGGAAATAGGTCAAGAGACTCCATTCTATCGAGATGACATTCGAGGTTTCACAAAATGGGCTCAATTGCGTCTCCATTGTGAATGCCTATATTATTAAGTGCCTATCGAATTTCAATAATGCCTGATTCCTGAACAATGGTGTCTGATTTCAGATACACTTTTAAAACTTAATATTTTTTAACTTCTTATTTTTCATTTTAAATAGACAGTCAATTTACTGAATTAGATAAAGTGAGGTTTTCCGTATACCCAAGAAAAAAGAACTTAAATGAATACAACTAAGGCAATTAGGTTGCTATCTAATGTTAGTGATGTGTATGCTCAGGGCCGCGCCGACCCTCGCCAGCGCCTGTGTGCGGAACCTATGAAGCGCCTTTTTTAACGAATCATCATGAAAAACGAATTAAAATTTTTAATAGTTAATTTAGACTGAAATCAATAATATATTTTTTTGACGGGCCAGGGATACTATCGTCTTCTTTCATGAAAATAATTTAGGTGGCAGTGGCGGCGCGGCGCCCCTATTGTCTTGGCGCCTGTGTGCGCCGCACACTTCGCACATAGGGGCGGCTCGGCCCTGTGTATGCTAATAAATAGTGCGTAAGTTCACACTAGAATGGCGGCCATAAAACAAAGCGGTTGACCTTAACTATAGTTTCTCTTACGTTACGTGAGTTCAGGGATTCATGTTGTGTAACTTTAGGATGACGCGGTTTATGTTAACAAAATATAGTGGATGTCACCGTCGTGAACTGTAGACATTCAAATGCCCCTTGTAGGGTTACCAACTACATAAATATAGATCATTCAATACATTGGATGGATAAATAAGTTAGTATGCGTAATGCAAAAAAGTAAACAAAAAATAAGATTCCGAATAACATATACATAATGTATCATAATATCGATGGCTCTTTCTCGTCTCGTATTCCTAGTTTCTATGTCAATAGAAAAGTAAGAAATTACGTATTACATAATAACAGGTAGGTAATACGATAAGTACGAACGGGAAAGAAATGTAATTAAACTTGTTACCAAAGCGGTCAACCCTATCAGGCTGGAGCTCGGTTTGACTACCTTCGGGAGCCAAGTACGTGAGCGTCTCCTATGTGACTTGAATATTGAGCTCACATTATCTGAAACACATTCGTCTTGGGTGGTGTGGTCTTATCTACTTACTACAATAGACTGTTATAACGATTTCATGACCCATTTGTCGTGTGGTAATTGTTATATGTGTATTGAATACTAAATCAAGTTAAATTGTTTATAATTCGTCCACATTAACAGACTACCAGCAAATTTAAGAATAACTATGAAGAATACATCTTTCACAATTAATTGTTTTTTCATGTGGGCCTCGTATGGGATGAAAGCAAAAACGATCAGATCAATTTGTAAATGTAGTTAAAGTTTAAGTCAAATACTAAATTTAACATTATGACAGTTTACAAAAATACTTAAACACATAACACTATTAATAATCACGCCCGTCACAATAGACCATTATCATCATTATATTATTTACCAGAATGAACCTAAATCACCCTGTATCTGCATAATAACAGACGCTGTCATGAAAAAGCTTTGCGTAAAACAGCAAAAGCGGCGAAAACGTTTATAAAAGAAAACGAATGATTGAGGAAAAACAGTTATACTCGAATAAAAAATACCACTCGGGCCGCACGTCTACCAATTTGCGCTTAATCATTAATTTCCTCTGTCAGGTGCTTCAGTAATTCGATTAACATTCGCCGCGTCAGCCTACCAATCGGAAAAATTGCTCATTCGATATTCGCTGACTCTTGCTTGATCTCTTTCTTCCTTTAGTTATTGTAATCGATACTTTTCATTTGGTCCTGTTTGAGATAGATATGTTTATGTTAGTTACACTCTGTGTTATGACTTACATACTTCATGCTTTTCTAACAATTTGTGACTTGGATTTAATTCAATGAGCATTTTTTTAAATATGTACATAAAAAAAATATTCATGCCTCCGTTCCACTATTGCTTCCGGTCAGTGGCGATCCCATCGCTCTTGGGGGCGCGGCCGGCTCTTTGTATTGATAACAAACGAGCTCTCCATTCCTCAGACGAGGCTTACGACCGAATGGAATTTTATACAACCTTCCACTGCCGTCTGCCGCTTAAATAGTAATATCGTTCATGCGACCAGAGCGTTTCTTTTTACACGTATTCAATCAAAATAAATACGTTTTATAAGTAGGAAAATAGCTATATTTATTCACACCAGTCATTGAATACTAGACCTTCTAAGTTTTGGAACATATCTGAACTTTACAAATATATGCATTCACGGCTCTTATTAAGTAAATAAATGTTTAATTTATACAGTATATTAAAGTTTAAAAGCAAGCAAGTATATACTTAATATATAATTTTAAACTGTCATGTCTAATGTGTTAACATTAGAAAACTGAAAATAAAACAACATAGTAAATATCCCGGACATTTACAGTTTTCTAAGGTATATACATATTTAATGTACAAAATAATAAAATCGACTTTTCACTTATTTTTACGTATTGTAAAAATGAATAAGATACGTATTACAAACTATTAGATTAGCTACATATAAATCATCATCATCTTCGCGATTTCCCGGTTGCATCCTTGCGGAGCCCGGGGTCCGCTTTCCTACTCCTAGCTCTCCACTTCGCACGGTCTTCGGCATCCTTTACGGAGAGTTTGTTGGCACGCATGTCATCCACTACGACGTCAAGCCAGGCCCTCTTGGGCCTTCCCCTTCTGCCGGGACCCGGCGGTAGCGACATGGCTAGACACTTGTTCCCTACGTAGTTTGCCGGTTTCCGTAAAACATGACCGTACCAACGTAGGCGGCACTCTTGCAGTTTATCAGCGATGTCTCGGACATGAAGGCTGCCGCGAATACGGGAGTTCTTTACGCGATCAGCTCGCGTAACTCCCGACATCCAGCGCAGCATCTTCATCTCCGTGACCCGCAGTTCCTGCTTGTGCCGCTCAAGTAATGGCCATGCTTCACTACCATATAAGAGAACAGGCCTAATGATGGATTTATAGACCTGTCCCTTCAGTTTAACCGGCATTTTAGGGTCGCAAGTGACGCCGCTCACCTCCCGCCATTTATCCCAAGCAGCAGAAATGCGTGCCTTGACGTCGGAGTCGATGTCGCCGTTCGCGTGGAGTACAGATCCCAGATACTTGAACCGGTCCGTGCGCTCGACCGTGTCTTCGCCTATGCGGACGGACATGGGATCTGTAGTGTTGCAGGCCAAGTACTCTGTCTTCGCCACGTTGAGTTTCAGACCCCCGTTCTCAAGCGATTCCTTCCATGTGTTAACACGTCTCACCAGCCGTCCCCTGTCCGAGTCCACCAGCGCGATATCGTCAGCATACATAAGCAGCCATGGTGGCTGCTCATGGTGGTCTCTGATGCTGTCTGACAATACGTCTAATATCAGGCTGAAGAGGAACGGACTCAGGACGGAGCCTTGGTGTACTCCGACGGTTATACGGAAGGGCAAAGTGTCGCCAACAGCGGTCCTAACTACAGAATCGGAATCACAGTACATGTCTCTAATGATATCAACATACGTTTCTGGCACTCCCTTGGACCTCAGGGCCCACCAAATCATCGCACGCGGAACACAGTCGAAGGCCTTCTCCATGTCCAGAAATAGGAAGTGGAGAGGCGTGTTCTTCGTCCTGTATTTCTCCATGATGATTCTTAGGGCAAAAACGGGGTCCATAGTCCCGTGACCGGGGCGGAAACCATATTGACATCCAGAGACAGTGCACTCCTGACGGATTCGAGAGTCTACTATCCGCTCGAATAGTTTCATGGTGTGGGACATGACCTTTTATACCGCGATGATAACTACCGCACTCTTGCACTGATCCCTTGCCCTTGAAGACCGGGGTGATAACACTCAGTCTCCATTGGCGAGGAATCCTGCCGGTGCTGAGTATGCGGTTATAAAGGTCAGTTAGGATGCCCACACCACGACCACCCATTGCCTTCCAGGCTTCGATGGGGACTCCATCGGCTCCGACAGCTTTCCGATTCTTCATGCGGCGAAGAGCATTCTCTACTTCTTCAGGCGTTACCGGTGGCACGAGTCCAAGATTCGGAGGGAGGTCCGGTGGCTGCACTTCTCTATGCTGTTTATTTAACAGCTCGTGGAAGTAAGAGCGCCATCTCTCCTTCACCGCGAGGTCCTCGCATAGTAGGTCACCGTGAGGGTCTTTAACACAGCGGCACATGGAGATATCCTGTGCCGCTTTGACCCTAGAACGTGCCAATCTATAGATAAGCTTCTGCCCCTCAGACGATTCCAGCCTATCGTAGAGCGGCTGTAGGTGGGCTCGCCTGGCTCTGGCAACAGCTTTCTTTGTTGCACGTTTTGCGGACCTGTATGCGTCGCGATCTTCGGGAGAGTTGGACGCTTGCCACTTTTAAAGAAGGCTTTCTTCACCCTAGTCTCCTCTGGACTGCGTCGTTCCACCACCAAGTCTCCTTGTTAAATTTGCGTCCACCCTTAGACGTGCCAAGCACTGACTTCGCCGCTTCGGTTATGGTTGCCTGAATCCTGTCCCAGTGGTTCTGAACTGATTCGCTCTCAGCCTCAGCGCACTTGTCGCCGATAGCTGAGACGAACACCTGGGATTTGTCTTCGTCAAGCCGCCACCACCTTATTTGATCGCCGACAGCGCTCAAAGCTTTTGGCTTTGGGCTTCACGCAGAGATCCATGACAAGTAGACGGTGTTGTGCAGTGAGACTCTCTCCGGGTATGACCTTGCAGTTGACTACTTTGCCGATGTGGTGCCTCCTAGTGAGTAGGAAGTCGATCTGGGTAGCGTGCCGCCCACTCCTGTAGGTGATTAAATGTTCAGGCCTCTTCTGGAAAAACGTGTTCACAATAGCCAGGTCGGCAGCCGAACACAACTGGAGGATGTTCTCCCTTCAGTGTTGCGTCTGCCGAACCCATAGCCACCATGTACACGCTCGAACTCCTCAGGCTCCTCACCCACATGACCGTTCAGAACGCCCCCAGAACGACTTCCTGAGATGGTGAGATTCCCCGCAGCACCTCTCCAAGTCTATTCCAGAATGAAGTCTTTTCGGTGTCGCTGCAACCAGCCTGTGGAGCGTATGCGCTTATCAAGTGGGTCGTAACCCCTTCGATAAGCACCGTTACGTCCATTAAGCGGTCGCTGTAGCGTTTCACCTCCAACACGTCATCCTGCAACTCCCCGGACAGCACTACCGCAACCCCGTTCTCTCCACTAGGTGCTCCTGTGTAGATCAGCTTGTAGTCATTCCCAATGGCCCGGGATCTGCTGCCTTTCCACCGAGTCTCCTGCAGGAACGCCACTGCCACCCTCCGCCTGGTGAGTACGTCGGCCAGCTCTCTCGCGCGGACGGTAAGCGTGCCCACGTTCCAAGTCGCGAAGCGGAGTTTCCGTGGGGTTGGGGCTAACTTCTTTAGCCGCGTCCGTCCCCAACGCGGTAGCCCTCGCCCACTTGCCACAGGAGTCGGGCGAAACTCCTGCGCGCCGTTTTGCGGCGGCGCCCTATTCCTGGCACTTTTCTTGATATTTCCTTCCATTTAATGTGGCGTGTTTCACTTTTACGGGAGCGACTGCCGTCCGACCACCCAACCCCGGAGGGAAAGCTGGTGCCAGAGCCTCGTTCGTTGGTCAGCAGGGGTACGTACTTGCACGTGAGGTTGGCTTGGGCCCAAAGATCTTGGTAGGGCCCCATTCCCCCCCTTAGCTACATATAAATGTCACGTGTTAAGTATATCAGGCGCTGACACTTAAAGTTTCAATCTTCCTTGAAACCTAATTACTGTCGTCTAAACCCAATTACCGTTGTCTGCTTACGTGCCTTCATACTGTAGGTACCTACATCATTAATGTACGTCAAAGTAATTACGTTGTACCGGAAGACGTTTTCATTGCAACAACTTGACAATTAATCAGCGTAGATGAAAGACATCATAAAACCTCGCTGTATCAGGCTTCTAATGGAAGATTAACTCACATGTAATCTTCCACATTTACCCCACATAAATGGACATAAATGCCTTATATTACATACCCAAGAAAGGCCTTTAACCTAATAAGCCGCTACAAGAACATCAAAAGGGACGACGTTCCCGAAACTCCGTGAGAAGTCAAAGAGAGGAAATCTCGGGTAACTCAATTTGTTATACCTACGTGATGCCCGAAAACACGTCCCTGCTACTTACTACACGTGTCCCACTGACTTGCTTAGCATAAACAAGTATGTATCCGCAAAATCCACAAACAGAAAACAATGTTATCATGCATTCACAGAGGATCCTTCATAAAATCCCAACAAATAGAATGTTATGAGAAGAATCGCCCTCATAAATCGCTCTACATCCAATACAAAGCTTATTAATCTGAATTCAGCAACCCTTGAGAAGGGATCTCGGGACTCACAGGGGCAGTGGGCTATCGAACGAACCGCTCATTTGTTACTGTGCGTCGGGAGCGCCGGCGAATATGGATCCACGTGCGGAAGTAACGGGTTCCGTTTCGTTGTTTATGAATTAAAAAGTTGGATTGCTGGTTTGTGAGTGGTTGAAGGGCAGTTGTTAAGTGTTTTCTATAGGTTTATTAGTAGTGTTGGGTACTTACAGGGGCGCGAGGTACGTAGTCGAGTGAGCGCGGCGTGTGGCCGGGGCGCATGCCGGGCGTGGGGCGGCGACGCGCGGCGGCGGCCGACTGACGCAAGCGCGCCGCTACGACGCTACGCGCTACGGACGCGGGTGCTACGGTGGGCGCGCGGAGCCGTAGTTGCGTGAAGCGCTGCCCGCCCTCCGTTTTGTCGTTTACGTTAATTGATAATTATGCGTGCCTGTGTTGATTATTGTTTGCAATTTAATGTTCCCTTTTTACATTTATGTTAAAATTTTAAAAAAAAACTACTAAACGAATAAATAAAATATGTACACATGCTTACTTAGATTACCAAACTCATAATAATCAACTACTGAATGTTTAAAAGTTTGGAGCGGTCAAGTTCTGTTTCAAAAGCGGCCAAGTAGATAAGGCTCTATGTGAGTGCATACATAATAAAAGCAATATGTGCGTGTAACTGAGCTGAAGCTAATAAGAGATTATTTTTAAATAATCAGAGATTTAATACCTTAAGTATTTTGAACGTAATTAAATCAAACTTTACACCTTTTTGAACTTACACCACAAAATTTACAAACAAGAATTTTCGCTTAACAGGGTTAATTCGCTTCCTTGTAACCCGTTATCCCTTCTGACTGTTAAGCAAACTAAAGCTACCACTTGCCACTATTATCGAATGCTTAGCGCGGCGGAACGCTACCTCAGCCTGGCGTTAATCACATTGAGAACTTAATCCGCATATTTATTTTATCGACGTTGAAAGCCTTCGGGGATATTACTTATGCTACAGGCAGTTAATATGGATTATCTGTTCGATGAAGAACCATCAATATCTTAAATGTGTAATGTGTATGCAAGACTTCGTCGAAACCGATGAAAAAACTGTCCTTATTTAAGACGTGTTTATAAATTCGTTATGATTATTACCAAATTAAACGGGTTGCCCGATTTATTTATCTGATTTAAAATATTATGTTAAATATAGTATTAACAGACTGACTGACACATAATTACATAAATAAAACATTCCTAATACATTAAGTTGTAAAAAAGTACTAGTTAATGTGAAGACGTAGAAAGAGGAGTAGAATATGCTAGCGGAGCCCACGGCAAAGAAATGGAATGGAAATTGCACCACCGTTAGGAGTTTTCAATAAAATAGAATTGAAAAAAATGGTTTTTATAGGCCGTCAATAATAAATTAGCTATCAATAATAATAAAAAGCCGCCGAGAGATACAGCTATAACAATCAGTTAACGGTAACCCGTTCATCACATAAGTACTAACTTGTACTCGTAAATAAACATCATTACCCCTACGTCCTACAAAACCCAGCCATGCGATTTATAGCCCTTCAGGCGCGATCTGTATACTGCTGGTCCGTCAAGAGTTGTTTGCTTTTAATATGCCGACATGAATAACGAACCGGCTCGTTTAGGCGCTTCGGCGGCGCGCGTTTATTTGCGGCGATTCAAGGCATTACGGTAATAGCCGCCGAGAGAGTTGAGCCTCGCTTAGCCTCCGGGTCGGCTTAAGCATCGCTCACACTGACATATCTGCTGCATACTGTAGGCGCGCGATAACCCGGACAGATATTATTGATATCCTACAATATTCTGGAAGCGTGAGATAACAAGGATTGATCATTTTGATACACGATCCGTTAGCCACGGATGTTAAGAACACCGTTTCAAATTGCGAAGTGACGAATGCTCGGAATTTATTTGACGGAGTTTTGCACTAATGTCTCAATCCTACAAGAGCTAGGGATTGAACAGCGTCTGCTATCCACCGTACAAGCTCGAATCTTCGGATTCTTTGGTCACATATACCGATGAGACGGAGAATCCATAGTGTCTAGTTGTGCAAGAGAAATTGGAAGGCACCAGAGCTAGAAGAAAATCACCAAAGTGGTGGACTAACCAGATCAGATACCACATGTAGGCGACATTAAACAAGTGCGCTCGCAAAGCTGTCCTGCGTGTGGAATGGCGACGTGTCACGCATAATAACCCACAAAACATGGCCACGACCACTCTGTTAAGTGTGTACCGACGAAGAAGAAGTTACCACTCAATTTGATTTAATTTAACACGCACGACGGTCTGCGACGGTCAGCGCATTTCTATTCCTTTTGTCGAAATGCGCTGTGTTGAAAAATGAGCTTCTAAATATAGAACAGCTATGTACTCATTTCCGAGGCTGATAATACATTGGTGTGGACAATGCCTTTCAGCAAACTGTACGCGTTTTCAAAGTAGGCACCTGCATAGATAGGGGACGTTCCGTCATGATAAGCAAAATTGATTGTTTGTCATTTTGTTTATTGATGAAGCCATAAATGGCATGATTAGATATTTAACAAAATAAATGTTAGTACTTACATGTGGAGAATGGGATAAAGGGAAAATGTGTTTGTAAATTATTGATAATTATAATATGTAAGGTAATTAGGCATTTCGTCGAAATTCTACTATTAAAATGTAGATTCTACTACTAATTGGAAACACTAACACACAACTTTTAGGATAAAAGGAACCCAACCTAATTCAAAAACTTCCTCAGCTAACCACGCGTTTAAAGTCATTGCTCGATATAGCTATTTGCTAAGACTGTTTCGGTCGGTAAAAACGCCAAAACTCCTAAACGAGCGAACTTCCCCATTCATGTCGCGTTATTAAAAACAAACAGCTCCCAGCGACGTTCAAACGCCCTACTCCGGTATAAATCACACGCGGGTCTTGAAAATTTCAACCTCAATTTATAAAAGTTCCACTTTATTGGAGAAACTCTGCTATGCGACATGATTACTGCAGGGACTTACTTGTTGGAAATAAGTTGGTAAAATTGAAATGAAAAATGCAGCTTTTATCTGAGAATAAGTACTCGTATGCACGCCTAGAATTTTGTAAACGTTTTACTGACAGATAGATTTAGTAAAAACTTTTAGTAGGTATAGGTATTTTCGGGTTCTATTTTATTCTTATTCTTGTTATGCTTATATTGTAAGGATGGTTGTACTATAGTTAATATAAATAATCAGAAATAATCAAATAATATAGTAATAGTAGAGCTGCTATGGACCATATTAATTGCTCTTTAACCTACACAACGTAACACAGGAATAACTATTTTGATCATTAGGTTGTGTAAGAAAACAAGTTTTGTTGTTTAAGTTTATTTGTAAAAATACATAGGATTCAATACAATTCTAATTACAAAACAATAAACTAATATCGGTAAAACTATAGGTATTAAAAAAATTATATTAAAGTACATAATAAAATATTATATAACACGTATATATGAAGTGTTTACAGGATTACAACAGCAAAGTAAAATACAATAAAGGATATAAAGGGCGCAAGAGC
Organism: Maruca vitrata; assembly: GCA_039566165.1. Taxonomy (NCBI): domain Eukaryota; kingdom Metazoa; phylum Arthropoda; class Insecta; order Lepidoptera; family Crambidae; genus Maruca; species Maruca vitrata. Next base: position 13,386,222 of record CM076913.1, on the reverse strand, counting down.
CTTGTATTGGTTTGGATTGCAGTTGAGATTTCACAGAGGGCGAAAGTAGTGTTATAACTGATTATATGTAGTTCACATGTATTATGTGCTATATTAGGCGTTATGTTGTAGGTGCCATCCCCGGCGTGAAGTGCGTAAATCTTAGACTGATCAGCCCTAGACAAAGCATAGCATAGACGGTAGCTGGCAGTAACTATGAGTGGGTTACGTACTATATCTCCAAAGATAGATTATTATTACAACGCGGTGGTGGCATCGTGTGCATGATACACTGTTTAGTACTAGACAACGCCTCCGCACAATTCAGGCCGGGTCAGGTAGCTGGGTGGTGGGTATTATTTACTTTAGAATTTTAATATAGGTAGTAGTAGGTATTATGTACTACTATATTAAAATTCTAAAGGTTAAATGTTGTTGGTGCCATATTTCCAAACTCAAGTATTATTAGTAACTGGCTCGATGGAACAGTGGTAAGAGACCCAAGTTCCTATGGTAACCTACGGTTCCAAGAGTCGTGGGTTCGATTTCCACCCGGGACAAATATTTGTGTGACGAACATCGGTGTTTGTTGGGTTTGTATTAAGTATAAGTATCAGAAATCGGAATCCCTGATACCTGTAACACAAGTGCTTAATTACTTATCACGGACTTAGATCAATGAATGTGATGTGATGTATATTTATTTATTAGTACATGTGTAATCCCCAGCACACAGCTATCCTAAGCCACTCCAACGCAGAAGCCGGGTCCGGAGGGCGGCTGCGCGGCGAGCCCGCGGCGGCGCATGCGGCACACGTGCTCCTCGAGGCGGTGCGCGGCGGCATGCAGCTGGTCGGAGGCGAGCCCCTCCGGGAGCCCCGGGCTCCAGAGGCGCTCGGCGACTGCGCTGGCGCGGGGCCATGTCCTTAGAGCACAAGCAGTTAAACAATAAGAAGAACAAAAATCTACATTTGACCACTCACAACTATCTGTCCGGTAGTTGGTGAACGGTATACGGGTAAGCGACCCCGGCTTCTCGTGCTACTATCGTCCAAATCATCCGAGGCGATAGTATCCTTCCTCCCCTTTTCCTTCCCCCGTCATATATCCTTGCTACTCGTGAGAACGCAATGACCTTGTTAAAACAATGCACAAAGCAGAATGGCGGCGACGTGGTCCACAACCCGTCACGTCACGTTTCCCACAGAGGTAAACAGTGGATCGCTGGAAGTGATCTCTGACTACCCCTCTGGGAAAAAGGCGGGATTTTATGTATGGATGTATGTACATTTGAACAACATTCTTAGGACACAAACCACACGCCACAAGATGCAATAAAGGCCGCAAGTAGCTGAAGCTATAGCCATCTGTGGCGGATGGTCGACGCTTGCGGTCGGTGGCTGCTATTTTTTTCAACCCTTGCATGCAGTATCTGGTGAGGGGTACAGAATCACGCGAGTGGCGTGTGGCGGCATTGGGTTCGGCAAGTACATAATTTTTTCTTTTTTTAACTAATATTGTTATTATTGATTAGTGCTGCCTCTTAGACGAGCCTTCCAATTTACTGGAATAAATTTACAAATACATTTTGGAAGTCGGAAGTTAATTTATTTTTATTATAAAAGACCATTCAAAATCCGGCAGAGGTTGAATTCTGATAGCTACAGAATCGAACAAATTCTACGAAGTTATTTTGTAACAACCATTAAAACAGCTTCTAATACACTCACAGGCACAATTAACCGCCCACCTTGTATTTGCTTAAATTTTCGGAAATGTCCAAACATAAACCACATTTTATGAATGATCCGTTATAAACTTAATTTAAGACAAAAAATAAAACGAAGGTTTGATTTAAAAAAGTCGTTTAATAGGGCATTATTACAAAAATCGATATTTTCGAAGTATCGACGAAAAATGTAAATTTCGAATTTTGAGAAAAAAGAAGGTCACAGTAAAACAATATTAAAATTTAATAATGGGCGTTGCTCCTCCTACCCCTTATGACTTCTAGAAGCCGGTATGATAGTCCATCCATGACATCTTGGATATCTGATTGGGGAATAATGTGCCACTCCTCTACCGCAGCCGTTTTGAGTTCTCCAATAGACGTAGGGGCTGGTACTCTCGCTCAAATACGTCTTTTGAAGTTGTCCCATATGTGTTCAATTGGGTTGAGGTCGGGACTGCGTGCTGGCCATGGCAAAACTTGAATTTCGGTCTCATTAAGGTACTCAGTAACCAATTTTGCGGTATAGCAACGTGCATGTCATGCATTAATCTAAAGTTGTCACCAATAAATGGTGCGAACGGTATGACATGTCCTTGGAGAACTTCTTCCACGTATTTTTAAGCATTTACACTGCCTCTGTCAAACAATACAAGGTCGGTACGAGCCTCGGAAGTGATGCCTCCCCAAACCATAATAGAGCCTTCTTTGTAACCCACTGTTTCCGATATAGCGCAAGGAGCAAACCTTTAATTTGGGTGTCTGTAGACAGGCTGGCATCCATCTGGACCTTTTAAGGCTATCTGCTCTTATCTGAGAACAGTATGACCTTCCATTCTTGTACAGTCCACTCAGCATATTCTCGCGCAAAAGCAAGTTTAGCTCTACGGTGTTGTGCGAGCAGTTCTGGGGCGCGAGCTGGGCGAAACGCCCTCAGATATCCTTCTGCCAGTCTTCTTCTTATCGTACGTCCACTAACACTGAGGTTTCGTACTTCAAAAAAGACGAATTTGGGCTTCAGTAGCGGTGGAAAAGTGATTTCTTAACACGTTGTCGACAGCGAAGCGGTCTTCTCGAGCCGAAGTGCATCGCTGTCGACCTTGAACTGGCCTGAGTGTGTCTGAACCTATCACGCGATATCGTCGGATGGCATCCCGTATGGCAGTTCGTGGTACACCGAGTGCACGAGGGATGCAACGTTGGCTGTACTCAGCGTCAGTAAAGGCAACTGCCCTGGCTACACCAGTTGCATCGGGTGGCATTTTTTGCAGTCACAAACAACAAACTAACACTACAAACCCAAATTAAACAATAAAAACACACTACAGCAGAAAAAAATAGGAAATGAACACACAGTAACACAACTGCAATAATGTCAAACAACGACTATGTTCCAAAAACCCGTCATTGTCACAAATTAACGAAACCAAATGAGGGTATAGGTGTTTAATTTATTGCAAGACTACCCACTTAACAAAAAACAAAACATTTGATAAGCCATAGTAAACCAAAACTATCAGGGAAGCGAATTTTAAAGGTGGGCGGTTAATTGTGCCTGTGAGTGTATTATGTCAATATCAAACCTATTATGTCACCTCTATATCTTTTCTTGCATATTATGATCGTTTTTTTTTTTCATACCTGCTAATAACGTTAGTATCGTCCACGACCTCGCCCCACATGCAAGCCTCGCCGCCCACGATGTTGCTGACAACAGTCGTGTTGCCGGTCTTGTCGATCACCATCTGCCTGGGGTCGGCCAAGAAGAAGTCGCCCCAATCGCCACCGGTCTTCAAGTGGTCCAGGTACCAGGACGACGAGAAGATTATGCGGTGGCCTGACTTTAAAACCTGAACAGTAAAGAAAAATATTGATTCACATTTTATGTAACCTATCGCGTATCGATCTTAGTGTTTGCATATTCTACATTAAATATATATATTAAAAAATATATATATATATATATTTTTTTTTTCAATTAGAACTAGAATTATTTACTGCAGGTTAGCTTTTTATTTTTTATTAGCCCGTGTTATCCCACTGCTGTGCAAATATCTCCTCCAAACCTGTCCAACAGTGGACAGGATTGAAAGAGTCATATAAATAAATATATAATAATTAATTTAATTATTTAAACTTACTGAAACCATCTCATTCACCCAGTTCCATTTCCAAACTTGAACGAGAGTATTTGGTGGAAGATTCACGCCCTCATCGAAAACTTCCTGAAATAAGAAAAAACAATACGTTTCATTCATCAGCCCATATACGTCCTCACTGCTGGGGCACGGGCTTACCCTAAACTAGGGCGATAAGGCCTTATAAGGCCAATAAGTTTAAAATAATCCAAGACTTCAATGAAAAATATATTGAAGCTACATATGTTTACCTGCCAGACTATAGGTTCTGATCTATTGCCCAAGAGTGGCAACACTTTCTGCATGAAGTAGCCGTGGAGCTGTGATGGCGTCATATGGTGATCTTTCATGTACTTCTTGAGACCCGGGTTCGAACTCCTGTTTATACACAAGCAAAAAAATAAGTTGAACATTTTGAACGTTACTTTCAGAAGGACATGATTAACTCGGAAAGTATAAGTATTTCGTTTCTATATCACATATTTATTTATAAGTAAAAACTAGAAAATATATCATCGTCATCATCATTTCATAATTATCATATAATATGCACTGTTGTGCATAGGCTCTTTATTATGCGCCAATCCTCAATCCTAAAAATTCTTACCACTTCATTGGCAAAAAAAATTACCAGCAATCCAATTCCACTTCATCACCGCCAACATGGAAGTACTTGTCCGGGAACCAGTCCTGCACCTCCTGGATGAGGCTGTGCAGCAGGGCGTACACCGGCTCGCGCGTGGGGTCCATGGGCCCGAGGCCGGTCACGGCGCCGTTGGCGTAGCATTGAGTCAGGATATCCGGGTACGCTGCACCCCACGATCTGGTGTGGCCTTTATAAAAAGATAGATTTTTTTTTGTAATTTATTGTAGTAGTATTCTTGAATTTCAAACTGACATGGTTACACACATTAGAGAACTGTGAACTGAAGTTCGCCCGTGATCATGACGTTTACACAGTGGCCAAATATCGGGAGCTCATTAAAACAAAACAACATAGTAAATATCCCGGACAGTTTCAGTCTTGATCTTTTGGTACTTGGATGGCTGTACGATTTTAGAAGTATTTATTTACTTCAGGTATAAACAAATAGTATAGGAGTAAAGCTGCTGGACCATATTAATTGCCGTTTAACCTACATACGAGTATGTACTGTAGGTATACAACGAAACGGGAAATTTACAACATTTAGGTCACTATTTACGCGTCGTCGTCAAGATTTCCGGGTATTCAGCACCCCACGATCAGGTGTGGCCTGAATAGACACATTTTATTGAAGATATTTTATTGATTTATAGATTCTTTATTATTCATTAACGACAAGTACGCTCTCGCTTTGCTTCGCGAACATTATATATGAAAAACCTACCTCTTGAATCACTATACCTATTTAATGAAACCGCATGAAAATCTGTTGCGTAGTTTTTAAGATTTAATCATAAGGACTGACAGACAGCGTTTTTTTAAACGGTTTTATTTATACTTTAGCGTGTAGCGCTAGTAATAAAGTAAAGAATTTATTACGTTGGGCCATGCCATAATAAAAGCGTAACATTTAGGCGAGCTTATTATATAGAGTATAATCTAAGTCCTTTTTCTACTATCAATCAATAAAAAAATCACGCATATTTTTATTGTACGCGAGTAATCCATATGTAAAAACGCGTGACCTAAAATGCAATGAGCACTTAAACGCAGTTATGTACATATTGTTAAGTAGGTACATTTCTTAACCATAACAACTCTGATAAACGAAATACCTAACATATAATAATTGCTTGTAGGTGCGTACATACTTTAAATCATGTTCGTGATAAATGAGAAATACGAGTAGTTGGAAAAACGCGAGATCGATATAAGTGCACGCACTTTCCTGGCATGCCTGCCTATAGTCCAGCATCCAGTAACACAGATAAGATAACAAACGGAAGATGATTTCCAGAAGGAAACTTATTCCACTCATTCTTCCGAAGGCATTTTTGGAAAGGTTTGCAAGCATTCCTTCGAACCCGGTTTGATTAGGAGAGGTAAGAGTCGTAAGCCCTAATAGCCGTGATCTTTTCCGTTACGTTCCACTTACGATAGATAGTCGCATGGGACCTATTAGATAGTCGATAGCAGCAAGAGTTACGGCCATAGACACTACAATATATCGCCATGTATTTGATCTAAGAGTGCAGAGTTGGTAGCCATAAGCTTATCGCTCAACTTTACCCAATCCACCTTGAATATCTTCAAAAGGCTTTCGACTGGAGGACCTACTCTAGGATCTAGATCAATAACAATAGACCTATAATCTGATTCAGAACCTCGTGAACTACTTCAATCGATTACTAAATGTAAGTTTACATTCCTCAACAGTACTCTTTCAAGTATTGAGAAGACGGCTCTAAGATACTAGGACCGTTCTAGACACTGAAAAATAGCCTAATTAGTCATCATATCACCACTAAGAGAATAGGCGTGACGACTGGGTCAAAATCTTATTATTCTATTTAGTCCGTAAGTTACTTTATACAAAAATATGGGACACGTATTTTTTTGTTCTTCAATTGATTGAAAAATGACAAAATTATAGCTTATCCAACTTCTGGAGTGGGGGCTTGTGACGTCACAGTTACGCAAAAATTGTACCTAATCGTGACGTCACACGAAACTTCTAAGCACTATATCTTCATAATTTCTTGTTTGTGAAACAAAATAAAAAATACGAGTACAATATTTTTAAATAATCTAAATAACGGACTAATTATATTTTTTTAGTCGTCTCGCCTATTAAGCAATATGTGTCACCACATAATTTGTTAATATTGTACTTGCAGAAAACAAACAATTCCCCACCATGTTTTGTAGTAATTCGAGAAAATCTCCGCTTCATTTAGATTTGAAGTGGGCTTGTTATTTACATGGTACTTATTATTAATGTAATGTTAGGTATATTCTTCGATCTAGATTGAGGTCAAGGGATTAAGAAGTACTGATATTGAAAGTCATCAGAAACACCTCTACAGCACTTTCTCGAAACCTTGACTTCGCGCTATTTATGCGTACAGATTGTAGATACAGTGCAATGTAATCAAATATACTTCATTTCATAGCTGTATGTAAATGGTAACAGTTTTTCATTCAGATAACCTTTACAATAGTTGTAATAAAGATAGCTACGTCACCCTATCTAAATATGTAAAAACCAAAGGTCCCTCCTCCACTAATTAAAAAACCAAGAAACTACGAGGACTTTCATGCCCTCAGTCCCTTATGAGGTTTTCATGCCCCCTAACAGGTAAAATAACAAAAAAATTCATGCATAATATATATGATGTAAAAAGAGGACGAGTCCCTTACCGGGTACGTCGAACTCCGGCAGAACCCTGATACCCCTGTCCCTCGCATACTGAACCACTTTCTGTATATCGGCCTTGGTGTAAATCAGTGTTGGGTGGAAAGCGCCTTTGCCGCTACAATATGAAAAAAAAACAATTACTTGTTACTAAGCTACAATTTTATATACTTCATGCCAACGAATGAAAAACTCATTAATTTTATCAAGAACACATTAAATCAATGTAAAGTTTTATGCAACGCTATAAGAGATGTGTGAATGGAGAAAATAAATATCACTTAACATTTCTAGTTAACGGTTGTCGGATTTAATAAATAATAATACAATAAATAGGTATAAATAAATAATATTTACTGTAGTGAAATCACATATTACGTGGTTTCAGTACAGTAGTTTTCAGATTTATTTTATGAGCTATATGATCTTATACCCCACATGGCGGGTCGAGGACGCCAAAAGACGCGACCCTATAATGACAATGCTAAGATGAAAAGTTATCTTACACAAAAACTTCTCAAAATTATAATTTTTGATCCATCAAGAGTGGTGGTCGTGGGTTCGAACACTAACAACATCATCATCGATGTTTGACTCTTGTTCTATCGCTGTTTGTAATTTTTTGTGTTCTATATTTGCTTATTCCACTACTCTGACTAGCGGTTACATGTGTCGTGGGTTCAATTCTCACTTGGGAAAAATATTTTTGTGATGAATATTGGTGATTGTTCCATGTCTGGATGTGATTATGTATTTATAAGTATCTACGTGTATGTATATCAGTCTCTGACGCCCATAGTACAAGCTCTGCTTAGTTTGGGGTCAGATGACCGTTTGTGGAAATGTCCTAGATATTTATATGCTTTAGAGACATTAAGGCCTTTTAATATTTATTTATAGTATATCGACTGGGTTACACCAATCATGGTCGAGCGACCCATCGCGACCATGATTGGTTTAACCCAGTCGAAACGTCGGGCAGTAAGTAGCTATGTGTTTGCTACTCCTAATATCGCGTATAGACCCTTATAGACTAATATTTAGTGTAATGGAACGCGTATGTCTAAAATCTTTATAAACCAGCCTTTTACCTTAAATCTGGGAACTTCTCACTCTGGTACGGGAAGCTCTGGTCGTCGACGATGTGCCAATGGAACACGTTCATCTTGTTTATGGCTAAAGCGTCCAGGGTCTTCAGGATGTTGGCCAGAGACACGAAGTGCCGGGACGTGTCGAGTAGGAGGCCGCGGTGGGCGTAGCGCGGGAAGTCCGTTATGTGGGTCGCATTTATGTATATCTCCTAAAAAGGTACACATCTACGTATGTAACTTTAAAAAAAAGTGAGTTAAGACCGATTGCACACTATTTGCATGCCGAGATTAACTTTTATTGTAAGGTGTTAAGTAAGCAATGTTATACACCAAGATTTTTAGTAATGATGCTTATATGATGGTAAGCCATATAAAAAAAGACAGTTCAATTTTTATACCAGTTTAAAAGTTGTTGTTAGATGATCTTAATGCATTCCTAACAATAAGAAGATGACAACAAATAGTGTAATACAAAATATAACTAGATATTTCATCATTAAACTGTACCTTACTACATCATGTAGGCGTAAGATTGACGTTTTCTACATAGAAATGACAGGGGGCGATTCTGTGCTATAAAAAGCCATTCTACCTAAATCACGTTTATTTCTAAGGAAGGTGCCATAAGTTTACCAAGATATTGGAGCCAAAATACCTTTTATACTTACAGTATAATTATCCGAAGGATAGAATAACTGAGTCCAGGTCTCTAGTCCTCTTAAAATCCCCCATATAGATACACTAGACAATCTTGATTTAGCCGAAACGATTAGATCATCTGAAAAACATTTAATATGATCGTCCTCAGACGATGAAGATTGACTTACCATCTATAAATGTAAAAACTATTTAATTATATATTTTCGTAGGTATATAGGATGTCGAAAAGTAAATGTAAAGGCTCCTTGGTCATTATAATTTTTATTTATTAAATACTACCTACTGCCTCGTTGCTCGTATTGGTAGCAAGGGCTGCGTTAGGACCGAGAGGTCCCTGATTCAAATCCGGGGTAGGGCAAAATTTGTGAGTTTTTCTGTAATGAAATTACTCAGCCCGGAGTTAGGAAGTTGGCGGTTGAACGCTCGTGCCTCGGAAAGCACGTTAAGCCGGTCGGTCATGTCGGATTGCCGTCTCACCGAATTATGAGAGTAAGAGAATAGAGAGTGCACTTGTGTTTGCGCGCACACTTGTGCACTTGGCTGATCTTAATTGAGATTGGCCACCATTGCTGAAATCGGTCGGACGCCTTATACATTAAATATTATATTATTTATACTACAATTCAGTGTACCAATTTAGTATCAAATGAAAAATGCATGTACGAAATACATGCATATTAGCGCATGTATTTCGTACATTTCCTATCTTAAATATCATTCAATGCTCCAATAAATACTATCTAACCCGAGAAATTAATGTAGTGAATACCTACACAATAAATGAGAATAGTACGATAGAATAATACGAGTTATCAGGACCTGACCTTATTTACGTCTGTGGACGGCAAACGTCCAACAGATACTTTACGATTTCTTATTGCGATAGCCATACAAACATTATGATGATAAAAATAGTTTTCTGTAGCAGAATGGAAAGATCGACATTATCAACTTAATTGTATGACTGGTATTTAAGTAAAAACTTCTTGTAATATTTAATAAATAAACATATGAAACAATAACCACCGAGACTTACGTCATAAAAAAAATCTTATAATGTTAGTTGTGTTGAAATCATATTTTGTAGGTATAGATTGTTACTCTGTGATCCCAGAGTTCATAACGTTTGTTGAGATATACGATCGTAGGTATATTAGGTCGAAAGGTCGTCAAACTTCTTGTTCACTTTAAACCTTTTTAACGCCGGGTCACAGATCTATTATATCCTCAAACACTGCCGTATCTATTTATTTACTAATCTAAAGGTCAACAGCCTACCTACTCGAATCTTGCTCCAGGCGTTCTAGAAGTAAAAGAAGGTACTTACAACTCTCATCCATATTAAAATACGGGTAGTCATCCCCACAGGGCGCGTTCAGTTCAACCACCAGCTCTCGTATGTGACCCTGGTAGAAGCCATGATTGGAAACCGGAACACTTCTGCGCCGCGCCGATGTCTTTCTGAGCTGTACCTTGTTCGTATTTCTCACAATAAAGGAGTACCGCTCTATAGCTCTTGTTAAAATGCCACATGTTTCTTTAGTCGCCTGGAATAATTAATAATAACAGCTTGTAAAATAAAAGATTGTTTGTAAATGTTACCTCGTCAACGAGGAAAATGATAATAAAATACATGCAACTGACTAATTGACAGTTTCGCTTTAGCATTTAATTCGAAACTACCCACTGTTTATCACGAATAAAAATCAATATTTGTAACAATTCACAAGAATGGAAAATGTTGATATTAGAACATGACCTGTTTTTTTTAATCCTAAGTTAACGAACTAATATGTAGGTACCTAATAAAAACTGTAATGATGAGGAATAAAATTAAGACTTACGTTTATTGAAAATTGTTTCGGATTGAAAGAGTAATACTGATTTGATTTTTTCTGATACTGAGGTTTGGGCCACAGTTCTCCTTTTGTGGGTCGGAATTGTGGACCTATTTCCACTGTATGCACATAACATGAAGCCAGAAATACTCCGAAGAGATAAATAATATAACACCGCAACATTTTGGCGGGAAAAATATTATTGAAATATTTTATCAAACAACGGTCACATAAGTCCCATGGATATGTGATAAGTAGCTACAGCATAATTTGATACTAATTGAATACACAAACTCGCACTAACCCACCACCACCGCAAATAAATGAATCTCTGGTCTAACTAAAGAGATAAGCTTCAATATTTTATATTTTGAGCGGATAAGATTCCACAGATGACTGTAGTAGAAAATACTTTTTTCTCTTTCACGGCTTTGGATAACAATGTTAACCCTTAATAAGACACGAGGAAAATAGTTCCTACCAGATTTTGAACCTTATGTAGTTGTAATACCGGCGAAAACCAATGAAAAAATTCTATATGCTGTATTTGATCAAGGGTTAAATTATCATTGGTGTATTAGACAACACTACTGTGGAATACAGATCATATTTTTATAATAGTGGCCTGCATGCAGGGTACATTTGTAAAAAAAATATGAGGTCCTCTTTACCATTTAAAAATATTTTTTCTGTAATTCAAATCCAATATTTGTTTACGGTAATGATGTTACATCGATTTCAAGTATTGTTTTTCATTATTTAAAAAAATAGCATTTTCTAATGGTCACAAATATTTTTAAGAGATGTAAATAATCATCATGTGGGTATCATTCATTCAATTTTGTAACTCGTTCATTCTTTTTAGCTCATACTTATTTGTCAAAAAGTTGTAATTCCAACTTTGCGTCGATTTCTTAGGGATTCTACAACCTTTTGTGTTTATTTCGCATAATTCTTTCCATTTCAAAAATAAACTACTAACACATCAGTGAAAGTGGGCAAAAATTTTACTATATCCTGTTTGGGCGATTGTTTACAATGGGACATGAATCGAGATCGTCACTCGTGATTTAATGATTTGAATCATAATGAAAGCGCATATAAAATAGTCTGAACTAAGCGAAGTGTGAAGAATATCGGTTGTGCACGGTTTTATGTTGATTGTGGTGGCGCAGAGATGGCGGACGGTGGGTCTTTCGTCGCGAAACCGGTGCGGGGCTGGCTTCATCCTGATGCTGTTCTAGCCAGCGATGGAGTTACATATGCAGTTCGGGTATGTTTTCTTTTATTGCTTTGTTACGTGCTGCGATTCTGTAAACTTCCTGTATTTGTAACATGCTGTTTGTGCTCTAGTTGCACTGCTGTTTTGCTTTGAACTTCTAGAAAAAAACAAAGTAGAGAACTAGGTACCTATGTAGATTTTGTGTTTTTTTCTAGTACATTGGATGTATGGAGGTGTTAACATCAATGAAAAAGCTAGATTTTGAAACCAGATCTCAAGTTGCGAAGTGAGTATGAATATTCAACTCTTATTCCAGTAAGATTTTCTTAAGTTAATTTCACTAATAGTTAAGCTGTTGTCTAGGTAATAGCATGCTTGGCAATTGATAGGTCTATTGATAGCAAGTGTTGCATTCAGACCCAGAGGTCCCCAGAATCAGGAATATTACCTTGGAATGCTGGCTATTAAGCTGGTGATCCTGTGCAGATCCTGTCATTGGTCATGTTGAATTGCTGTCTCACCTAATTATGAGAGTAAGGGAATAGAGCATGAACTTGTTTTTCCATACACACTTGTGCACTATAATATGTCCTGCGGATATGCGCAGCGCTGCACAATAGAGTTGTCAGCAGCTGATCTCCGTTCAGATTGGTCGCCATGAGCAAAATTGGATATAAGGCTCAGATATTACTGTCCCCAGAAGACATAATTTATTATTTTCACACAAAACTCACTCATTCCTACAACAACAGGTGCATGCATCAATGGTGTAACGGAGGTCTTGGATAGAGTTAACTAAAGAATTCACTTCATTTACAGAGAATGCATTGCCCGAGTGTGTGCCGCAGCAGGGTTACGTTCAGCAGACAAAAAGCGTCGCGTGTGCCAAGCAGCCGCGCGTGCCCTCGCCGCAAGGCCCCGCATGGCTCACTCTGGCTCTAATGTAGCCCTGACAGTGTCCTCTAGGTATTAACTCTAACCTATTTTTGCTACACATAATGACAATACATGAATATGTACCGAAGGGTACCCTCAAGCCTACCCTCAAATCAGGCGTTATCAATTATTTAATGTGTCATAGGCAGAGGAAAATGGATGTCGATATCATTGCTTTACAGTTATTTATATTTTCCCTATTGATTTACTCAGAATAGGCAAAAATAGCTCTACTTAACTAACTTGCCTAAATGAGCAACACTTACTATAAAGGAAAAATTATGTCATCAATTGATTAATTTATTAAAAGCACATTATATTTTCATTTTGACTCTAGTGTGTGAATGGAGTTATTAAATTAATAAACTATAATGTTACTAATATGAATCTCTCCCATTTCCAAGGGCCATCACCTTAGCAGCACTGGAGGGTGGAGAAACAGTGGCGAGGCATGACATGCCGAGAGTTTCTTTCGCATCTGGAGGCGACGCTGACTCCTTAGACTTTGTTGCTTATGTGGCTAAGTCAGCCCCACCAACAGAGTGGAGAGCATGTTATGTGCTTGAGTGCGGAGGCAGGTTAGCCCAAGATGTGATCGCTACCATTGGGCAGGCCTTCGAATTGCGCTTCAAGGAGTTCTTAACGAAACCTTCATCGTGAGTATTGGTTGTTATTAAGTATTAAATATTCAGTCATACACCATCAAGATATATTTCTTCACACACAAATGTTAAAAGATGACACATTGTTTTCACTCAGCTGTGAATCATTGTTAGTTCTTCAAACTGATCAATATTAATAGGACTATCAAATAAGGCAACATGATATCGCACCCTTAGAATGAAAGTGACCGAATCCAAAAAATGCAATTTGTGGGAAATGAGCAAGATCGTCATCAAAAAATTATATTACTGAATACATCTTAATATATCTCTTCCGTTTTTAATGGCTTACTACTGATTTTTACCAGATTTGTGGATTAGTCTTTCGAGATCACAATGACAATGCAAATTTATGTCTATAGAATTTTTTTATATATATTTTAACATAAAATATAAAGTAGTTTCAAATTAAGTCACTTTATTACAAAATTATGTTTGTCATTCTATGTCTTTTTAAGAATTAAGTCAGTTTATGACACATATTGTAAATAATTCCGTGGGCACATCAAATAATAAGACAGTGTCATACTGAAAGTTATTTGGACATAGGGTATTAAATTAAAATGCAATGTTATAAAAATCTGAATATATTTATTTATTTCAGTCTTTATAACAGTCTCTATTATATTTATTCAAGTTTTATCATTAATCAAGTAATACATTGACATTTCGCCTAGAAAATAATCGAATTATTTTAAAATTTTATTCTTACGCTACCCGTAACATTAGGTATGCAGTTTCAGTTTGTATCAATACTTTCAAAATTGCTAAGTTTGTAAGCACCACAACACCACATTGGCACCACCAATAGGCGACGAGGTATGCCGCGGAGTTTAGTGGGTACACCCCTGGGCATTGCACCTTAGCCCAGCAGCAGCTGTCGGTCTCTTCCATCTCAGTACCGGCTGCCGGGAGTCCCACACAACACCTTGGGCAGGGGTTTACACCTTGGGTAAACCCCTGCCCAAGGTGACGGTGCAGAAAAAGGAAAAGGGATACAACTAAATGGAAGCAGATGTCAGCTAAAATTGCAAGGAATAGTAGTAGTTATTCTAAATCAAAACGTCAAGTCGAAGCACGGTCCGTAAAGCTACCGTGTTCTGAAAAGTGTAGGCTGAAATGTGGAAAAATATTAATGAAGAGCAGGGATTAAGTATTTTTAAAAATTGCTGGCATTTAAATTCTGCAAAACAGCGCTTCTTTATAAATTCTTCTTTTTAAAAGTATGACCGAAATAACTCCAAAATATCGTTACTCTAATGCTCAAAATCCAAGAAAACTTAACCATTTTACTCTAGATAATGGAAAACAACTCTTTGTGATTTTCAGTTATTAGGTTTGCTAAAGTGATTAAAAATCAGACTTTCAAAATTGCTAAGTTTGTAAGAATCATTATTATTTTTTTCAGAACACGGTAGCTTTACGGACCGTGCTTCGACTTGACGTTTTGATTTAGAATTACTACCACTATTCCTTGCAATTTTAGCTGACATCTGCTTTCATTTAGTTGTATCCCTTTTCCTTTTTCTGCTTATGGGTAAAGAACTGTTACCTTTTTTATAACGCGCAGAATGCTTGATGCATCGTCACCTTGGGCAGGGGTTTACCCAAGGTGTAAACCCCTGCCCAAGGTGGTGTGTGGGACTCCCGGCAGCCGGTACTGAGATAGAAGAGACCGACAGCTGCTCCTGGGCTAAGGTGCAATGCCCAGGGGTGTACCCACTAAACTCAGCGGCATACCTCATTGCCTATTGGTGGTGCCGTGGTACCTGGCAGAGCCTTCACTCACAACACCACCGGCAAAAAAGAACTGTTACCTTGATTATTGGTGTTTTGGTCACGTAATGCACTACTGCTAGTGGATGATGATCTACTGCTGGATGAGGAACTGCTGCTGGACGAAGAACTACCGCTGGATGAAGAACTGCTACTGGATGAACTACTGGAGTATTTTTTCTTTGACGACAAACTACGAGTAGGTGAATTGTTAAGAGGAGATGTCTGATGAGATGAGTGTGAGGCAAAATTCGTTAACCTCTTACAATTTTTGGAATTATTTTTCTTTGGCACAATAAACGTCGGGTCGCTTTCGCTTAGGTCCACATCGCTTTCACTGGAGTGCAATGGTGAATTAATCTTATATTTATCACTTGGAGTCGATTTTCTTCTAGGGCGAGAATCAGATGAAATTTGAGATGATAACGGTGGCCTGTCATTTGGTTTAGAATTAATGGTAGTTTTCTGTGACGGAGTTTCTTCCACGTGATCCTCGTAGCTATCATTTATTACGTCACTATCAACATGATCCTGATAGGTATCTGTATGTAAGCCTTCACTTTGAGTTGTTTGTGTTGGAGGTAGTAACGAGCATTCATCCGGCACAGCATCAAAATTAGGTTGATTTTCTTTTTCGCCACTGCAATCATTCGTAATAGATGAGTTGTTCATTGTGACATGATACTGATTGTCTACCCATTGAGTAGTATCGCTATTAAGACATTCAACCAAAGGCTCTCCTCTCTGTCTTTTTAATATTCATCACTCTCTAATTTTGGCGGTGTTATTCCCATCAAACTAAACATATCTTTAAATCGTTTTGATGTCATTTTGAGAAGTAAACTCGTTAATTAAGTCTGAAATAATATACCTGATCATTATTCTTTACATCCACCAATTTATTTGTTAGTAGTTATAGGTAAAATAGCCACATCAGGTAAATAAAATCTTATCAAAACGTGTTGGAAATTAAGGTGAGAATCGATCGATTGTCGAAATTCACAGATCTGAATACACTGATGTGTGGCTGTGTGTACCTAAATATCTTAACTTAACACACACCTTTAATATTATAGGGGCATATTCCAAAAAAGTTACAACTTAAACTTTTTAATTTTAGTAATAAACAGGTTCAATATTAAGAATAACAAAAATAATGAATATGCCTTTAGTCATACACAGACCTATTATTATAAGTGTCGTTTGTCTTTTATAATTATTTTTTACTAAATAGACCTAATCCTTAAAAGGTCACTGAATACTATTGCATATTTTGTTCTATAAAGACGTATTAAGGAAAATGTCATTTTATGACAAAAAATATTGTGTAACTTACCGTGGCAGTATTCGCAATAAAAAGACACTTTTTGAGATCCGCCGATATTTTACGAGTTCATTCGCAAGCGCATCTGACGTAATCCTAGTTCTGGCTCTTTCACACAATATGCGTAAACAAAAAGCGGAACGAGTGAAAGAGACCGAAATAAGCGTTGTTTCTGTTATACTTAGAAATAGGTCTCTTTTTCTTTACAGGGTTATAGATTATGCTTTTTAAGGTCAGTTTATTGTAAAAACGAGAATTACAGAAATTTTGAATTAAGTCACTTTCATTCTAAGGGTGCGATATTGCAAACAAATTCTATAAACTGCTGCACTATCTAAAGATTGTACCAGCGATTGATAAGAACATTTTATATAGTAGGAATTTCTTTGGTGAATATACAGGGTGTAACAGGAGGGGTGGATCATCGTAAGTCAATCGATGGGGGACTTCAATACCTATCGATATAACCCCCATGTATATTCAGCGATTTTCAATAGTTCCAAAGTTATTGAGATTTTTGTAAAATTTTTGTAAGAAGCCGGAATTCGGTATAAAAGTCTTCACTGTAGCTTAACTACTGGACCTGCTTGCATGATTTTTTTTCTAGAAGTAGTTCAATAGTGGGTCTTTATAATTACGACACCGATTTGAGTCATAACCCTATCATATTGGAGTAAAAAAATAATTCTTCACAAAAGTTTTACGAATCGAATTGTGTCTACCAACTTTCAAAGCCTCCAGTGAAAAAAAAGTGCCTGTGTTTTTTTTCTAGAACTTATTTTAAAAACTACCTACATTCATGGATAGTATACCCTGAAAATTTCATACCGCTACTGCCAGAGCATCAAAACGAAAAACGAACGCGAATGGCACAGGTGCCATAAATCAGTGTTTTTATTTTTCATGAAAAACTTTAATTTAAAAAATAAATCGATATGTTTCAGCAAATTTATGCTATGTTAGTAACATTAGTAGCAGTAATTATACAGATTGCAAATTAAAGGGGTGAAAATCAAACAAAGAAAATTTACATAATTTTTGTTAATTATTTTTTTTTACAGTAAGTGTTCATAATGAGCTCCATTATTGGCAATGTATAAACGAGTACGACACCTTTTTACAAAGGTTTTTCGGATGTTGCAAAATGCTAGTACTACATTTTGCCTTGTCACAATTTGGGCCCCTGAAAAATTTTACAAAAAAGAAGCATTCCACAACCTCCAAAAAAGCTTTTTAAGAAGATCTAAGCTATGCATAGCCAATAATAATGCCCATTATGAACACTAACTATAAAAAAAAATATTATCAAAAATTATGTAAATTTTCTTTGTTTGATTTTCACCCCTTCAATTTGCAATTCTGTAAAATTACTGCTACTAATGTTACTAACATAGCATAAATTTGCTGAAACATATTGATTTATTTTTTAAATTAAAGTTTTACGTGAAAAATAAAAACACTGATTTATGGCACCTGTGGCATTCGCGTTCATTTTTCGTTTTGATGCTCTGGCAGTAGCGGTATGAAATTTTCAGGGTATACTATCCATGAATGTAGGTAGTTTTTAAAATAAGTTCTAGAAAAAAAACACAGGCACTTTTTTTTCACTGGAGGCTTTGAAAGTTGGTAGACACAATTCGATTCGTAAAACTTTTGTGAAGAATTATTTTTTTACTCCAATATGATAGGGTTATGACTCAAATCGGTATCGTAATTATAAAGACTCACTATTGAACTACTTCTAGAAAAAAAATCATGTAAGCAGGTCCAGTAGTTAAGCTACAGTGAAGACTTTTATACTGAATTCCGGCTTCTTACGAAAATTTCACAAAAATCTCAATAACTTTGGAACTATTGAAAATCGCTGAACATACATGGGGGTTATATCGATAGGTATTGAAGTCCCCCATCGATTGACTTACGATGATCCACCCCCCTTGTTACACCCTGTATATATATTTTTTTATCTGTCCCGTGATGTCCCACTGCTGGACAAAGGCCTTCCCCGGTTCACTCCATGTTTGTCGAATGGTAGCAAGAGATGGCCAGTTTGGTTGTTGGGCGTCGAGTTCATCTCGCCATCTCTTTTTTGGTCTTCCTCTTGGCCGACGACCTAATTATCTTATTATAATGTACTATATTAGGGGTAAGAGCCATCCACTCCCCCGCAAGCCCAGTGATGATGACAAGGCTCCTCCAAACCATCATCATTAGTCAGTTAGGAAAAAAAAATTTACTATATGGTTGTTTTATGGTAATTTTGAATAAACTGAAATGTTTGTACTTTTTACTTAATTTCTTATTGCAATAAATTAGAAAGCAATCAAGGAAGCATTCAGATGTGGTATCTTATCCAAGTGACAGACAGACCAAACTATAAATGACCTTATGCTACCATATCAGTGGTGATATGCTGAACTTACATTTTCTATTGGTTACTAAAAGTTGTTGAGGTTATATCAGGTTTATTAATTCCCATAAATTCCATTAAATAACACATTCTACATACTGTACGTAAAATTTGTTTTTTATTTTAATGCTATTACTATCCCCGCAGGTTGAACATAAACGGTTCGCGCAGCTGCGGCGCCGCGTCTGCGGCCGCCGGCGCAGCGGGCGCGGCGGGCGAGGAGCGCGAGTACTACAACGACCTGCCCGACAAGCTGCCGCCCGACCCCGCGCCGCTGCGTCACCCGCCGCCGCCGCCGCTCAACGACCTGCCGCCGCTCGCGCCCATGTCCTCGTCAGTACCCTCCCCGCGCACAGCCGTAGCTAGGAGCGCGAGTACACAACGACCTGCCCGACAAGCTGCCGCCCGACCCCGCGCCGCTGCGTCACCCGCCGCCGCCGCCGCTCAACGACCTGCCGCCGCTCGCGCCCATGTCCTCGTCAGTACCCTCCCCGCGCACAGCCGTAGCTAGGAGCGCGAGTACACAACGACCTGCCCGACAAGCTGCCGCCCGACCCCGCGCCGCTGCGTCACCCGCCGCCGCCGCCGCTCAACGACCTGCCGCCGCTCATCGCGCCCATGTCCTCGTCAGTACCCTCCCGCGCACAGCCGTAGCTAGGAGCGCGAGTACACAACGACCTGCCCGACAAGCTGCCGCCCGACCCCGCGCCGCTGCGTCACCCGCCGCCGCCGCCGCTCAACGACCTGCCGCCGCTCGCGCCCATGTCCTCGTCAGTACCCTCCCCGCGCACAGCCGTAGCTAGGAGCGCGAGTACACAACGACCTGCCCGACAAGCTGCCGCCCGACCCCGCGCCGCTGCGTCACCCGCCGCCGCCGCCGCTCAACGACCTGCCGCCGCTCGCGCCCATGTCCTCGTCAGTACCCTCCCCGCGCACAGCCGTAGCTAGGAGCGCGAGTACACAACGACCTGCCCGACAAGCTGCCGCCCGACCCCGCGCCGCTGCGTCACCTGCCGCCGCCGCCGCTCAACGACCTGCCGCCGCTCGCGCCCATGTCCTCGTCAGTACCCTCCCCGCGCACAGCCGTAGCTAGGAGCGCGAGTACACAACGACCTGCCCGACAAGCTGCCGCCCGACCCCGCGCCGCTGCGTCACCCGCCGCCGCCGCCGCTCAACGACCTGCCGCCGCTCGCGCCCATGTCCTCGTCAGTACCCTCCCCGCGCACAGCCGTAGCTAGGAGCGCGAGTACACAACGACCTGCCCGACAAGCTGCCGCCCGACCCCGCGCCGCTGCGTCACCCGCCGCCGCCGCCGCTCAACGACCTGCCGCCGCTCGCGCCCATGTCCTCGTCAGTACCCTCCCCGCGCACAGCCGTAGCTAGGAGCGCGAGTACACAACGACCTGCCCGACAAGCTGCCGCCCGACCCCGCGCCGCTGCGTCACCCGCCGCCGCCGCCGCTCAACGACCTGCCGCCGCTCGCGCCCATGTCCTCGTCAGTACCCTCCCCGCGCACAGCCGTAGCTAGGAGCGCGAGTACACAACGACCTGCCCGACAAGCTGCCGTCTGCAGCCCTAGCCGTAGCTGTAGGAGCGCGAGTACCTAGACGAGTGGCAAATACAATATTCATTTTTAGATTTAGCTCACTTACTGTCAGACTGTAGCTTTTTTATTGGAAAATTCTTTACGCATCATCTCAAGCCGAGGATAGAAATAAGAGGCGAGCAATAGCTAACGCCCATGGCCTCCTTTGGGATGCCATGGGCATGGCCATGTCCAGCAGTAGCGGAAGTGGGCTGATAATGATGATCATTTCAAGCTGGTACGGGCTCTGGAAAGGGCAATCCTACCGAGTAAACGGTGGTCCTTCTCGCACGATTCTTAGAGACTTCGCGAACCCCAAAAGAAATCTTACACGTAGTCCCTCAGCGTTTGGTCTCGTTTCTTAAACTTCTAGCAAAATATGAATGCAACACACTCGTTAAAAATTTCAAAGAATGTAGAACATTTATTGAAGAAAATTTTACATGTGACTTTTTGTATGTCATAAACTTACATTACTATTTGTGTTTTGTGTAGGAGCGAGGAAGCCGTGCGACACTACGTGAACCAGACGCCGCCGCCGCGCACGCCGCCCACGGCGTTGCTGCCCAACCATCACACGGATATCTTTGACATGCGTGAGTCACCTTTGTAAACATATTCTTATAGGACATTCGAAAATTTTAGAAGTGAGAGCCATCCGCTCTCCCGCAAGCCCGGTGATGATGACAAGGCTACTCCAAGCCATCGTCGTATGTCAGTTAGGAAAAAATAAATAAACAGTTGCAAACACGCGGCCCGTGGACGTCTTAAATGTTTTGTTAATTGTATAACTTATAAATATATCGCTAGTCCGGCCCGCCTTTAGTTTATTTAGCCACCTTGTGCCCTTTAGCCCTTCCCTGCCAAATGGTTGCCAACCCCTGCTCTAGGAGTTGCAAAGGGAATGACGTGCGTAGAGACATAGTGTGGCAGTAAATCCCACCCACATCGCACGAACAGCTCCCGTGTCCTATAGTAATATCTGCGGCTACCAGAATAGTAGTATTTAGAATCATCGGAAACTGATTTTTGGTAAGACATAACACATAACTAGCTAAACTGTTAAATGTGTGAAGATTTTACCTTGTTCTCCATCTGTCTCCTTTACGTTACATAATATTTCGAATTGTCTTGTTACAGTTACATTTTATGTAACATGAACGTCTGAAATACACGAAATGTTAATTATGTAGGGTAAAATGTCAAATCATATTTCGCGATACCTTTGCTTAACAAGCTGCAAAGTTGCAAACAACAAAATGAAAGAAAACTTTTCCTCTGTTATCACAATATTTTCCTCAAATAAAGATTACGACTTCAGAAATAAGTTTGAAAGTTCGAGTTCAGAACCATTGTGCAAGTTAAGAACTCCGATTCTCTGTGATGTAACAATGTCACAATGAATGTTTAACAACAAAACAAATTGTTACGGACAATATGTTCCATCCGCCGTTTTAATATTAGCTGCCCCAGATCCCGAAAGCGGGATAATGGGTGTCCCGATAATAGTACATTAACGACACCATCCTGCAGAGTAAGTTTGTTCCGGACTTACGTTTAAGCACAGATGCTTGCGACGGTTTATTCTGGTGTCTATTATAATAAATAAATATACCGGAGAGATTTGTGGAAGGCGTTTGTCCAACAGTACAAGCTAGATAAAAAATATAGAGCAGTACATAATTTTATTGAACTGTGGATCCATTTATTTTCAACATTTATAGAACCTAGTGCGAAAATTGCAACAACTTTTGGAATTGCTTTCCTTGTTTTTTCATATTTGGATGTGTATTATGTTGTGTCCAAATTGGTAAGTATAAACGTATTACACGCGCTTCTCTTTATCTGATGGTGAAAAACGTTAGTTTATATTTGTATGTACAGTTGGCCTAAATTTTTTTTTTCTAAATTGACTACGATGATGGCTTGCAGTAGTCTCGAAATCATAGCCGGTCTTGCGAGGGAGCAGATGGCTCTCATCACTGACATTGCATACGGAAAACGAAACGAACAAAAATGCTAACAGCTCTTTACAGCGCTCGTGGTCACGGGCAAGACTTAAGATGACAGTTGTCGCAAGTCCGGTGATGTGACAAGGCTCCAAGCCTCGTAAGTCAGTTTAGAAAAAAAAATGCTAACAGCTGTTCGACCTTCACAGAGCCGTTCACAGCGACCCCTATGACGTCGCCGGCGGCGTCGTCGTCGTCGGCCGCGTCGGCGTCCCCGGCCGCGGACGCGGAGCCGCTGTCGGCCAAGACGCAGGCCGCGTTGCTCGCACGGGAGCCCTGGTTCCACGGGCCCATCTCCAGGAGTGCCGCTGAGAAGGTCGGTCGCCTTCTTATAATTTTTACATTTTACTATGAAGTGTTTTAATGGAAGAGATCGCGTGTGAAAAAATCACTAGATGGCAAAATATTGTCACGTCATAAATAACCAATCGTGCTGCAGTTGGACCTCACGCCTACGTATTGCCATCTAGTGAACTTCTCATACGCGTTAACTCTCATAATGGTTGTTTTTTGAAATTTTGTCCAGTTCTGTGTTTAATTTTATAAATTTTATAAAGCTTCTACTCGCGATTAAAATTGGTGATTAGAAAAAAATATATGTTCTATAGAAAATGTTTAGCGTTTAAAAGTAGTGGTAGAAAGTGTAAAGCTAAAATTTACTGTAGTGGCCTGTGTAAGTGATTTGTAAACTAGTGTTTCACTAGGCAACTGTCAATACTGTTCACTTCTGTGGCATTGGACGCACGCAGTGGCTCGGCTCGTACAGACTCAAGCATTTCTCCTGTGACTCGCGAGTCAGCGCCACCGCCACCGCCAATGATGCCTTACTACCCCGACGGTAGTAGTAGTAATTTAGTTCTGTATAGTGTGTCAATGATCAAAGCATGTGTAACCCAAGCTCGGTCCGCAGCTGGTGGTGGAGGACGGCTGGTTCCTGGTGCGCGAGAGCCGCGCGGCGGCGGGGCAGTTCGTGCTGACGGGCGCGCGGCGCGGCGCGCACAAGCACCTGCTGCTCGTGGACCCCAACGGCGTGGTCAGTACATACACATTGTCAGCTGGTGTGGAGGACGGCTGGTTCCTGGTGCGCGAGAGCCGCGCGGCGGCGGGGCAGTTCGTGCTGACGGGCGCGCGGCGCGGCGCGCACAAGCACCTGCTGCTCGTGGACCCCAACGGCGTGGTCAGTACATACACATTGTCAGCTGGTGTGGAGGACGGCTGGTTCCTGGTGCGCGAGAGCCGCGCGGCGGCGGGGCAGTTCGTGCTGACGGGCGCGCGGCGCGGCGCGCACAAGCACCTGCTGCTCGTGGACCCCAACGGCGTGGTCAGTACATACACATTGTCAGCTGGTGTGGAGGACGGCTGGTTCCTGGTGCGCGAGAGCCGCGCGGCGGCGGGGCAGTTCGTGCTGACGGGCGCGCGGCGCGGCGCGCACAAGCACCTGCTGCTCGTGGACCCCAACGGCGTGGTCAGTACATACACATTGTCAGCTGGTGTGGAGGACGGCTGGTTCCTGGTGCGCGGGAGCCGCGCGGCGGCGGGGCAGTTCGTGCTGACGGGCGCGCGGCGCGGCGCGCACAAGCACCTGCTGCTCGTGGACCCCAACGGCGTGGTCAGTACATACACATTGTCAGCTGGTGTGGAGGACGGCTGGTTCCTGGTGCGCGAGAGCCGCGCGGCGGCGGGGCAGTTCGTGCTGACGGGCGCGCGGCGCGGCGCGCACAAGCACCTGCTGCTCGTGGACCCCAACGGCGTGGTCAGTACATACACATTGTCAGCTGGTGTGGAGGACGGCTGGTTCCTGGTGCGCGAGAGCCGCGCGGCGGCGGGGCAGTTCGTGCTGACGGGCGCGCGGCGCGGCGCGCACAAGCACCTGCTGCTCGTGGACCCCAACGGCGTGGTCAGTACATACACATTGTCAGCTGGTGTGGAGGACGGCTGGTTCCTGGTGCGCGAGAGCCGCGCGGCGGCGGGGCAGTTCGTGCTGACGGGCGCGCGGCGCGGCGCGCACAAGCACCTGCTGCTCGTGGACCCCAACGGCGTGGTCAGTACATACACATTGTCAGCTGGTGTGGAGGACGGCTGGTTCCTGGTGCGCGAGAGCCGCGCGGCGGCGGGGCAGTTCGTGCTGACGGGCGCGCGGCGCGGCGCGCACAAGCACCTGCTGCTCGTCGACCCCAACGGCGTGGTCAGTACATACACATTGTCAGCTGGTGTGGAGGACGGCTGGTTCCTGGTGCGCGAGAGCCGCGCGGCGGCGGGGCAGTTCGTGCTGACGGGCGCGCGGCGCGGCGCGCACAAGCACCTGCTGCTCGTCGACCCCAACGGCGTGGTCAGTACACTACACACATCTACAGCTCTACACTACACATACATACATACATATTTTAAATCACGCCTTTTTCCCAGAGGTATAGGCAGAGATCACTTCCTGCCATGTGCTACGATCCACATCCATCCACATCTACACTATTATACGTAATAGATGTTAGACTGTAATAATAATAAACCACCGAAACATAAATTCAAGGACCTCATATCGTACAAATAACATATTATAGGGTACACGTTTATGCACTTTGCACTCTTTGTTGCCTTACGCTTATATTATCTAAACACTAAAAGTCACTCTTAGTCGTTACGCAGCCACCGATCGATCAACGAGACAGTTATATTCCTTTCGTGAAATGAAGACATGTTTCTGTGTTCCATCGCAGGTGCGAACGAAGGACAGCGTGTTCGAGAGCGTCCCGCACCTTATCAAGTACCACTGCACTAACGAGCTGCCGATCGTGTCCGCCGACTCCGAGCTGCTGCTGCGCAAGCCCGTGCTGCGGCACGCCTCCTGACCGCGCGCCGGCATAGACTGCTGAACCAAGGGATCTACGTACCGTGCATGAATACATGGCGCCACATATGTACCTATGTATCATACCGTGAAATTTTAGTGGTTGTTTTCCCGCAGTAAAATAATTCTATCTTAGTAGTACAATAGATTTGTGCAGTTCTTTTTGTTAAAATCAATAAATGCCGGTTTTACGAAAGGTTTAACCGAAACTCGAAAGCACGTTCGAACCGCTTTATGACTTAGGGCGTCGAGCTTCTTGAGCATCGATTTCATGCGGCAAGCAGTACCTGATTAAGTCATATCTTACAAAAGAACGATAGCTTCTCTCGTTTTCGAAAATCGTTGGAAAATTATTATTTTGAAAATTTGAAAAAGAAAATTTTTTTTTTCGCGAATTTATTTGCATGATTCGGTAGGCAAACCGTTCTGCCACGGGAAAACAACCACTAAAATTTCAGGGTGTATAAATGTTATGGACCAAATGATAAATTGGGCATTATTCATACTGCCCGGTCCATATGAAAAATGCCCAATATGAGAGTGCAATTCAATAATAATTATTCAAATAATCACTTTGACCGGGCATTATACATAATGTTTATCACCTTTTGGGCAAAGTAATACAAACTTAATAATAAGTTGTAACTTAATAAATAATGTAGAAAAAACTTTAATTAATCTTATCATTTGATATACAATAGTTTAATATAAAAAGTAGTTAGCCTCTAAAAATAATGTAGTGTGAAAAAAATGTCATAAGAAAAGGGGGTAATGGACATAATTTGGCGGCGTAACTCGTAAGACACGCTATTATTCAAAATTGCAATATAAATAAAGGCGTTTACACCCAAAATCGCTGAACACATGAGTGTCATTATTTTAGTATTGATGCGCGGGGTGATTAAGATTACGGAGACATTGGCTATTTATTTCTTTTCCTCGTTTCGGCATTTTAAATCAAAGTCCAAACACAAAGCAAAATTAACGTCCAATAACGCGACAAACGTAACGGTCACAAAAAATAATAAATACACGGAGGAACTTAATCTATGCACACATGTACGAAAATGGCTGAATACATAGATAAATGTAAGGTAAATACACAGCAGCGGGGGGTTACGAATGATAAAATAATCGAATTACGTAAAAATATAAGTGAAGTTTCCCATATACAAAAATTATTCATCCTATTCTAAAAATTACGCAGTGAGTTACCCATTACGACACTATGAAAACGTGTACACAAACAGCGTAACTTTGAAAAAGCGTTTTACAGAGTGGACATTTTACGTTTTCTTTTATTATTAAATAATTTTAAAGCACAAAAGACAATTATTTTTCTCAAATTACGCACAATTATCATATTGCCCAATTATCAGATAGCCATATAATAATGACCGCGCATAATGACAAATAATGAAGTTGAAATAATAATTAATCACTTGGCCCGATAGGGCTAGACATTATACATAATGCTCGGGCATTATTAATAATGCTCGCATTAATCACTTGGTCCATAACATAAATACATGACGTGCGATATATGTACCTACGTTTAAAGCGCAATACGCAGTAAGTCCGCCAGGCCCAACAGGCGGCAACTTTTGATTTGACTTAGTCTTTATGGGTCTACACGCGATATTAGGAATAGCAAATACATAGCTACTTACTGCCCGATATTTCGACTGGGTGAAAAGTTTTGATTTGACTTGTCGGCGACCCGGCGGACTGTATATGTATTGCGCTTTATATTTGAATACATACATAACGTGCGATATATGTACGTAAATTCTAACGGTACACCCACACCACAGTTACTTTTTGTTGATCAATGTTTTCAGGTGTTATTAACATTCGACGAAAAAGTTGTTAGTTAAGAGTAACAAGCAATCTCCAAAGATGAAGAATGTTACTTAATGTTATTGAGTTAAATTCTGTTGCTTTACAAATAGTAACTGTCGGGTACACCGATGATCACTAATATGTATACGAACCCATTCAAAAATGTAATCCCTTATTGTAATTTTCACATTACTTGTGACCCTACGGAATCTCTCGAAGTGCTCGGATATTTCGTCATACTGTCAATATTTCAAAGTCTTCTTGTATGATACAGTTAAGACGATTTAAACATTAAAAAATTATAACAATTTTGTTACCAAGGAAATTCATTCATCATCATGCATTTGTATTTGAATGGATTAGAATAATTTGCTTTTGGAAGGTCCGGCATCAGTAGGTTCCATTGTAAACGTGTGCAGTGTGGCTCTCTTTTGCACATTCAGAATTAGAAAAAAATATATGGACTGTCCAGACACTCTGTTAGTTTCAAGTCTTATAATAAACATCGCCGAAAAAGCTTATACAGTATTCAGAGTTGAATGATTAATTATAATACTTATAGAAGTATACCTTTCTTCTTCAATCCCATTAGAATATACATAATATACATATTTATGGGAAACCTAAGATAGACGACTTAATTCCGACAAGCGAATGTCTCATAAACCATTTATGGACGCTTTTATCTTTCGACTAATATTAATGTTTCCGTTATTACTATTAGTATTGATCACTATTAGATAGACGAAACGCTCTGATCCCCAATCTACGAAAAACTATACATTAATCAAGCAAATTAATGTTATAGATTTGCTATGACAAATATTAGTTAAGTAGATTTATAAAATTTAATAGGGAAATCTTCAAAATTAACGATAGTTATCTACGATATCACATTGACGATTGTAACCATCGTCTTAGAATTGAATGTTATACGTTTTTAGAAACAATACATACTATGATCGTAAATGTAAAGTTAATGAAAGAAAGCACAAAGAATTATTGATATTCACATACTATGTTGAATTATATAGTTATATGTGTAGATAGTATGCTTTTATTATAATATAATCTCAATCTTCTATTTTTTGATTATTTACTATAATGTATCGTATGTTATGAATTTCAAATTGTTTACCAAAGCCAATATATATGTTACCGGAAATGTATGTAATCCGTCATTGTATACAATTCCTAGGAAATGTATGTAATTCCTAAAATCGCACGGAAATGTGTGAAATAAATTACACATTACACATTTCCTAGGAAATCTATACATTTCCTAAATAGCAATCGGAAATGTAAAAAAATTAAAATATTAGTGAGTACGCGACAGCGAGACTGAAGGTATTGCTTCGCCTGATCGGGGGATCGCGAAGTTCCTTGTAAATTGCCTCTTATTGGTGTAGTTTGGACTAAAACCAATGACGAACTCTATGGTATTGTTACCAAGACCGGTATCTTAAAAAAAATATATTCTCGTTCTCAGAATAATGAGTGTCAAAAGTTCTTCTTGATGCAAACGATGTACCGAGTACCGAGATTGCACTACGGTCAGTTGCTAACTTGTAATACACTGGAACCGGCCAGGGATTTAAGAAGTGCCTTTTCAATACAAGCTGTGCTACAGCATGATATCTGTGTTTTTAAAAAAGACACTAAACCACGCTTCTTTTGGTCAAAAATAAATAAAGGGTCGTTAAAGTCATCTCTATTTCTTAGCTGACATGTAAACTATGTGCTTTTAATTATTATATTTGATTGCGAAAGCGCGGGGCGCTGGAACAGGTAGGATTTTTAGTATACCTTGCTGAGAAATCAGGTTAAGCGATGTTTCAGGAAGCAAGTTACAGAGATCGGTGCTTTAACTAGAGCTGCAGCACGACTAGTAGGAGGCTCAACATTAAACAATATGTTCAAAATACCAGTCAACAGTGGCAAAATATAGAGTTCTTATTCGTGTATTTGTTTACAAGAAAGTCTTTCCTGCTTTTACAATCAAAAATATAATTAAAAGCACATAGTTTACACCCCATCCCAGAATAGAGACAACTTGAACGACTCGTAATTTATTTTTGACTTTAACGTGCACCAATAATATAGACTTTAATAGTGCTTTTTAGTATTTGCTCACAGTATACAGCAAAATACCTTTCCAACCAGTCCAAATAAGGCTATGATACGATCATTCATCATAAAGTTCCAGTTCATATCTTTCGGCTCCATTATCAGGTCAGCTCGACAGTACCATATTATTGTATTGTCATCAAAATCACATACGACTGTAAATTTTCATAATCCTCTGATCTTAAGAAGATGTTTAAATTTATTTTCTTACATACATACATACAGGTCAACCTAATAAAACCAGTTAATAAAAGCGGGATTTTTTTTAATAATAACGTGTTTTACTATAGAAAGTATTTACTTTACACATTTCTTAATACGATATAGGAATTTTATACAATTCCTAGGAAATGTACACATTTCCTAGGATATCTATGCATTGAATAGTTTTTCAAACAATATTTTATACATTTCCTAAACAGTTTAGGAATTGTACACATTTCCTAGGAATTGTATACAATTCCTTGATTTCATACATTTCCGGTAACATATACATGAATATAGTATGAATTGTGATTTATGAATTATTATGATAATTATATTAATAGAATGAGACTTCAGTCCCCCAACTGCACAATGTATCGGAAAGCTGTATTTTTCTTAAACTTGGTATACTGTCATGCAGTAGGCTTTCCGAATGTGAAACGGTTTAGATATTTGTGTG
The DNA here is from genome assembly GCA_039566165.1 of Maruca vitrata. Lineage (NCBI taxonomy): Eukaryota > Metazoa > Arthropoda > Insecta > Lepidoptera > Crambidae > Maruca > Maruca vitrata. Next base: position 13,356,044 of record CM076913.1, on the reverse strand, counting down.
TAAGGGACTTATATGAATTTATGAAGACATCTCTTCATATATTGTTAGTTAATTGAATGTGACTAGATGCAATACAGATGCTGTGTGCAATCATGAATGCCAAACAATAGTGCTGTTTCAGGAGTATCAAATATACTATTTTGCTATTATACACTCACAGGCACAATTAACCGCCCACCTTGTATTTGCTTAAATTTTCGGAAATGACCAAACATAGACCACATTTTATGAATGATCTGTTATAAACTTAATTTAAGGCAAAAAATAAAACGAAGGTTTGATTTTAAAAAGTCGTTTAATAGGGCATTATTACAAAAATCGATATTTTCGAAGTATCGACAAAAAATGTAAATTTCGAATTTTAAGAAAAAAGAAGGTCAAAGTAAAACAATATTAAAATTTAATAATGGGCGTTGCTCCCCCTAGCCCTTATGACTTCTAGGAGGCGGTATGATAGTCCATCCATGACATCTTGGATATCTGGTTGGGGAATAATGTGCCACTCCTCTACCGCAGCCGTTTTGAGCTCTCCAATAGACGTTGGGGCTGGTAATCTTGCTCAAATACGTCTTTTGAAGTTGTCCCATATGTGTTCAATTGGGTTGAGGTCTGGACTGCGTGCAGGCAATGGCAAAACTTGAATTCCGGTCTCATTAAGGTACTCAGTAACCAATTTTGCGGTATGGCAACGTGCATGTCATGCATTAATCTAAAGTTGTCACCAATAAATGGTGCGAACGGTATGATATGTCCTTGGAGAACTTCTTCCACGTATCTTTAAGCATTTACACTGCCTCTGTCAAACAATACAAGGTCGGTACGAGCCTCGTAAGTGATGCCTCCCCAAACCATAATAGACCCTTCCTTGTAACCCATTGTTTCCGATATAGCGCAAGGAGCAAACCTTTCATTTGGGCGTCTGTAGACAGGCTGGCATCCATCTGGACCTTTTAAGGCTATTCTGCTCTTATCTGAGAACAGTATGACCTTCCATTCTTGTACAGTCCACTCAGCATATTCTCGCGCAAAAGCAAGTTTAGCTCTACGGTGTTGTGGGAGCAGTTCTGGGGCGCGAGCTGGACGAAACGCCCTTAGATATCCTTCTGCCAGTCTTCTTCTTATCGTACGTTCACTAACACTGGGGTTTCGTACTTCAAAAGACGAACTCGGGCTCCAGTAGCGGTGGAAATGCGATTTCTTAACACGTTGTCGACAGCGAATCGGTCTTCTCGAGCCGAAGTGCATCGCTGTCGACCTTGAACTGGCCTGAAGGTGTATGAACCTGTCTTCCAAAATCGTCTGATGGCATCCCGTATGGCAGTTCGTGGTACACCGAGTGCACGAGGGATGCGACGTTGGCTGTACTCAGCGTCAGCAAAGGCAACTGCCCTGGCTATCCCAGTTGCATCGGGTGGCATTTTTTGCAGTCACAAACAATAAACTAACACTACAAACTCGAATTAAACAATAATCACACACTACGGCAGAAAAGAACAGGAAATGAACACACAGTAACACAACTGCAATAATGTCAAACAACGACTAAGTTACAAAAACCCGTCATTGTCACAAATTAACGAAACCAAATGATGGTATAGGTGTTTAATTTATTGCAAGACTAGCCACTTAACAAAAAACAAAACACTTGATAAGCCATAGTAAACCAAAACTATCAGAGAGGCGAATTTTAAAGGTGGGCGGTTAATTGTGCCTGTGAGTGTATATTCATTTGTGTAACTCGTTGAACAGTGATTGTTTAACAATTATATTGCGCTCTCTCAAATAAATATTAATAATTGTACTCTTATTATATTACAGTGCACTTTTATTGATTACACCACAGTACAGTTATTTAACATAGGTGCTATGAATGCTTACTTAAATATTTTAAAAATAAACACTAAGTATAGATATTTAAATTGTACATAGGTCATCACAATACAGTTGAATACTGTTTTTTATTATTATTAAGACTGCTGTGTAAGGCTCTTTATAATGTCTTCTGTGTGATGATGGTAAAATGTGTCATTTTATATGCTTTAAATTTATCTTTTAATTAAATGAATTTCATATTTTTTATGACTGGAATGGTAAGAAGGATGCAATCTGAATTTGTTGAATTACCTATGTATTGATGTTAATGTTTCACTTTAATATGTGTTACTGTCTAAAATCATGCTTCAATGTAATGCACATAATATTCTATTGATACTAGTGTCGTGTCGAACTCGACCCAATAAATGCTCTGCAATTTACTTATACTTGTTTTATTTACGACCTACTAGTTAATATATAATCTCTTTTTAAAAAAAATAGCCGATTAATGGAAAAACCTTTGTGTATAGAATCAGATCGACTCGTAAAATGTTTCGAAGATCTTAAAGGATATTAGAAATGAAATTAGGAAATCCGTACTTAATTTTCTTTATTAAAATTTAATATTACAGTATAAACAGTAAGGTCATACATGGCAGTGATGTTATATTACTTATTATAAATATCGGCATTCGCTATACACAATCCGACCAAACTTCCTCATTGCCAACCCTCGGCGACCGCGCCGTCGACGCCTCGGAAAGCAATATAAACATTGAAATCTCACTAACGGATCAATAAAAGTTCAATACAAACAACAAAAGGCGGCGTCGAAGGCGCGTCCTCCAGCTTACTGCCAACCAGAGCTTACACAAGCCTAATCCATCTAATACGCGTCAATCCTTGAAACAAGTTAAATACATTATCATTACATTCCAATTCAGACGAAAGAACATTCAATTTAGATAACAAAATTACATTTAATATCAAATCCCAAATCGACATAACAGGCACAGAAATAATAGCGAAATCGTAACCGTTTCATACACCTTCCGATAGCAACTTGCCTATACGAGTATAACATTCTTTGGGACATCGCAGCACTATTCGCCAGACCCTGCTAAAACGCAAAGTCACTCTCCGTGCAGTACACTTACAACTACTATTCACTATGAGACTTCACTATAAATCAAACTAACGTAGTCACAAGATAAAAATAAATAAATATGCCTCTATACAAAAATAACACATTTATATCGCGGTGAACACCCGAGCGCCGAGGCCCGGCGGGACTCCGCGACCGCGCCCGCTACGACACTACTCCTCCCGCCGCGGCCCGCGCTCGCCAGAAATTGACTTCGTCTCTATACTATCTCGCACAATTACAAAAGTGATCGAGGAGAGTGTAAACGGCTACATATAAACATTTCCATAATACAAAAATTACACTTTATCACCGAAAAATACTCTCGCGGAGCGACAGACGGCGCCGCGGGGCGAAGACGGACCGCCGACGGGGACTCGGGCGTCGGACGCGCCGGCCGAGGATCGGCGCGTGCGAGCGGATGCGACGAGGCGTC